>CM035409.1:187451065-187906065 GCA_020310875.1 Ceratopteris richardii | reverse complement strand
ATTATCCATAAAGTAATGAGAGAAATACATTTGATAATACCCTCCTCCACCATCAGATCTAAGTGCTTTAATGCTTCTACATGTTTCTTTATGAACTTGTGATCTAAACTTTTGGAACATGTCAAATATATCTATTATTTCTTTTATGAGAGAGATCCAAATGTTTCTTGAGTGATTATCAATAAAACTTACAAAATACCTAGCTCCACAAATGCATATTTTCTTTGAGGGTCTAACACATCGTTCCCTATCAAATACAAGTCATTTGCGGTTTCATACTCACTACTTTTGAATGGTTTCCTAGCTTGATTTCAAAGTTTGAAAGCTTCACAAAGTTGATGTAGATCATTTTCTTCAAATCACTGTGCGAAATTTACAACTTCAAAACTTCTCATAGTCTTCAACTTTAACACATTGACATGTCCTATCCTCTTATGCCAAAGATCAAGCTCAACAATCTTCGTATTTCTATCCATAACGTACATTACCTTGCTTGTTTGAGGTGAGATATTCAAGAGAAAAAAGACTTCCTTCTCCTCTTCCTTGAGCTACGAGCTTTTTCCTTTATTTGTAATTTTAATGAAGCATCCTTTGTAACCCAAGGTGACTTGAAATCCCTTCTCTACCATTTCACCTATTTAAATCAAATCCTTAGTGATTGAAGGAACATGCAATACCTCTAATAGCACCTTTTCTACATTTTCACTTCCTAATATAATGGGCTTTGTTTCAAAACATACTTTAGCTTTGATAAATTCCAATTTTGTAAATGCTTTCTCTTGGAAATACATGTGATTGTCATAACCAATCTATATACCACTTAATCTTCTCTCCTTAGGTGTAGCCATGTGTCATTGATTGCATTGGGTCCTTGCTTCCATTTGTTGTGAATGCTTTTGCATAATTGGTTTGCTTCCATTGATTAGATTTATCACTCCTATACAAACAATCAAAAGCAATGTGATTTACTTTTCCACAGTTATATAAAATAATACCTTTAAGTTATTCATTCCTCCCATGTCTCTTCCTTTTCCTCTACCTCTTCCTCTTCATTAAGTGTTACCATCACCTGATCCTTCATCGTTCCTCTACCTCTTCTTACTCCTCTTCTTTTGCCCTTATTTTTGTATAAGAATTGATTATGGATGTCCCTTGACTTTGATCTACCTCATTATTGAGCTTACTCTACCAAAAGGTGTGCAATAAGCTCCTCAAATGAATGTAAGGGGTCTCTATAAATGATGGTAGTAATTGTTAGATATATTTAATACTTCACCCTCAGCTACCACAAATGATCCATGGTGCTCTAAGTTGTAAGTCCCCCATTATGAAGAGAAGCCATTATCAAAGCCTAGACATTCGTGGAGCCCTAGCTTTCAAGTTAGATTAGTTCTATGTGTGATCCGTGATGGCAACAAATGATCTTTGTGAGCCTAGCCATTAGGTTAGGTCGGGCATAAACTTTTTGGCCATTGGGTTTCTTTTCAAGGCAAGAAGAAAGGCCTTATGGAACCACATAATTTCCTCACAGAACCTAAATGTATTGAGTGAAGGGGGCTCTTCGACAAGCGTAAATGGAGTATGTTGATATATTTTTGTAGTGATGTGTGAACACACTTAGGAATCTGGAGGTAATTTTTTCCCTCTATAGAAGGTTTTTCCCCTAGCTTGCAAATATGTCTATACCCCTAAGAAGTTACTTATCTTTGTACATTCACTTGGTAACTCATTAAGTGTTGTGATATGATCCAAGCTTCTTCTTCTTCACTATGTTGTTTTCATGCTTCATCTAGGGTGTCGTCAACAATCCTCTAGGCACAATCTCTAAATCACATAAAAATTGGCGAGCAAAGGATGATTAGGAGTTCAAAACAACTTCTTTTTTTGGCATAACATTTTTTTATCTAAGATCATTTTGGCCATCGAATGCACTATTGGAGTGCCTCTGCATGCAATTGAGAACTTTTGTGTCAAACATATATAGACATTTCCGTTCCCTAGTAGAGACACCATAAAATCTACTATAGGTTTTGATAGAGCTCAATAGGGTAGTTTTGTTCAACATTTTGAGATACAATCATTTTTCTACATCAAGGAATTTAGTTAATGGCCATGGCGGAAAGAAATGATCTATTCCATATGTTCGTTGTTGAGGAAAAGTTGGATGGCACTAATTACCCATTATGGGCATATATGATGTGTCATGTATCGGTAGCAAAGGGGCTATGGAATATTGTGCAAGGTCTTGAAAAACATCATAATACACATCCAAATAAAAGTTTTGAAGCTGATGCAAATAGCATTGAAGATTATGATCTCCAAATTCCTATTCATTTTTTGGGTCCTCTTACACCTAGTACAAGGCAACTTTGTTGGGATGGGAGAGATACTCAAGCACATGCTTTGATTTCTGGGTGTGTGTAGAAATGTGAGAGACACGCAAGACCCACACACAAGGAGCAAAAATGCAGCAAGACACATGGAGAAGATGGATGGCTGGAATATCTCTCTCTATTGAAGATGATCAGAACTAAAATAAGCGTTGAATAAATATCCCTAAGTACAAAGTAGAACCACATATGAGTGAATCATGTATATGCTAACATGGGGAAAAAATTTCTAGCCAACACTAGAGTAAAAAGTGCCCATGTATATGGAAAAGGTTCACATCAAAGCTACTCGAGGAGCACATAAGTGTAACAAACGCCCTAGGGAGAATGATGTGAACACATACAAGGAGTGAGAGATCAGCCCCCACAAGGTAATAATCCTAAAGCTTTGTGAAAAGCTTCAAGCTTTTATAGTGGAAGAGCTTTGGTGAATATGTCTACCACATTATCTTGTGTAGGAACATATACCAAATCAATATCTCTTGCATGAAGGAGCTCTCTCACATATTGATAATGCACCTTAATATGTTTGGTCCATGCATGAAACATTGGGTTTTGTGCAATAGCCAATGCACCTTGACTATTTATGCATAGCAACATCAATCTCTGTACAAAGATCCATCAATAGGCATCTCAGCCATATACTCTCCACTCTAGCTATGAGAACTACCATGTACTCAACTTCACAACTTGATGTCGCCATTATAGGTTGCCTCTTACTCAACCAAGATATGCATGAGTCTTCAAGGAAAAAGCATTTACCACTAGTGGACACGCAAGTATCATAACAACCAGCCCAATCGCTATCTATAAAAGCATGCAAAAAAGGCTCAATATCTCTTCCATAAATGACACCTAAACTCAAAGTTTCTTCAAGATACCCAAACACATGTTTCACCGATCGTCAATGTTTAGTGCAAGGGCTATGCATGAATCGACTCAATTAGGAAATTGCATACTGTATATCTGACCTTTTGTTGCATACATATATAAGATCTCTCACATCTTGCTGATAAAGAGAAGTGTCAATTGCATCACTGGAATCCTTAATTGAGAACCTAAATTTTTTCTCAACTGGTGTGGAAAGTGGCTTGCGAAAAGTCAAAATATTGAAGTAGCTTTTCAACATATTTTGCTTCATGCATAACAATTCCCCCCTCAACAGATACAAAATGAATGGCAAGATAGTAGCTCAAAAGACCAACATAAGTGACGTCAAAATTATGGTGCACATCAGCCACACAAATGTCAAGTTTTGCATCACATGACCAAGTACATAGAGTGTGCTTTCAATTGGACTATATGTGAAGCCAAGAGAAATCAAATGCTTATGGATTTTGTCATACTTATGCGCATGGAGCTTGCATGCCACCATACAAGGCTTTACGCAAGTGAAAATCCAAGAGGTTGCTTCACATACACATCTTCTTCCAAATCATCATTCAAGAAAGCTGTTTTTATGTGCAACTGATGTACTTTCCAACCTCGATGGGCAGCCAATGCAACCATGGTAAAAATGGTAGTCATGCATGAAGTCGGTGCAAAAGTTTCCTCATAGCCAATGCCATATTGTTGCGCATATCCTTTGGCAACCAATCAAGCCTTGTATCAATCAATGCTACCATCAAACTTTATCTTAATCTTGTACTCCCACTTTGTACCAATGGCAATATTTCCTTTTGGAAATTCACATAACTTATACTACCATTCCTATGCATGGAATCCATTTCTGATTACATAGCACTCATCCATTATGGATTGTCAAATGCATCTTCAAAAGTAAGTGGTTATGGAGCTTCATTACATGCTATTGTCCATTGTCATACCCAAAACCCAAAAAATCATCTTGCACTCTATTCCCTCTCTCCCATACCACAAAAGCTCTATTTCTTCTACCAGCTTCCTCATTGGACTCTGTCAAAAATTAAAAAACTTGGACTCCCATAAAACCCTTCACTACTCGTAGACAACCAAAGGATGAAGCTAGCACAATCACATGCCACCACATCAAAACAATGGAAGGAAGTTGGCTAGCACAAGATTTTGCAAAGGTGCATGGGTGTACATGCAAGCATCATGATTTCTTCTTCATTCTATTCAAGATGGTGGAAATTTTTATCCTCATTAATGGAAGGGTAAGCTCTTAGAATTTAAGCATCAAAGAGATGGTGGGATGATTGCTATTGTACAACATGTCTTCATAGTGACAACCTTGAAGTTGGAAATGTCCAATAGAGCCACATATCCTATCCATTGTGAATATATCTATATTATTTTTATGGTTCGTGGTATCGAAGCTCTTAGTGAGTCATATCAATATGTTGCATGTATTATAACCATATTTACTTCTACTTTAGTGCAAGAGAAATCAATCCATAGTCTTATAAGAACTTTCAAAGAACTACATGTAGACATTGGGACATTAGTATTTACAAACATACCTCCTACTAAATTTATTTGTGAAAGGATCATCTTTAACACACAAATACATTGTTGCTTCTACAAATGATAATTATAAGAAGTTAGAGATTAGTAAAGTTGATTCACTTCTTAGTCTGGAGTGTCCATATCATCTTTCATGCATAAGATCATAAGATGATATGTGTTTTCCATATCATCTTTCATGCATAAGATCATAATGGACATACATTACTTGTTGAAGTTCACACAAGTGTCTAATTCTGTAGGCCTACATTGGAATCTACCAATCCATTTCTTTTATATACAAGGGTTTCCTTTTGTAGAAAATCCAACAGTTTTTTTGTGTAAAGATATTACATATGAGGTCCTATAAAGCTTTCTAGGAGAAAATTGGGTTACATTGAAGGATTTTGCAAAAGGAGATAAATATCGTTGTGAAACTGGTTACATAGGTATAGGGTTTTGCTATTTAAAAAAAGAAAGTATACTCCTTTGTATGTTATTTTTACTATGATTGTTGGATGCATAAACTTAGAGAGTATATACCTTTACAGAGCTCTAAAGGATGATTTAGTTTCATTTGAGGTTAATCTAAAGTCACCCAACAATGATAAAGAGGTAGTTTTAGTTAATCAACAGTTGAACTTTGCTAACTTGAGAGAACACTTACTTATCATGGGATATGAAGATCTTGATGAATTTTTACTATGAGGGAAGAAACTAAGAGTTGAATTTCATCTCTATAATTGTGCTTAGCTCCTCCTTGGTGAGGCTTGAAAATTCTTCTTCAAAGTCATATGGAAATTTGACCTTCCTGCATTCACTTTCAAACCAAGAATCATTCTTATCAAACACAACATCTCTACTGACCATAAATCCTTTGTTGGATGGATTATAAAACTTGTACCCTTTTTTATTTATATCATATCCTATGAAGATGCATTTCTCTGCCTTAGGGTCTAACTTACCTTTGATTTGAGATGGAACATGCATATAAGAAACACAACCAAATATTATGCAATGTTCAAGTGATGGTCTCCTACCATGCCATGCCTCATATGGGGTCACCCCATCAAGTGACTTGGAGGGTAACTTGTTAATAAGGTAAGTGGCAGTAGAAACACTCTATGCCCACAAGTAATTAGGCAATTTCTTTTCATTAAGCATTGATCTAGCTGCTTCCACAATGAACATGTTCCTCCTATCTACTACTCGATTTTGCTCAAGCGTATATATGGTAGTAATCTCCCTTTTGATACCTATGTCTTACAAAAATGCATCCAGTTCATTGGAAAAGTACTTACCTCCTCCATTTGACCTTATCTTCTTTAGGCTTCTTCCTGTTTGATTCTCCAGAAGTGCAAGCAAGATACTTCTTGAAAAAATTGAACACTTCATCCTAATGTTTCATGAAATACAAGATAGTCCACCTATTGAAATCATCAATGAATGACACATAGTACCTTGAGCCTGAAATTGAAGGATCCTTGCTTGGTCCCCACACATCTGTGTGGACAAGTTCAAAATAATCCTCATGCATATAGCCTTTCTTTGTGAAGGGTAACCTATGTGATTTACCAAACTGACATGCACCACATTTATAGATCATATGTTGCTTGGATATACTAGGTATCCAAAAGCATACATTGATCTCTACATATTTGCTTCAAGATTCTCTCACCAATGTGCCCTAATCTTTTGTGCCATATCTCTAACTCAGACAAAGTTTGATCCTTATAATTGTACAGTCTAGTGTCCTCAAGCTCAAATGTAAATAATCTACCTTTTTTCTCTCCCTTGGCAATTCCCTTGAATTCATGTTAGGGGTCCTCCACAAAAGCTCCAAATTTATTGAACCTAACCTGCAAACCCTTCTCGACTATCTATCCAACACTCATCAAATTCTTTGTGATAGTAGGTACATAAAGAACTCTTCTCAACAGATTCCTATTCTTATCAGAGGTTTTGACATTTCCTACCTTGACCACTGAATGCTTGGTGTCATCACCTGTCTGCACTTGGTGCTTTCCCTTGGGCTCCTCAAGATCATAAAGGAGAGCTACATTTCCTGCTACATGGTTTGAACAACCTGAGTCAATATAGAAGAGGTGCTCATCATTCATACCTTGTTTTGAACTCATGTTCATAATGAGAAGAGAATCCTCTTGATCCTCTGTATAATTGTTGAAGTCTTTTCTTGATTTGTATCCTCCTTGATAATTGTTGTTGTAATTGTTGTTGTAGCCATGGTTGTAGCCTTGATTATGGTTGAATCTTCCTCTTGACTGTGAGTAGCCACCTCTTTGAAATCCTCTTCCTCTCTTATTCTTGAAGTTCCTATAGCACTCATCTGTTGTGTGATTAAGCATTCCATATATATTGCATGGGGAATAGTTGAAGGCTCTCCCCCTACCTTGCTTACCTCCTCTGCCCCTTCCTCTTGAGTTCCTTCCTCTCCCTGCATAGTTAGCTTGAGAAATAGTACCTTCATCTTGAGTTCCTACCTCTCCCTGCATAGTTAGCTTGAGAAATAGTACCTTCCTCTTGAATTCCTACCTCTCCCTGCATAGTTAGCTTGAGAAATAGTACCTTCATCTGCAGTCTTTTTGCTGTTTCCTTTATCTTGAGACTTCCCTTTATCTGTATGGAGGGCATAAGAATTGTTACCTCTTGATGGTTCTCCATTTTTTTTGAGCTTGGCCTCATGGGTCAAGAGTTGTCCCATGAGTGCGCTACGATCTAGGATTTGCATGTCCATGTAAAGGTCCATAGCAGTTGTGAAATCTTCCCACTTATCATCTGCCTTGATGCCACTGATTATCTATCTCACTATTTTCTCCTCTTCAATCTCCTCTCCTGTGCTTGCCAATTGATCAACCACATCTTAACTTTGGTCACATACTCTGAAACATTCTGCTTAGGTTGCTTACTTTGAATAGTAAACTCAATCCATAATTGATTTTTTCTAGATCTCGTATTGGAAGAAAAATATGAAGATAATGTATCCCAAGTCTCTTGGAAAGTTTTACGATTCCTAATGTGAGGAAGAAGGAAGTTAGAAATAGACTTAAGTACATATGACCTTGCTAAAGAATCTTTGGCACACCATGAGTTGATTCTTTCTAGTTCCTCTCTTGTAGGTTGACCTTTGCTTCTGAATATGGGCATCTCCTCATTTCGTGATATGTATCCATAGAGACTCCTTCCTTGTAGATAGGTCTTCATCCTCAAGATGCTGGATAATTATTTGTGTCCAGTTTTGGGAAACCATCTCCCATTTTACCTCAACTTGCTCTGATACCATTGTTGGAAGAGATATATGGATACCTCAAGGAAGTGAGGTGGTACTTCTAAAACCTGCTTTGTACTTGCCCTAAATCACTTCCGAGCTTCATAGTAGGCCCTTTTAGCTTGCAAATGGCACCAAAAAAGTATCTATGTACCTTGGAGTTGATTCTTGAAACAATTGAATCAAAACAGATTACTTCATGAGTTAATAGTGTCACAAAACTTGCTATTTTGGTCTAGACACCTGTTGGTTCTTTTGCTCAGTGCTCACAGTACAATAGCAATTGATTAAATTCCTTTTGAGGGAATTTATTTAGATTAGATGGATAGTGATTACAAGTGGAATCATCTAAAATGATACACTATGCTCTGAGAAATCAATTTAGATAATCCAAAGCTTACCTCAGATATTTTAGGGATTGAATAGTAGATGACTAGTGAGTACTTCGATGCCAATGTCTCCTAGATGGTTGAATCAAATGTTTTGAAACTTTGAGAGTATAAAGTAGACTTCAATATGGCTCCAACAAGCTATAGATCGTGTAAAAGGGTTGATAAATCACTGAGATATGACCACATAAAGTTCATTGTTCTGAGTAGTCATAAGAGAGAATTAAACAGAGATGATCAATGAAGTATATTTATTATAGCACATGATTATACAAGATCATTGGCATTGTAATGATGCCCAATGATAGTGGACTGAGTAAGCTATGGTTTAAGCTACTCAAATCATGCAAGTGATCAATGGAAGAGCTCTCAATGGGGCACACACCTCATGCATTTTTTACAAGTCCTTTTATAAGTGTTTGCTTCTAAGTTTGAATTTGAAATTCAAACTTGGATCTATCTAAAAAGGTGATTCCTCTAATTGAGGAGATATTCTCTCATTGAAACGCGTAGCTCATACTTCTCCTAACTCCACGAGATATATGGATTTACATGATTCTTTCAAGGTTAAAGCCTTTTACATTGGTGAATGATCAAAAGATTACAAGCTAGGATTCACATGATTCATCAATTGCCTTCACTTATAATCTTCCGTGCTAAGCCAAATGTGAAGGGTTGGATATTTGCACCAACATTGAAGGGATCAAGACAACTTGTGGAAGCACAAGGAGGACTTATCAAGCCAAGAAGACATCGAAAGGGGGCTATGTTGATGGATATCTCAACTAGTCGAAGGCTAGCAAAGGAGAAGCTATCAAAGGTTATTATCCACACCTTCTAAAGCATCAAAGCACTTGAGGAAAATCTAGAGAAGAATCTTAGAGCTCAGTATGCCTCAGTATAATGCAGAAACAAAGAAGTTATAGAAAGGCAATTATCAACCATGGAAATTTAGAGTTAGCAACTACCTTATGGGCAAATGATTGTGGGGATTAGTGAGCAGCATGGATCCAATGCCTCATGCACATGATCCACCACTTCAAGGGCAGGTCAAGGCACTTAATGAATGGATAGAAGGGATAGGAGAGTAATATTCATTCTATCCCAACACATAATCAATAGCATGATAGGTCATATACAAGACTTGGAAGCATCCAAGAAGGTTTGGGAGACCTTGGAGAGATTGTAATCTTCATCAACCCTGGCAAGGAAAACTCAGCTCAAGAATGAGCTAAATAATCTTAAGAAAGCACCAATTACTAACATAAATGATTACATTTTGAACCTTAAGGAGCTTGCAGATGCCCTAGGCTCAATTGGGAGCCCAATCGAAGATGATGATCTTGTTGCACACACTCTCAATGGCTTGAGAGAGTGTTGTAGAGGAAAGAGACACAAAAGAGGAGCCCCTGAATTTTCAAATTAATGGGCATAATTTTCTTCTTCAAAATCCTATGAAATTCCCTCAAAGCTATGTCAATGCACTAGAAGAGTCCTCTAGATGCATAAGCCCAGCTCATTGTAACATATTTCTTGTAAAATAGTAGGAGAATAGAGATTATTCAATAAAGTGCCGATCACTTGTGTGAAAGGACCATTTTTAGGGCACACGTATATAAGTCACTTTGTGACTCTTTGTAAGGACTTTTTGCCATTGTGAAGAGGAGAGCTCCAAAATTTCGAATTTGCTTCTTTCCTGCAGATTTTCATCTTCTCTATGATCTTTGGTGTGTGTGTGTGAAGCTTGGAATGTGTGTGTAGGACTGTTTTCTACCCCTCCCCATCACTTTTGAACTACTGTAGTGTGTGTGTGAGCAAGTACAAGTTGTGGAGTAAGTATGGGTGTTTCCCTCCATTCACTGTTTTGGCCATAACTTGAAGAGCAATTGTCAGATTCGAGTGGAAATACCACCAATAGATGCACCTTGTTGAGAGCTTTTAAAAGAACCCACTATTGGCCATATTCAGAGTTTGGAGCTGGGAGAAGCATTTGAATTTGTATTTACTATTGTAAGTGCTATCACAGTAGACACTTTCAGAGACTAAGTGAGTTGGAGAGGTAGATTGTTCTTTTCTCATGCATTTTAGATGAACCACTTCATTTTCCATCATGTGCGCACACCTCCTCATACACTTGGTTCGGTCGGTTCTTTGGATTGATAATTAAGCATGTGTCAATTCACCACTATACGTACCTATGTGGCAAACGAGATTTAGTCTCTTTGACACAAGTCCCTAAGACCTCGTGACTTAGGTACACACGTTTTTGGTTTGCTGGGGAACACACTCAATCAAGGTGCCTTCATGATGGTTATAATTCTAGAGTGAAAGAATCGTACTTGTAGAAGTGAATTTGTTCAGTGGCAAGTAGTCAGACACTTCACCACTTATTATTTCACATCTGGAGGTGTGTGTAATGAGTTTTTAGGTCTAGGGTTAGGAGGGAAGGAGAGAAGAAAGAATTAGGTTAGGTCAAGGAGAGAAGTGGAGTAGGAGTGAGATAAAATCATCAAGAAAATTTCAAAAAAATTGCCAAGTTAGTATAGAATATGCTTTAGTCATCAAAAACTATAAAAACCAAAAAAAATTAGTTCATTTGACACTCTCAGAAAGTGGTATCGCTTGTAGATAGCGACCGGTATCGCTTGAGAAGTATCACGCAATACAAGCCCTGAAAGCTACCTAGTGAGCTCAAGACTTAAGCAAGAAATCCCAAAGGTAAGCTACATTAAGATTTTAACATCAAAAGCACTGTAAAAATGCAATTACATGTGATTAAAGACATATTCGGTATTGCGGGGTGGGACAGAGAGATTTAAGAGATTTTTTGAGTGAGGCAGACAGTGAGGAGTGACAGAGAAACTAGGGGGTGCAAAAAATTTTGTGTTTGAAACGATTTTGGCTGTAGTATCACGATCAGTTGAGTTTTGGTATCGCAATACCAAAATTCCCTAGTATCGTGATACTCGCCGAAGTATTGTATCGTCACATACCACTTGAGATATCACGAGACCACTTCTGGTATTGTATCATCAAGCTGGTATCGCGATCGCGATCTGCCAGTGGTATCGTATTGCAGTCCACTTGGTATCGTATCATCCCTATCACGGTGTCATATCGTTGACCGAGTGGTATCGTATCGCACATAACATTGGTATCGTATCATGTACCTAGTATCATATTGTGCCTCTTCAATAGTATCATATCATGACTAACCTTAGTATCGTATCAGTGGATAATTTAGTATCGTATCGTGCATTGTGTCGGTAGTGTATCATTACTTTGCACCTGTATCGTATCACGAATATTCTAGGTATCGTATTGTGTACCCAATATCGTATCGTGGAATCTTTTGGTATCGTATCGCGACGTGCACAGGTATCGTATCGTGAGGAGTGGAAGTATCGTATCGTGGAAAAAGTGGTATCGTATCGTTGGAGCCATATAGTATCATATCGTGCCAAGACCAGTATCGTATCGCTCAGTTCTCTGGTATCGTATCGTCCATTGCCCGAGCACCTGTAGAAGTATCATATCATGGTGAATGGTGGTATCGTATCATGGCAATAATGGTATCACCTAGTGCACTATCGCTAGAGTGGTATCGTCTAGAACATTCTGAGCATTTTTAAGGGAAAAAGTGAGGCAGTTGAGGAGAAAATTTGGGGAATAGAGAGCAGCCAAAATAGCCACAGGAGGGTGGATGAACTTAAGATCAAGACCGGTGCTAAGTAGCCAAACAAGCGTTATTTCATCAGTAGGAAGTGCAACTCAGGCCAGTCACCGCTCTATCTATTCCGACACCTCTAGTGATTCGGAGGAGGAGAAACCCATGGCTTCAGAAGACATTCAATGTCCTGTTCCTAGGAGAAACTTCATGTGCACGATAGAGGGGGAATATCATACCTCTCTGCAATATGTGTCTACTAATGCCCAGGAGATTCCCATCTACCTGGATGGTTTAAATAGATCAATTGCCAGGATGGTAACCTCCACAGATTCCACCATTGTCCCCAGACCAGCCATCAAGTATGAAGGAGGAGCATACATGGATAAGTTGGGTCACATCTATGTAGTGACAGAACACCCAGATCTGATCAATGAGAGAGGAGGATTAGAAGGGCAAGAAAATTTAGGAAGACCGAACCCTCAAGAGTTGGAGACCACTCCGAGAGGTAAATCAGTAGTGACTCGAGTCTTGAGAGGGGATTTGATACCTCAAGATGATTACTTATTGGAGGTCTAGTTGATCCATGGATCAGACTTACTGTTACAAACCGACTCACCTACAAGTGGACATGAAGAAAGTCCAATTACCTTTTACGACTGAAAAGATCCTTAAGACGAGTCTAGAATCACCTACCTAGACAAGAACCAAAGAAGGTAATGTCTTGTTGATGCCATAGATAGGGCTCGATTGAAGTATATGGGGTTGACTGTATTCCCTCAGCGAGAGCAGGCAACTACCTCTCAAAACCCCTTAGGGACACAACAGGAGTTAGAGCATACAATGTAAGGACAAACGAGCCATCGGAGTGTTCCATGTGCAATTTACAATGCCAGGACTGCAAGCACACAATGAAACTCACCAAAGATTAGGCAACCAATACCGGCCACCAATGAGGCCAAGACCACCATTAGGGGTGCAACCTAGAATACCCCCAATTAGACCAGCAATTCCGGTAATGCCTAGACAGCCAGAACCCATGAGAAGACTAAGACCGATTCAAGTGGCTAAGTGTATGAGAAACCATTATGATGGGATGGAGGCACCTTACGACCACATAGCTGAATTTAAATAGGTCATAAGATCTGAACAAGTGGATGATTTCTTTGTGCAGTATGAGTCCTTTGGACTCACTCTCACAAGAATGGCCTTGACTTGGTTTCAACCATTAGATCCCAATCAATTTGGAAATATTGAGCAATTCTTTCAAGAATTCATAGGGGAAATCACTAAGAGAGGGATTAAACACAACTCTTCATCTTTAATCCATAGCTTTAAATAGAACACAAATGAATTTGTGAAGACAGCTGCCCAAAGATTCAATCAGTATGTTGATAGATGCCCAGTAGTAGAAAGACCTACGCAGCAAAAAATGATATCATTATTTATGGACGGACTAACGAACGGAACTCTAAGAACTTTAGTTTATGTGAAAAGACTACAGATGTTGAATGAATGTCTTCAGGAGTGTATTGAGCTAGAGGACAACCTAGCAGATGATCTCAAGAGTACAATCAGTCCTACTAAATTAGAAGACACTCAAAGCACATTAACATCCAACTCTAGTAATGTAGAAGAGTTAGTTGAGCTGGTAGCGAAGATGTTAGGAGTTCACGAATAGAGGAACTACCTGCATCCATCACTAAGAATACCCATGTTACGAAGATGTAGCCTATGTGGAGGTGATCACCCCACTCACATGTGCGCACGAGGAGGAACAGGTGTGCCTCAAGCTTACCCTTATAATAGGGAGCCACATCAAGGAACCACTTTGTATTGCCACATAGAACAGAAATACACCAACCACACCATTGAGAATTACCCATTCCATAGGTAGACACAACCTTTAAACCCACCTCAGTATCGTCCATATGGATACCCACCTAGAGAACCATGCAGGGAAAATCCGAGATATAATCCCTACTATTGAAAATTATGGAACATGTGCAAGCTCCAATTGTGAGGCTTGGCACATACTCACCTCTCATTATTTACCTCTTCATCATTTATGCATTTATTGTAAGCTCAAAATGAAGCTAGCCCTAAAAATCTAGAGCCTATACTCTTAGCCTTAGAGTACAGTGTTGAATTACAAACAGATAATATATTTATGGTTTATATAAAAGAAAAAAATGTTTAGATATATGGAATACACAAAAAGGTCGTGGCCTTATCCATATGGAGTGATTTGGAGCACCAAAAGTCAACCAAGCAAATGGAAGGACAAAAGACAAGAAAGGAAAGGTCAAGAGGTGAGAGAAGATGCAAGGGTAGGTGAAAAGTTCCATGGCCATACCTCTATATATAGAGGTCATTAGAACGTGAAAATTTGTGGAGATGACAAGGAGATGGTGTAGAAGCATATGCTGGTCATTCTCTCACCAATGGATATCAGAAGCTACCTCATTTGGATGCTACAAGGCACAAAGGTATTTCAGGTGCATACCTTTTCTATACACAACCACCTTGTGAAGGTCATATCTCTCTATGTACCTGTCCAATTAATTCATATGATATCTTATTGGAAAGCTTATCTCTCATATTCTTTGTGTCGCAAATATCTTTGTCACATGATTCTCCAGTAGTGAGTGGGAACATTTCTTGTGAACCTAAGGTTTTTGCTAAAGCTAAGATGACAGGTAGTCTAACTTTGTGGAGTCGGTTGCCTAGTCAAATGAACTCCAAATGGAGCGTTCTTTAGCTTATTAGAAAGCTAAGAGAGTTGAAAGTGTGTGGAAACAAGTTTAGAGCCATTGGATCTCAGAGCTGTGATGGAATCAGCTTTTATTAAGCATGTGTCTTATAGGGCAGATTCTAGAAGAGGTTCTCTAACTTCCATTGCATGTATTATGTGTATTGGAGTGAAATTTTTCCACATTTTGGTATCAGAGCTTTGGTTTCATAGCATTGGGAGTGGAGCTCATGGATGCTCAAAGATATCTTGAAGAGGATGCAGAGATGTGAAAGGAAAGCTTGGAGCTATCATGCTCATTGGAAAGCTATGGAGTTGAAGCTTTTGGTATGTAAGACAATTTTGTTGCTTATGCTATTTGAAGTGATACACTCTCTTTTCCTACTCTCCAATGAGGATGTTTGTTCATTGAGGCATGCTATTAGTGATGCTAATCACTTTGATGAGGATTTTTGAGCAGCCAATGAAAGAAGATGAAGATTCAAGCAAAGAGTCTTGGATGAGCAACTACATATAGTTGCATATGACAATTGTATGCATGCTCTTGATAGTGCACTCAATTGAATGAAGTGCAAGTTTTGATTATTTAAATGGCTGAAGGTTTAAGCTTTTATGTAATCGTGATGAAAGCATTATATGCTTATGCATTAGGAGATGCTAATGTATGCATGCTTGTGAAAGTTATGCTCAGATTGTATGACATTGTGGACAGCCATGTGTAGGCTGAATATAAGTTGATTTAGAGTTGATGATTGATGTCAAAAATGAAATAATATATGCACATGTGGTCATGGAGTATATAAACATGTTTGATAATGTGTGGATGAGTATGAGGCTATTTTACAAAGCCTATACAAGCTGAAAATTTGCAAGTTTATGCAGCCATATGAATTGGCATAAAGAGAGTTGAATATAAGCTCAAATAATGTTGATTTTTATACATGCTTATGTGATATTGTTAGCATGATGTCTATACTTTAAAGGTTGTTTATATTCAGCCATAGTTAAGTTGAAACAACATGTTTTCGGATGCCATGAACATTGATAAGATGCAAGGCTGCTATGTATGAAATTTGTGGATGTATCTTGTTGCGGATAAAACCCATTGAGGTAAATTTCCAAAAGAAAATATATATGCTTATGTTATGATGACTAAAACCATTTGATCTTTGAGTTTAGATACATCACGTGAATGCAATGCTCCTATTTGAGAAGCCAAAGACAAGATGGGCAAAGCTTGGAGCGAAAGTGAAGGAAGGAGCCCAAGCTACACGTTTGTCAAACACATGAAGGTTTAAAGACTTGAATATTGGAGCAAAGTTGAAGGTGGTCAAGGCAAGGATGGCCTTGTGAAGACTCTTGAAGAAGTGCAAGAAGGACTCAAAGGCTCAACATGAGGTGTGATAAATGACTGAAGTTGGTTGAGGTAAATTAAGGTAAAAAAAAAGTGCATTTGCAAATCTAAAGGCTGATGTCAATTGTTGAGAAAAAAATCCACATTGTGTGGTGGTAAGTTCCAAGCATAAATCATATGAATGTATTGTCAAAGGATGAGGCTATTAAGACCACCAAAAGAGAGTGGCAAGCAAATGTAAAGGCAAGTAAGACCACCCAAGAGGAGTGGCAAGCCTATGGCAAGCAAGACTATTCAAAGAGGAATGGCAAGCCATATGTTAAGGCAAATAAGACCACCCAAGAGGAGTGGCAAGCCTATGGCAAGTAAGACCATTCAAGAGGAGTGGCAAGCCTATGTGAGGGAAAGTAAGACCATCCCAAGAGGAATGGCAACCCTTGTTAGGTGCAAGAGGCACCATTATTACATTCACAATTTCTTATGTTGTTTTGTAGGTGATGAAGAAAGCTTGGAAGATGTGGAAGCTAGAAATGCTTCACATGAAGGCAACTCATGAAAGAGTTTGTGTATGATCAGCCCATTGTTGATTTTGCATGTCTAAAATCAGCCATGAAGAATGAAGAAAAGATCATGAAGCAAGGGGGAGTTAGATAGAAAGGATTGGAAGATCCAAGAAGAATCCAAAGAAGAGAAAGTGGAGTCAAACCAAATTTCAGATTTGGAGGAGAAGAAGCCAAGCTCAAAGAAAGAGCAAGAGCAGCCATCAAAGGTACATTGAACGCATGAAGAGAAGCCACCTATATTGAAGGAGTGCTAAGAAGGCAAGAAGGAGCCACGATGCACAAAAGAAGGCATGAAGAAAACGAAAGCATGACAACCATGATGACATCAAAAGGAGTTGCAAACCAACGAGCAACCATAGACAAAGTCAAAGATGATCCAAAGTCAAAGAAGGATCAAAGCAAAGCATGCAAGCCTAGAAGACATGAAGCAATGAAGGTAAAGAAGAAGAGAGATTCTCAAAGAGAGGACAATCAAAGGAAGAGAGTGAAGCAACAAAGGTATATGAAGCTAAGGTGATCTCATATTATAAATGTATGCACGGAGAATGTTTCTTGATAGGTGTTCAAGAAGAGCTCTTGCAACAAGACAAAGAAGTAATGCTGAAGTTGGAAAGAAGCCAAAGGAGCTTGGAAGCAAAGGAAGAAGATCACCAAGCTATCAAGCAAAGGGAGATAGAATCAAAGACGAAGAGGAGAAGAATTGGAGAGTAGCATGGACTCCCAATTGTAGCTTGAAGGGGAGTGTTGAAAATTATGGAACATGTGCAAGCTCCAATTGTGAGGCTTGGCACATACTCACCTCTCATTATTTACCTCTTCATCATTTATGCATTTGTTGTAAGTTCAAAATGAAGCTAGCCCTAAAAATGTAAAGCCTACACTCTTAACCTTAGAGTAGAGTGTTGAATTAAAAAGAGAAAATATATTTATGGTTTATATAGAACAAAAAATATGTTTAGATATATGAAATACACAAAAAAGTCGTCGCCTTATCCATATGGAGTGATTTGGAGCACCAAAAGTCACCCAAGCAAATGGAAGGACAAAGGACAAGAAAGGAAAGGTCAAGAGGTGAGAGAAGATGCAAGGGTAGGTGAAAAGTCCCATGGCCATAACTCTATATATAGAGGTCATTTGAACGTGAAAATTTGTGGAGATGACAAGGAGATGGTGTAGAAGCATATTGTGGCCATTCACTTACCAATGAATATCAAAAGGTACCTCATTTGGATGCTACAAGGCACAAAGGTATTCTAGCTGCATACCTTTTCTATACATAGCCAACTTATGAAGGTCATATCTCTCTATGTACTTGTCCAATTAATTCATATTATATCTTATTGAAAAGATTATCTCTCATAATATCTGTACCTAAAATATCTTTGTCAGATGATTCTCCAGTAGTGAGTGGGAACATTTCTTGTGAACCTCATTTTTTTGATAAACCTGAGATGATATGTAGTCTAACTTTGTGCAGTCGGTTACATAGTCAAATGAACTCCAAATGGAATGATCTTTAGCTTCTTAGAAAGCTAAGAAGTCCAAGGTGTGTGGAAAAAAATTTAGAGCCATTGGATCTCGAACGTGGGATGGAATCAGGTTTAAGTAAGCATGTGTCTTAGAGGGCAGATTCTAGAAGAGGTTCTCTAACTTCCACTGCGTGTATTATGTGTATTGGAGTGAAATTTCTCCACACCTACCCAAGACCAATAGGAGCGCCTAGACCATATGAGTAAGTACAATTTGGAAACCCAGAGCCAGTGTTAGGACCACAACCGCCTCTTCCGTAACATGTAGTACCTGTCAAATATGCCCAACCAGAGGAAAACTTAGAAAGAGCCATAGTGCCAACATCACCAATAACCAGTGTAGAATCAATGAACCGAGGATATGAGCAAACCCAAGGAGATTAATATTCCTATGACACCAGTATAATGGAGTACGAGCAAGCTTATGACCCGCAATACTATGGATATGAGGGATATGACAATGTCTATGGACCAGAGGTGGCGCCACTAATGTACACCGCACCCAAAGCACCAGCACCCGCAAGGCCACGGATCAGACCTTCTATGCCAAAAGGACTGTGTTATAGATGCGGAGGAGACCACTTTATCAGAGAATGTACTAGACCATAGAACCCACCACCCCCTAGGACATGGGAAGGATATTGCAGTGATTGTGGAAAGGAACATCTCTTTAGGCATTGCCCAAGAAATCCCAATAAGGCTCAAGACACTACACCTATTAATGTGATCGAAGTAATAGATGCATCGGGAAGTGACAAAGAATGCACTATTCCATTAAAGGCCATCACACGAGCTCAAACAAAAAATCAAGAAAAAAGACGAGTAGACCCGGAACAAGAAAAGGATAAAAATCTTGAACGCAGAATTCAAGTAGTGGAAGATTTGGAAGACCCATGCGAGACTACCCAAACAACAAAAAGTCAAAAGTGGAAGGAGAGGAGAGAAAAACTCAAGGAAAAATGGATGAAAATAAAAACAAGGAAGACAAGAAGCATACGCATGGCAATAAGGAATCTAAAGAACCTGAAGGTCAGGAAGAAATTTCCATTACACCATAGACACGAGAGCTAGAAAAGCCAGGATCAATTCTAGCTGACCCAAAACCAGACAATTTAGACATGTGGTTGAAAGCTTATCAAGCTAGAATCAAGAATGGATCGAATGTAGAGGAGCATGAAAAGCTTTACCCACAAGGGGAGTTAGGAAAGGAGAGGCTAGCGATATGTAGAAAACTCATAGAGGTAGCTCAAGCCACCCTCGAAAAGACCATCCCAGCTCTCCCTGAGACGAGAATATCTGAGGATCAATACAATTATTGTATTAAATCCAAGGACCAGAAACCAAAGGTGAGGAATGATCAGCTAGAACTACTGAAAACCCAAGATGAGCCTATGTCCATAGTCCCTGTTTAGAAGTTGATTGGCCAAAAGAGTTGTGGACTAGAATTCGAGAAAATCAATGGAAAAGGAATGGAGTTGCAAAACCTCCTTTTGAGTAATTAGAGGTGGAAGATTTTCAACCAACGCCAAACATGGAAGAAATATATGAGGAAGTTTCTAGACTAGACCGAAATAGGGAAGAAGCCCGTAGCATTTCAACCCTACCAAATTACATGGGAGAATATGAGAAGGAGTCCATAATCTTTTGTGCTCCCACTGTAAGAGGAAGGGAAAAGGGAAACTCAGATAAGAACCCACACAATCTAACAGAACTTAAAAAGAACAAAGTACAATGACAATTGACTGTGGAAGAATTACTTCGTGTTAAACTGCAATTATGGAAACAATTAGCAGGACCATTGGAGTTAGAGCAAGAGAAGAACAAAGAGGAAAGCAAGGGAAATGAAAACCCATCTAACGTACAAATATTAGTGGATAAGGTTGGAAAATTTAGCGAAGGAGATGAGGGTAACACATGTCTCCCTGTCACATACAATGGATACATGACCAAGGCCATAATAGACACAAGAGCAGGAGTAGGTATTGGCACCAAAGAGATTTGGGAGAAATGGGGAAAGCCTGCCCTACGACCAACATGTATGAAGCTTCAATTAGGAGATGGCCATGTTGAGAAACCATTGGGAATATTAGAAAAGATCAAATTAACCACCTGTGGAGTTGAATTTGAGCATACATTAGCTATCTGTCAATTTGGAAAAGCAAATAATTATGAGATGATATTAGGACGACCTTTCATGAGACAACTTAGGGTAGTGCAAGATTGGGGATGAGACTCTTTATACCTCCAACATCAAGGAAACACTACCAAGATAAACTTGCATACCTTCGCGTACCAAGATGTACCTCCACTACAATGGAATCCCATACACAAGGAGGAAGATGATTTGTCTATCCATAGTGTTGGATCAAGCGATCAATCATGGATGCATGAGGATGCCCAATTATGGATGTGTAAAGAAGCCAAGAAAGAGGATAACAAGATGCAGTTATAGCCTATAGAACATCCAAATTATTGACCCATAGAGGACCCGATGTACATGCCTCAACTTTTCTTGGATGAAGCCTCTGAACCGCATAGTTGGATGGAAATCTTAGCAGCCTTAGATGTATGTGTTAATGAAGAAGTCTTGACTGTGAATGAATGTGTGGATGAAGAAGGCTACGACGTAAACCTGTACATGGTAGTCCTTCAAGAGGTAGAAGACGGAGAAATATTAGAAAAGGAATGGAAAGAAGAATACGAGAGCATTGAAATGGAACCAGAGTTTGATTCGGAGGAACATTATTTAGAAGCCATTCAAGCTGAAGACAAGTATAAAACAACCAAGGTGTTCGCAATAGAAGCAGCCCCTATAGTACAAAATTAGGATGAAAACATGAGTAAGACCGAACAAACCCCTGATCTTTTTGAAGTATCGGAACACTTCAAAAGATACAAAGTAGAGGAGAGAAAAATAGCCATACAGATGCCTAAGAGAGAGGCAAGAGAAGGAGAGGTGTATGACAACAAGGAACAAACGAAAAAGATCACAGTAACCATAGAAGATGGAGAAAAAAGATGTACATACATAGGAAAAGATGTGTCAATTGAGGAGGAAGAAGAATTGATACGACTGATCTGAGAATATCGAGATGTATTTGCTTGGACCTACAAGGATCTCAAGGGGGTGGAACCCTCCATTTGTTCCCATAGAATACCAATGACATTGGAGGCAAAACCATCAAAACAACCCCCTTACACATACAACAAGGTTTATGCCACAAAAATAAAGGAAGAAATAGACAAGCTATTAGTGGTTGAATTCATTTATGAGATAGAACATACTGAATGGGTGTCGCCATTAGTAGTTGTACCCAAAAAGAACAGAAAACTAAGAGTGTGCATTAATCTGAAGAAAGTCAATGCAGCCATGATTCGTGATAGCTACCCATTACCTATCACCGATCACCTTTTGGAAAGATTTGCAAGAAAAGAATTCTATAGCTTCTTAGATGGATTCTCTGGATACAACCAAGTAGCTATTGCTATGGAGGATCAACATAAGACTGCATTCGCGACTGAATGGGGTCTATGCGTTCAGAGTGATGCCTTTTGGGCTCACTAACACCCCTGCTACTTTCCAAAGGTTAATGTGTCACGTTTTCAAGGAATTCCTAAAGAAACGTATGGAAGTGTATGTAGACGACCTATGTACATATTCAAATCGAAGGCAAGAACACATTCCTGAATTGCAAAAAATATTTGATAAATGTCGACAATATAGAGTTTGCCTAAATCCTGAGAAGTGCATCTTCATGGTAAGACAAGGGAAGATTTTAGGACACATCGTGTCAAGGAATGGAATATCTACAGATGAGGACAAGATCAAGGTAATTCTAAAACTTCCTAGACCAAAGAATGCAAAAGAAGTGCAAGCATTTATGGGTCATTTTGGATACTATCGCTGATTTATCCACATGTACGCTATAATTGCGAAACCCTTGTATGGATTGTTGACTCAATTCACCTAGACTGACGAATGCGAGAAGGCATTTAATGAGCTAAAGAAACGGCTTAGCATAGCTCCAATTTTGAAAACACCCAATTAGAATAAACCTTTTCCATATTCATGTGGATGCTTCCAATTATGCAATAGGATGTATCTTAGCTCAGCCAACAGATGAAGGAAAAGTGGACCATCCAATTGCCTATGCAAGTAGACAACTGAATCAAGCCGAGAGAAACTATACAACTACAGAGCGAGAGGGATTAGGGATGGTGTATGCTGTAAAGAAATTCAGACACTACCTCTTAGCCAACAAGTTCAAATTCTTCATAGATCATCAAGCCTTATTATACCTAGTCAATAAGCCTTGCCACATGGGAAGACTTGTGAGATGGTTTTTGTTATTAATGGAATTTGATTTTGAAGTAGTAGTGAACAAAGGAAATACCCATGTAAGGGCAGATCATCTCTCTAGGCTAACACATGGAGAACCACCAAGCAGAGTGCCGGACGATTTGCCAGACACTTACTTGTTCAATTTGGAAGTGTGTCCGAAGTGGGCAGAAAAGCTAATTCCAATACTCACTCATGGACCACAACATTCAATTAATAAGGAGAGTAAAAAGGAAATTCTGCAATAACGTAACTTACAGATTATTACAGGAAGTGTGTATTATAAGGAACCCAACGGCGTACTGTCAAGATGTGTAGAGGAAGACAAACAAAAGAATTTGATTGAACAAGCCCATGTAAACAAATGGAGGATGCACAAAGGAACTCACGGAATTCTAAGAGAATTGAAACGGTTAGGAGGATACTGGCCAGATATGCCTAAGGATGTCCATGAATATGCCAGTGGTTGCATGGAATGTCAGGAAACCACTCCAGATGATCATAGATCTTTACCTTTCTCCACAATTGCACCCAACTAGAGTAAGACATTGGTGAAATTCCTAAAGGCACCAGAACATGAGGAAGGAATTAGTTTAGCAAGGAACCAATCCCTAGAAGAAATGAGTAAGGACTACGTTATCATGGGAAAACAATTATTCAAGAGAGGAAAAGACAATCACCTATGGCTATGTGTACATGAAGGAGAGTACCTACCCATATTAGAGATGGCACATGCGAGTGTGGCAGGAGGACATTTCTCATCCAAAAGGACTCTAAAAATGATTCTCTTTGTAGCTTTGTGGTGGCGAACTCTACATATGGATGCTGACACCTATGTACGAAGTTGCAAAACTTGCCAAAGAGCCAAATATCCGATTCCACGGGATGATATGCCATTGAGACCCATGGTTTGCACGCGAGCTTTCTCCAAATGGGGCATTGATTTCATAGGACCCATTAACCCACCAGCCAAAGGATCACATGCCAAATACATAATATTAGCAATAGATTATCTGACTAAATGGGTAGAGGCAAAGGCAACTAGAAAAATGATGCTCATACCACTGCTATGTTTCTTTTCTAGCACATCTTCACCCGCTTTGGACTACCTATAGAAATAGTGAGTGATAGAGGAATGCATTTCATTAATGAAGTAATAGAGTCCTTGATGAATGAGTTCTTGGTGATCCATAAAAAATCAGCCCCGTATCATCCTCAAGCCAACGGTCAAGCAGAAAGTTCCAATAAGGTGTTATGCACCGTATTGACAAAGATAGTCAACGGTGGAAGGTCAGATTGGGACAAACAATTGCACCATGCAATTTGGGCCTTCCGTGTCTCTTACAAGACTGCCATTGGAACTACCCCATTTAATCTAGTGTATGGACATAACGATTTTTTAGTGCCAACATTGAGAGTAGCCCAACAGTATGAATGGATGGGACACGAATTATCCAACCAACTAGACCAAATTGAGAAGCTACATGAGACTAGGATACAAGTTGTTGTGGGAATTTATGCAGCCAAGAGAAGACAAAATGCATATTATGATGCACACATCAAAGACAAAGGACTAAAAGAAGGAGATTTAGTGTTGGTCTACACCTTGAAGCAACATGCCAAGAAGTTGCAAAAACGTGGATATGGACCCCTAATAATCAATATGATCTCAACGAGCGGAGCAGTTAATCTAGCTACTCTAGATGGAGATGTTCTTCCTAATTACATAAGTGGATGTTGAGTAAAACATTACATGGAGCCATTGACGGACCACATGTTAACACGACTCGTAGGTGCACAAAATAGGAAGAGAGAGGAAGAAAGGATTATGTTGGAAAACAATGTCCATATAGTTCATATTGCTCAACTTATGACAAGATCTATAGCTGTTGTTATGAGTCCTTCTACAAGTAAATGGCATGGGCGCCGTGGATAAAGCAATGTCCTCTCATATCACCCACCAGGGTTCAAATCCCTCAGATGGCAATGTGGAACACATTTTGATTTTGAACATGCGATGAGTTTTTAACATGCGTTTGGAAAACAAAAGCTACGGACAAGCGACGGATTCTTGTTGAAGGATTTTCGTGGCTACATTTTGAATTGGGCAAACGTAGATCGTAATGCTTTATTTTATGTTTTTGGAGGGTACACAATACTATAAAAGAGCATGCTTGATTCATTGTTATATCATCCAACACCTATTGCAACACAAGCTTTAGAAGCTTGGTACCTCTTTGAGGTAGTGCTTCTAGCACATGGGGCAGCCATGGTGCTATGTTGGAGCATGTTGAGGAGTGGCTATGGAGTTCTTCTTGGAGGAGAAGAGTGTTGGTGGTGTGGATCGGGCATCTACATGACGTATTTGAAGATTATCTTCTACATGACGTATTTGAAGATTATCTTCTACATGAAGATTTCAGGTTACTTCAAAGACATTGGATGGTGGTTAACATAAGATTTACATCTTATGTTAAGAATTCACGTACATATTCTCTTTATGCACCAAGGTACTACTTGGAGTTTATGGAGGTAGTAACATCCATATCAGGAGGAGTCCTATTCGGCATAGGTACAAGAGAATCAGTACGTATATGCTTTATGCATATTTGGATGAGGTGTTCGAGAAGGTATGGTCATATGAGTTTGAGGATTTTTGGCAGTAAACTTGTTAGCATTCTTTGCTACTTTTGTAATTATGTGATCTTTTCACACACATGTCTAAGTTAGGGTCTTCCATACCCTAAGGTTAGATGAGGGTTTGTTGATTATTAGTTTTAGACTGATCCTTCCTCTTTTTGTCACTCATATTCACTCTTCTACAACCTATCAGGTCACACATCTCATGTATATTCAGATTTCTGTCCATACATCTGAATATGTTTGTTATATTTTTACATTCACTCATCCATCTATTTCTATTCACATAGAGTGGTTGAGAGTTTTGCTCCCACATTCTACATTGAACATTGGTATATATGATAGTGTGAGTAAGTAGTGACTTACGTAACACTTTACATATGTTGTCTAATTTCTCTCTATCTTTGTCTCATCATTTGTATGATTAAATGTGGTATGTTCATGTTTTGTCAATATTGGAAGATTGCTGGATTCTATGTTGTATATGCTGGACCTATGGAACCTTCGACTTGTGATATGAGCTATGGGCCTACTAAATTTCCAACATTTGGTATCAGAGCTTTAGGGCTTTGGCATTAGAACATTCAAGCTCTCAAATTTCTAGGTTCCTAGACTTCTAGGTTTACAACATATGATTTAAGGGTGTCTTCTAATATTTGACATTTGACATACACACTTAATCTAGAAGAATAAAGATTTGAGAATTAGACAATTCAGTCACATGTGTATTCATTAGTGTGGAGTATGAAGTTGATGATCTGTTAGCAGCTGAATATTTTTGGAAGAGTATGCAAATACTTTACAAAAGTATTGTTTGAAGACCAAGACTTGATGAAGAGAAGGCTACTTCAAATTCAAGGAAGACCAGTGGTTTAGAGAAGATGAAGAACCAGATCAACATCAAATCATAGGTATCAGTTTCTACTATCAGATTATCATTTGCAGGTCATGTCTTACAAGAGAAATTATGAAGAGATTTGAAGGATTCAAGGAGTGCTCCTATACACTTTCATCATTTGAAAGTTAAAGTCTACATCAAAACAGGTATCTAGAGGTTTTTCTAGAGAGTTCTGAGAGATCTCTTTCATGGCAAGAAAGTTCATCTAAGAAGACAAATTTGGAGATGGGATGAGTTTTGTGGTCAGCCAATTTTCTGTTGTAAGTTGGTTGGATATCCAGGTACAGAATTTGATCTAGAGAGGTATCTCGAGAAAGGTAATTCATCATTCAGACAAAAGGTTGGTGAATTTAGTCATTTCAGACATTTGAAGTAGAGTTTTGATTCAGGAGATATGAGGAGATGGTAAAATATGATTTTATATTCACTTCCGTTTGTATACCATGTTTGTTTTGTCTCTTACTCTTAGCACTAGAGGAAGAGAAAAGTTCATTTGAAGATGTCAAGAGTGCTTGGTACTTCAAGATGAAGAGAACAAAAGGTATGGAAGAGAAGTTTGAAGATGCTGACATCATCAGGTGGAAGAAAGATGTAGAAAAAGAAAGTCCAATATTTCCAAAAGGAAAGTAAGACTTCTTTTGCTCACATATTTTCCATATACTTTTCCTATTTTATCCCCTACATCCAAAGACAAGTCTACAAGAACATCTTGTGTGAAGATAGTCTAAAGAAGAAGCAGTTTCTTGTTTTGCATTACACTTGATCATGGTTTAGTAGAAATGACAAAGAATTGGATTGAGAGAAAGAAAATCATCAGATTTTGAAAACAAATTGTATGTTTTAACTCATATGTATAAGTTATATATAAGTTGAAGTTTTATTGAGCAGGCAGCTTATATGTTCCCTCAAAGAATTCTTGGAGTGTCAATACACAGTTACTTGGTATATGACAAGTTGCGGAGAAGTATATTTCTTCTTTATCTAACTCTTGGGGTAAAAGAGTTTTTTGTAGAAGATGTTGAAGACTTGGTTTGAGGTTTTGTGTTTGGAAAGGTTACCTCATATTCAATATTTTCAAAACACTTCAGAAAATTCAGATTTGTTGATGTACAAGTCAATGGAGAATCTACTTTCTATGATTGTCTTGAATTTTGGATACATTCTTGTGTTCGAAAAGGTGTTCCATCAGATCCTATTACTTGATTGAGAAGTGGAGTTAGCCAAAAGAAAATCAAGCAGATACTATCACATTTCACCTGAGTAGAATATGAAGATTTGAAGTATCAACTTGCAGCTTTTGGAGTTCTCAAGGTGAGAAGTTTGTCCACTTATGTTTCAAGTAGGAGTTGTAGATTCTTGGGAAGGATTTGTTTGAAGAAAAGTTTTACAACTTTGTAAGAAGCATGGACACTTAGAGACATTCATGTAGCAAATCAAACATTCAGCCATGAAGGTTTGATGAAAGCAGATTCTAGACAGGAATTTGTGGGAGAGATCATTGATCTTGGATGATCTTGATAGATCTTGATAGATCTTATATGATCTTGGATGATCTTGAATGATCATGAAAGATCTTGAGTATTTATGAGTCAGTTGTCTATCCTTTGTTTGTAAAGGTTCTTTAACATTGGAGGAAGTAAGTCAAAGATTTAGATTCTATCAGATTTGTGTTGCAGAGAAATAGAAGAAGATACTTGCTATGTTGCACAAAGGTTATGAATCCTAAAATGCTTTCAGCAAGGTTTTTATGATAGATCAGCTAACCTTATTCTAGATTTTGGGAAGCTGAAGAGTTACAGTGGAAGCTATTAGCAACTGCATAGTGCTAATAAAAAGTGTTCAGAGATTTTGTTTCAGATATAGGTACTGATCACTGAAGATCAGATTTATGAAGAAGAACGTCCAAGATTTCATAAAGTCTGATATACTTTGAGGAATATTGGATACTAGTGTTAAAACATCCAGGGGGTGATGAAACATGAAGACTTATTTTTTAGCCATATGTGAAAGAATGCAAAGTCATATCTACAGGTATTCCTATATTTCCTTTGTCAATTTCTCTTTATGTTCCAGCTTTGAAAGAAGAAGGAAGAAGGAGAATCTCTAGAGAAAGTTCTTGTTAGGATGTTCCTGTTCAGGAGAAGGTTCGAGAGTTCTATTGAAGAGAAGCTTGATATTTTAGAGAGGTATGTTTGAAAAGTGCGCACATATATGTTTATACCATAATCTAAAAGAAAGAGGTATGAAGGATTTAGACATTGAACAAGGATGAAGACATGATGACATCATAGATCTTTTGATGAGACTCATGAGTTGATTTCAGTTGAGTTGAGTTGACTTGACTTGAGTACAGTCAGAGATGAACCAGTAGTGTTCATAATACACTAAATTGTGAGTTGTCAGTCACAGGTTCCAGATTCAGTTCTTGATTTTTGTATTTACATGACACAATAGAAGTACGTTGAGAAACCTTTTTCGTAAGGTAAATGCAAATATGAGGATCCTAGTGTATGTTTTCAAGTTTGTGAAGACAGGAGATAGCAGGTTCCGAGTCAGTACTTGCTACATTTGTTGTCAAGCAGTGATTACTTGATAAGAACAATATTGGATATCTAGTGTGCATATTTTCTCAAGTATTATGGTTCATATTCAGCAAGTTCAGTTTAAGAAGATTGAAAGAAAGTCAAATTCAATTTTGAAGAACACTTTTGAAGAAAAGGTTTGAAGCTCCATTCGGGAGTATAAGCTTCAAGATTGTGATAGTTTGAAGCTTATAAAGTTTGCAGATCCAGTTCAATTTGTACCATTGTGACATTGAAGGGGGGATTGTTGGAAAACAATGTCCCAATAGTTCATATTGCTCAGATTATAACAGGATCTATAGTTGTTGTTATGAGTCCTTATACAAGTAAATGGCGTGGGCACCGTGGATAAAGCAATGTCCTCCCATATCACCCACCAGGGGTCAAACCTCTCTGATGACAGCGCAGAACGCGTTTCGATTTTGAACATGCGATGAATTTTTTAACATGCATTTGGAAAACAAAAGCTACAGACGAGCGACAGATTCTCGATGAAGGATTTTTGCGGCTACGTTTTGAATTGAGCGAACGTAGATCGTAATGCTTTATTTTATGGTTTTGGAGGGTACACAATAATATAGATGAGCATGCTTGATTCATTTTTATATCATCCAACACCTATTGCAACACAAGCTTTGGAAGCTTGGTACCTCTTTGAGGCAGTGCTTCTAGCACATGGGGCAGCCATGGTGCTATGTTGGAGCATGTTGAGGAGCGGCTATGGAGTTCCTCTTGGAGGAGAAGAGTGTGCTCACACTCTTGCTTATGGAGAGGACTTATATATTAGCAGCTTGGTGGTGTGGATCGGCCATCTACGTGATGTATTTGAAGATTTTCTTCTACATGAAGATTTCGGGTTACTTCAAAGACATTGGATGGTGGTTAACATAAGACTTACATTTATGTTAAGAATTTAGGTACATATTCTCTTTATGCACACAAGTACTACTTGGAGTTTATGGAGACAGTAACATCCGTATCAGGAGGAGTCCTATTCGGCATAGGTACAAGAGAATCAGTATGTATATGCTTTATGCATATTTGGATGAGGTGTTCGAGAAGGTATGGTCATATGAGTTTGAGGATTTTTGGCAGCAAACTTGTTAGCATCCTTTGCTACTTTTGTAAGTGTTGCAGAGTAAAGAGGCACAAAAGAGGAGCCCCAAAATTTTCAAATTAATGGGCACATTTTTCTTCTTCAAAGTCTTAGGAAATTCCCTCAAGCCATGTAAATGCACTAGAGGAGTCCTCTAGATGCATAATCCCAACTCATTGTAATATATTCATTGTAAATTAGTAGGAAATTCACTTTTTAGTAATAAAGTGCCGGTCTCTTGTGTGAAAGGACCAATTTTAGGGCACATGTATATAAGTCACTTTGTGACTCTTTGTAAGGATTTTTTGCCATTGTGAAGAAGGAGAGCTCCTGAATTTCGAAATTGCTTCTTTCTTGCAGATTTTCATCTTCTCTTTGATCTTCTATGTGTGTGTAATGCTTGGAATGTGTGTGTAGAGCTGTTGTCTACCCCTCCCCACTGTTTTTGAGCTACTGTAGTGTGTGTGTGAGCTTGTAGGAGTTGTGGAGTGAGTGTGGGTGTTTCCTGCCATTCACTATTTTGGTCATAACTTGAAGCACAGTTGTCAGAATCGAGTGAAACCACCTCGAATAGAAGCATCTCATTGAGAGATTCGAAATGAACTCACCATTGGCCATATTAGGAGTTCGAAGCTGTGAGAAATCCTCGATTTAGTGAAATTTGTTGTAGGTGGTATCGCGGTAGACACTTTCAGTATTTCAGTGAATTTGAGAGGTGGATTAGTCTTATTTCACACATATAAGCTGAACCACTTTATTTCCCATCACGTGTGCACATGTCCTCATACACTTGGTTAGGTTGTTTGATCGGATTGACAAATAAGCGTGTGTCAATTCTACGCTATATGCACTTGTGTGGCAAATGAGATTTAGTCTCTTTGGCACAAGTCCTTAAGTCTTCTTGACTTGGGTACACATGTTTTTGGCGCCATTGCTAGGGAACACTTAGCCAAGGTGCCTTTGTGATGGTTATAGCTCAAGAGTGATGAAATCGTACTTGTAAAAGTGAACTCCTTCAGTGGCAAGTAGTCAACCACTTCAGCACTTGTTACTTCACATCCTAGAGGTGTGTGTAATGGGTTTTTAGGCTTAGGGTTAGTAGGAAAGGAGAGAAGGAAGAGTTAGGGTTAGGTTAGGAGAAGAGGAGAAGAGGAGAAGAGGAGTGAAGTAGGAGTAAGTCAAGACCACTAAGAAAAATCCCAAAAAATTTGCCAAATTACTATACTTCAGTTTCAGTCACCAAAAAGTATAAAAACCAAAAATTTTAGTTCATTTCTCACTTGTTAAGAGAGCAGTATCGTCTGAGCGCAGCGACCGGTATCATCGAATCAGTATCGTGCAAACTGAGCCCTCACACTCACCTAGTGACCTCAAGGCTTGAGTAGTGCAACCTAAGGGTAAGTTATCTACAAACCTTAATCTCAAAAGTTATGAAAATCTTCATTTACACGTGATTAAGGTTCCGATTGGTATCGCGGGGGGGGGGGGGGGGGGGACAGAGTGTTTGGAGGACTTCTTTTTGTGAGACAAGTGTAGAAGTGAAGAGGGGTGAGAAAAGTGCAAGATGGAAGAAAAATTTTTTATTTATGAGGTATTTTGGCTTGAGTATCGCGATCGGTTGAGTTTCTGGTATCGCGATACTAGAAATTCCCTTGTATCGCGATACTCGCTGAAGTATCGTATCGTCGATTACCAGCCTTGGTATCGCGATACCACTAGTGGTATCGTACTATCAAGTTGGTATCGCGATCGCACTTTACCAAGGTGGTATCGTATTGTGGTCCACCTGTGGTATCGTATCGTGGCTTGTCCCACTGTTGTATCACGATACCATACTAGTATCGTATCGTGCAAGTTGGTGGTATCGTATTGCTACTTGCATTGATATCGTATCGTGCGGTTCTCTGGTATCATATCACCAGAGCATCCAGTATCATATCGTGCAGCCCTCAAGTATCATATGGTCGATTATTTTGGTATCGTATCGCGATACCATTTTGGTATTGTATCGCCACCTACTGTGATATCGTATCGTGTGAGAAGGTCAGTATCGTATAGTGCCTCGTGGTAGTATCGTATCGTGAAATACTCACGTATCGTATCGGGCCAAACTCTAGTATCGTATCGTGCCCTTTTTGGTATCGTATCGACCAAAAAGTGGTATCGTATCGTCTAGGTTTTCGGTATCGTATCGTCCCAGTCTCAGTATCGTATCGCTAGAGCTTCTCGTATCGTATCGGTAGAGCATAGGTATCGTATCGCGATAGGATATTGGTATCATATCGTCCACTCTGGTGGTATCATATCGTCCACTCTGGTGGTATCATATCATCAGGGAAGCGGGTATCGTATCGTGCCCAACAGCGGTATCGTATCGCCTGTTGCTACAGTATCGTATTGCCTAGTCTTCAGGTATCGTATCGTCGACTGTTTGGTATCGCCCAGAGTAGTATTGCCTAAAGTGGTATCGCCTAGAGCAATTGAAGAATTTTCAGAGACTAATTTGAGGCATTTGAGGAGCCACTTAGGTAGAGTTTCAGAGACCTAGAGAGTCCCAGGAGGGTGAATGAACTTGTGATCAGGAAGGGTGCTAAGTAGCCGGAGAAGTGTCATATCTTCTATGGGAAGTGTCGCTCAGGTCAGTCACCGCTCAGTCTATTCTGACACCTCTAGTGACTCGGAGGAGGAGATACCCATGGCTTCTGAAGACATGCAGTGTCCCACTCCTGGTAGGAACTTCATGACCACCGTAGAAGGAGAGTACTGCACTTCTTTAGAGTATGTTTCTACTAATGCCCAGGAGATTCCCATCTATCTGGATGGATTAAACAGATCTGTGGCTCGGATGGTGACTTCCATGGATGCAACAGTTGTGCCCAGACCAGCTGTTAAGTATGAGGGAGGAGCATACGTGGACAAGCTGGGTCACATATACATGGTGACTGAATACCATGATTTGATCAATGAAAGGGGAGAGTTAGTGGGACAAGAAAAATCAGGGAGAACAAACCCCGAGGAGTTCGTGACGACTCCTAGAGGCAAGTCCCAGGTGACACGAGTCTTGAGAGGAGACTTGATACCTCAAGACGACTACCTATTGGAAGTCTATTTGATCCATGGTTTGGACTTGTTGCTTCAAACTGACTCACCTGCCCCAAGAAGAGAAGAAATTCCGATGACATTTTATGAGCTAAAGGATCCGGAAGACGAGACTAGAATAACATACCTAGATAAGAACCGGAGGAGATATTGGCTGGTAGATGCCATAGACAGGGCTCAACTGAAATACATGGGCTTGCCTGTATTCCCTCAGCGAGAGCAGGCAACCACCTCTCAGAACCCATTCGGAACCCAACAAGAGGTAGAGCACACCATGTCAGGACAAATTAGCCAATGGAGTGTCCCAAACCGTACTCATTTACAATTTGCGACTCCAGGAGTGCAACCACACAATCATAGAACCCTAATGAAACTGTTGATGGAGAGTATTAATCTCCAAGAGAACAAGCTATTCTTGAATTTAGAGCACCTCTTTATCAAGAGTAACTAAAAACCTTCACTAATTTGGAGGCACAATAAAAATTTTGGATAAATTGTGAAGAAGAAGACTCTACAGAAAGTCTGCTGCATATATCTCTCTCATTGACTTATCAAATGTTTAAAGTTTTTTATAAAACTTTGCACAAGGTGTTGGCTATAATTAGCGCACCTTCTCCAAGTTAAAACACTTCAAAAGACTTAGTACATTTTGAGAAATGAATTTAACAAGTCACCTATGTCTAAAACTGTTCGTTTGAGAAGTCGATTCAGACACCTATAACTTATAACACTTGGTTCTCTCAATCTAGAATGCGTTTATGCAAATGCTTTTAGCCACAGGTAGCTTACCTTCTAACTTAAAGATTGAGTGCTTTCTTGGTCAAAACTTTACACTGTGGAAGGAGAACTGACCAAAACATTAGCATCGAATTTTGCACCTGTTTCAGGAAACAGTGAACACTTCTTCACATATGAATGTTCCTACTCATAATTCTCACAACCTGTTTACAATTAGGCTCTCAAACGTTAACCATAGACTCATTAACTATGGGATTAGACATCTACAAAAGTATTCTTGAAATCATCAAGCAGAGAAGGAGAATGCTCAGAAACATCGGGCGCAATATTTCTTCCATTACTGGAAATCTTACATCTGGATGAGAGAGCTAATCTTCATGCTTCTCAAGAGTCTAAAACACTCCCAATTCTTTTGAATTCGTGTAGTCTATACTCTCATACATTTTCCCCGACATTTTTCCTTTGTATATATAGTCAAATATTTACAAACTCAAAACTAATCAAAGGCATAAGTGAGCTAACTTCAAAATAATGTACATATGTGTATACATCTTCATCTTCTGAATATGCACTTCCTTCATGCTTCATAACTTGGTCTTTTCTTCAGTCCTTGACCTCAATTCTTCATCAAAACTTCAATTGTTGATTGCCCTGCACCAACAGCTCCCCCTCAATCATCAATTGAGGTTTTCTCTATCTTCTTTATGCCTGCCATGTCTTTAAATCTTTGTAGCTTTGGTCCATCCAAGCTTTTGGTTAGCATATCAGCTATCTGATCTTTTGGTGAAGTATGTATGACTTCAATCTCTTTATCCATCACCTTCTCTCTTAGAACGTGATACTGAATCTCAATGTGTTTGGTCCTGGCATGAAAAACAGGATTAGCAGCTAAATACAATGAACTCATGTTATCTCCATGAATAGTGGGTGTACTCTGAGTGATGTCAAAACTCTTCATCAGATTCTTAAGCCATATCACTTCCTTTGCAGCTTCCACCATACCTTTATACTCTGCTTCTGTAGATGACAAAGCAACTATGTGTTGCTTCTTTGAACACCATGAAATTAACTTATCTCCCACATAACACAAGTATCCATATGTTCATCTCCTATCATCTGGATTACCTACCCAATCTGCATCACTATATATCTTGATGTTTGTATCTGATGTAAAACCATAATACAAACCTTCTTTGAGTGTACCCTTAATGTACCTCAACACTCTTTGTTCTGCAATCCAATGTTCTTTCCTAGGACAATGCATGAATTGAGACAATACTCCAACTGCATATGACAAGTCAGGCCTAATTAAAGTAGCATAGATCAGACTACCAACCAAACTTTGATATAGCTTTGTCCTTGAACTCTCCTCCTCCCTATCTGCTCAATTTGTGATTCACTTCCATTGGATTAGGTGCTACCCTGCAATCATCCATTTTAAACTTGATCAACAAGTTTTTCAAATACCTTTCTTGAGTTACATACACTCCATGTTAAGTGTATGAGATCTCCATGCCCAAGAAATATGACAAATCTCCCAAGTCACTGATCTTGAACTCTTTCTCCATTTGCTTCTTTAGGCTTTGAATGCCTTTCTCATCTATACCTGTAAGAATTATATCATCAACATATATGCACATGTAAATGAACCCATTATCACTTGCTTTAACAAGCAAGCTACTATCTGCTTTAGATACTTGGAAACCAAGTTCTTTCAAGAACTTCACAAGTCTATAATTCCATGCCCTTGGGGCCTGCTTCAAGTCATACAAAGCTCTTTTGAGCTTGCACACATGATCTGGATACCTTCCATCTCTGAATCCTTGTGGTTGCTCCATGAAAACATCATCTAAAATATAACCATTTAGAAAAGCATTCTTCACATCTAGTTGACATAACTTCCAACATTTACATGCAACAATAGCTATGAGTGTCATGATGGTTGTCATCTTTGCCACAGGACTATAGGTCTCATCATAATCTATACCATATGTCTGAGCAAAACCCTTCACAACAAGTCTAGCTTTATACCTAGACACACTTCCATCTGCAAACCTCTTTGTCTTGTAGACCCATTTACGTCCAATGATCTTCTGACTATTTGGTTTAGGAACCAAATCCCAAGTCTCATTCTCCATCAATGCATCATACTCTTCCTGCATAGCTTTCTCCCAATTTTCCTTACCTTTTGCATCTTCATATGTAGAAGGGTCTTCATCTGCCTTTATCATATAAGCATAATCTTTGGTAGCCAAAAAAGAAGTGTCATAGCTATACCTTCTAAGTTCTCCACTTCTTGAGGTTTCTGGCTCATCACACTCTGGATCAAATCTTGGCACTTCTTCAACTTCAACCTGTACTTCATTGTTCTCCTCTTCATCAAATATCTGAACCTTTGATTTACCTTTCTTCTGATTCATAACTTCTTCATCACCTGCATAAATATTGATTGTACCTGCATACCAAGTACCTTGCTCATCAAATGTAACATCCTTTGACACTAGGAATCGTTTTCTGGATGGACTCCACAACCTATATCCCATCTGCTTATCATCATATCCAATAAACACATACTTTTCAGCTTTAGGTTCCAATTTGTGCCTTAATTGAGATGGCACATATGCATATGCCAAACATCCAAATACTTTGCAATGATCTAGAGTAGGTCTCTTACCCCACCATGCCTCATATGGTGTCATACCCTGCAAAGCTTTACATGGTAACCTTTTAACCAAATAAGTAGCTGTATTTACAGCCTCAGCCCACAAATAATTTGGGCAATTTTTCTCCTTCATCATGGATCTTGCAAACTCAACAAGTGTTCTATTCCTCCTTTCTGCTACACAATTTTGTTGAGGAGAGTACCTGCAAGTAATTTCCCTTTTTATACTTGCACTCCATAAGTAATCACTGAACTCATTAGAGAAATACTCTCCCCCTCCATCTGACCTTAGTCTCTTCAGCTTATGACCTGTAATTCTCTCTACATACACATGATAATGTTTGAATGTATTGAATACCTCTGACTTATCTTGGATCACATAGATAGTGATCCATCTGGTAGCATCATCAACATAAATCACATAATACCTTGAGCCATTGATACTGAAATCCTTTGATGGTCCCCACACATCTGTGTGTACCAATTCAAGCTTCTATGAATACATAAAACCATGTTTGGAATAAGATTGCTTATGAGCCTTACCTAATTAACATGCCTCACATCTATATGTCATATGTTGACCTGCATCATTAGGCAATCCAAGCACTAAACCATTATTAACCATATCTTTGATACCTCTTTCATTAAAATGTCCAAGCCTTTTGTGCCAAAGATCTAACTCAGAGATCTTATATCCTCCATAAGTGAACAAGGCATGACCAACATTCCCTTGAATCTTCAATGTGAACAATCTTCCTTCTTTCTTCCCTGAAACAATTTGTTTATACCCATTGCTAGGGTCTTCCACAAACACTCCTTCATTAGTGAACCTAACTTCATAACCTTTTTCAACAATTTGGCCTACACTTATCAGATTCTTTGGAATTGTAGGAACATACAAAACCTTACTCAAGAGAGTACTACCATGCTTGGCCTTCACTGATCCAATTGACTTCACATTGTGCTTTGTATTGTCACCTGTTTGAACTACATGATTAGTTATCTTATTCTCCAAATCAGTCATCAAAGCTATGTTACCACTCAGGTGATTGCTACACCCTGAGTCAATGTAGAAGACTCTTTGGTCTTCACTTTGCCTTTCACAAGTTGCATTCATTATCAATGTTGAATCCTCCTTTTGATCTGAAGCATAATTGTAGTAGGTATTGTTGTATTGTTGACATTGGAATCCTCTACCTGCATTTCTTCCAAAGTAACCTCTACTACCTCTACCTCTGAAATTCCCTCTTTAATTCCTGCCACCTCTTCCTCTTGAATTAAAATTCTGATTATATCCACCATTACTCTGAGTATTATGCCAACAATCATTAGCTAAGTGATTTGTCTTACCGCAAATCCAGCAAGCTTTGACTCCATCTTTATTAATCCTGCCTCTTCCTCTACCTTTGCCACCTCCTCTTTCTCTTAGGAAGTTGGCTTGGCTAGTTGTACCTTCATCTTCATTTGCTTGTTGCTTCCCTTTGATATTCTTCTTCTTATCCTTTGAATACATTGCTTGACCTGCACTCTTATCACTTTCACCTTTGACATCCTGCTCAAATGTTAGCACATGTCCTAGCAACTGATTTAAATCAGGAGTGAAATGATCAAGTGATAGTTCAGTAGACAAAATGAATGGCTTCCATTTGTCATCACCTCTCAAACTTGTGAGGACTTGCCTTACCAATTTATCCTCCTCAATGTCTTCATCAACTGCTCCTAACGCATCTGCAATGTCCTTCATCCTTGTTACATAATCTGAGATGGATTGAGAGGCCTTCTTCTTGAATGTGGTAAATTCTGCCCACAAGGATGCCTTCCTAGACTTTCTGGTGTTTTGAAAATGCTCCTCCAAAGCATTCCATATATCACTTGCACTTTCAAGACCTCTAATGTGAGGTAGCAAGTAGTCATCAACTGCCATGTAAATAATGCTCCTGGCTTGAGCATCTTTCTTCATCCAAGTCTTCAAATCTGATAATTCTTCCCTAGTTGGAACACTAGGATCTCTAAACTGAGGCTTTTCTTCTTCACCTGTGATGTATCCTATCAAATATTTCCTCATAAGGTGAGCTTCCATCCTCATTGACCATGCTGGATAGTTCTCTCTATCCAACTTCTCTATTTGAAGAGAGTCTCCCATCCTTTCTTCACCTGTGTATTGAATTCTTCAAACTTTATGAGTAATAGATGTACCTTTACTTCGAATGATACTCCTTTTGTATTCCTTGATGTTGTTTGGCCTCCTTCTCAAGCTTTGCTCTCAAGCTTTCACCTTCTGAATCTTTAATTGTTGAATTCTTTATGTCTACAGCAGTCGGGGTTCTCCTTCCTTCAATTTTGATACTTCCTGCTCTTATACCACTGATGGAGAGTATTAATCTCCAAGAGAACAAGCTACTCTTGAATTTAGAGCACCTCTATATCAAGAGCAACTAAAAACCTTTACCAATTTGGAGGCACAACAAAAATTTTGGATAAACTGTGAAGAAGAAGACTCTACAAAACGTCTGCTGCATATATCTCTCTCATTGACTTATCAAATGTGTAAACGTTTTTATAAAACTTTGCACAAGGTGTTGCCTATAGTTTGCGCACCTTCTCCAAGTTAAAACACTTCAAAAGACTTAGTAGATCTTGAGAAATGAATTTACCAAGTCACCTATGTCTAAAATTGTTCTTCTGAGAAGTCGATTCAGACACCTATAACTTCTAACACTTGGTTCTCTCAACCTAGAACCCGTTTATGCAAATGCTTTTAGCCACAGGTAGATTACCTTCTAACTTAAAGATTGAGTGCTTGCTTACTCAAAACTTTACACTGTGGAAGGAGAATTGACCAAAACATTAGCATCGCATTTTGCACCTATTTCAGGAAACAGTGAACACTTCTTCACATATGAATGTTCCTACTCATAATTCTCACATTTTGTTTACAATTAGGCTCTCAAACTTTAACCATAGACTCATTAACTATGGAATTATACATCTACAAAAGGATTCTTGAAATGATCAAGCACAGAAGGAGAATCCACAGAAACATCGGGTGCAATGTTTCTTCCATTACTGGAAATCTTTACATCTGGATAAGAGACCTAATCTTGATGGTTCTCAAGAGTCTAAAACACTCCCAATTCTTTTGAACTCTTGTATTCTATACTCTCATACATCTGCCCCGACATTTTTCCTTTGTATATATAGTCAAATATTTACAAACTCAAAACTAATCAAAGGCATAAGTGAGCTAACTTCAAAATAATGTACATATGTGTATACATCTTCATCTTCTGAATATGCACTTCCTTCATGCTTCATAACTTGGTCTTTTCTTCAATCCTTGACTTCAATTCTTCACCAAAACTTCACTTGTTGATTGCCTTGCACCAACAACTGCGAAAACGGCCGCTCGAAGATTCAACCAGTACGTGGATAGATGTCCAGTTGCAGAGATACCCACTCAGCAAAAAATGATATCATTGTTTTTGGATGGACTAACGAATGGAACCCTAAGAACGCTAATTTATGTGAAGAGGTTACAAACCCTGAGTGAGTTTCTTCAAGAGTGCATTGACCTAGAAGACAATCTGGCTGAGGATCTCAAGAGCACGCCCAGCCCCACTAAATCAGAAGATTCTTGAAGTACTATTACATCCAACTCCAGTAATGTGGAGGAATTAGCGGAGCTGGTCGCAAAGAAATTGGGAGTCCAAGGACAGAGAAATTATCAACACCGAGCCTTAAGAGTGCATATGTTATGAAGATGTAGTCTATGTGGAGGAGATCACCCCACACACATGTGTGTATGAGGAGGAACTGGTATACCTCAGGCATATCCTTACAACAGACAACCTCATCAAGGAGCTGCATTGTATTGCTACATAGAACAAAAATACACCAACCACACCACGGAAAACTATCCATTCAATAGGCAGGCACGACCTTTACAACCACCTTAGTATCGACCATATGGATATCCACCTAGAGAGCCAGGTAGAGAGATGCCCAGGTACAATCCCTACCCAACACCAACAAGAGCACCGAGGCCATACGAGCAAGTACCATATCCACCACCCCAACCAGTGTTAGGACCACAACTGTCACAACCACAACAAGTGGTACCGGTAAAGTATGCCCAGCTAGAAGAAAATTTGGAAAGAGCCATAGTGCGAGCCTCAACCATGACCAGTGTAGAATCAACAAACCCTGGATATGAGCTGCCCAGAGGAGATTACTATCCCTATGAAGCCAACATGTTAGAGTATGAGCCAACATATGATTCGGCTTACTATGGATATGAAGGCTATGACCAGGCTTATAGAACGGAGGTAGCAACTTTAATGTATACTGCACCTAAAGCACAACAACCAGGAAGACCACCTAGTAGACCACCTGTGCCGAGAGGACCATGTTATAGATGCGGAGGAGACCATTTTATTAGAGAATGTCCTCGGCCTTACAATCCACCACCCCCTAGGACTTGGGAAGGATACTGCAATGATTGCGGAAAAGAACATCTTTTCAGAGATTGCCCTAAGAATCCAACCAAAGTCCAAGACACTACACCTATTAATGTAATTGAAGTGATAGAAGCACCTGGAGGTGATAAGGAATACACTGTGCCTTTAAAGGCCATTACCCAAGCTCAAACGAAAGAAAAAAAAGGAAAACAACCAGAACGGGAACAAGAGAATAAGAGAACTGTAAGTCCCAAAATTCAAATAGTAGAAGATTCTAAAGACCCACGTGAGAGTACCCAGAACATAAAAGCTCAAAAGTGGAAGGAAAGAAGAGAGAAGCTCAAAGATAAATGGATGAACAACAAGAGTCAAGAAAATAAGAAACAAACCAGAAGCAAGAAAAAGCATAAAGAACCAGAGATTCGGGAGGAAATTCCCATTCCACCGCTTAGCCAAGAAGCAGAGAAACCAGGATCAATTCTAGCTTACCCAAAACCGGACGACTTAGACATGTGGCTGAAAGCTTACCAAGATTTAGAATTAAGACTGGACCGAATGTGGAACAACACAAAAAACTTTATCCACAAGGAGAATTAGAAAAAGAGAGACCTGCGATATGTAGAAAACTTATAAAGGTAGCACAAGCAACCCTAGAGAAGACTATCCCAGCCCTGCCAGAGACAAGGATATGAGAGGAGCAATACAAGCAGTATGTTAAAGCCAAGGACAAAGACCTTAAAGGGAAGGATGACAAGTGTGAGCGAATGAAAACCCATGACAAACCTATGTCAACAATACCTGACTTAGAAGCTGATTGGCCAAAGGAATTATGGAATAGAATCCGAGAAGAACAATGGAAGAAGAATGGAGTGACTAAGCCTCCTTTTGAGGAATTAGATGCGGAAATTTATCAACCAAATCCCAATATGGAAGAAGTATATGAGGAAGTATCAAGACTAGACCCAAATAGAGAAGAAGCTCAGAGCATTTCAACCTTACCAAATTACATGGGAGAATACGAAAAGGAATCTATGATAATTCGAGCACCCACAGTACATGGAAAAGGAAACTCAGAAAAGAATTAACACAATCTAACGGAACTTAAGAAAACAAAAGTACAATGCAACTGACTGTGGAAGAATTACTTCGAGTTAAACCACAACTATGGAAGAAATTAGCAGGACAACTAGAATTAGGGCAAGAGAAGGATGAAAAGGAAGACAAGGAAAAAGAAAATTCATCTAAGATACAAATCCCTGTGGATAAAGTGGGAGAATTTAATGAAGGAGATGAAGGTAATATGTGTTTACCTGTCACTTACATTGGGTACATGACCAAGGCTATACTAGACACAGGAGCAGGAGTAGGAATTGCCACCAAGGAGATTTGGGAGAAATGGGGAAAGCCTTCCATACGACCCACATGCATGAAGCTCCAGTTAGCAGACGGTCATGTGGAGAAACCCTTAGGAATATTAGAAAGGATCAAAATAACCACCTGTGGAGTTGAATTTGAACACACATTAGCCATTTGTAAGTTCGAAAAGGCAAACAATTACAAAATGATATTAGGATGACCTTTCATGAGACAAATGCGGGTAGTGCAAGATTGGGGAAGAGATTCATTATACGTGCAACATCAAGGAAATACCACCAAGATAAACTTGCATACTTTTGCATATCGAGATGTAACCCCACTACAATGGAATCCCATACACAAAGAGGAAGATGATTTGTCTATTCATAGTGCTGGATCAAGTGATCAATCATGGATGCGCGAGGACGTGCAATTATGGATGTGTAAAGAAGCCAAGAAAGAGGATAACAAAAGACAGTTGTGGCCAATAGGACATCCTAATTATCGACCTATAGAGGGCCCAAGGTACATGCCTCAAATCTTTCCTGATATAACCTTTGAACCGCATGGATGGATGGAAATCTTAGCAACCTTAGATGTATGTGTGAACGAGGAAGTCCTAACGATGAACGAGTGCATAGACGAGGAAGGCTATGATGTAAACTTGTACATGATTGTCCTTCAAGAAGTAGAAGCACGGGAAATCTTCGAAAATGAGTGGAAGGAGGAATATGAGAGTATAGAAATGGAACCAGAATTTGATTCAGAAGAGAGCTATCTAGACACCATTCGAACCAAAGAGAAGCAGAAACTGACCAAGATTTTGGCAATAGAAGCCACCCCCATAGTACAAAACCAAGAGGAAAACATGAGTAAAATCGGACCAAATCCTGACCTATTTGAGGTTTCGGAGCATTTTAAAAGGTATGAGGTAGAAGAGCGAAAGATAGCCTTTCAAATGCCTAAGAGAGAGGCTCAAGAAGCATAAGCGTACGACAACAAGGAACAAACAAAAAAGATCATAGTAACAGTGGAAGATGGAGAAGAAAGATGTACATACATAGGTAAAGATGTGTCAATTGAGGAGGAAGAAGAATTAATACAATTGATCCGGGAATATCGAGATGTATTTGCTTGGACATATAAGGATCTCAAGGGTGTGGAACCCTCAATTTGCTCTCATAGAATACCAATGACGGCAGAGGCAAAACCATCGAAACAACACTGTAGGCGCGAAAGTGACGGCTGGTGGATCAAGCCAACCGTCGATATTACAGCGCACGCGGGGTGCTTGCAGCAACCTCAGGTAATTAGAAGACATAATGAGACTATTTGTAGGACATGAATTGTAAACTTTCAAGAAATTTCTTTGTATGATAAACAAAATGATTCGAAGATTCAAAGCTATTGGTGATTCACAACTCAAACTCTCTTACAACTTCACAATGTCTCAACCTAGTAAACTATGTGTGAGATCTTCATACATGTAAGACAATCCTTTAAAGTAATGACATAAAATTCGTAACAAAGACACAATGTGAAAGCTAGCGTTATTCATATGTACACATACAATTCAAATTACCTTTTGATGAGGGAGAGGTAAAACTCCCATTCATAATTACCTTTTGATGAGGGAGAGGTAAAACTCCTGTTCATAATTACCTTTTGATGAGGGAGAGGTAAAACTCCCATGCTCGTAATTACCTTTTGATGAGGGAGAGATAAAACTCCTGTGCTTGTAATTACCTTTTGATGAGGGAGAGGTAAAACTCCCATGCTCGTAATTATCTTTTGATGAGGGAGAGATAAAACTCTCGTGCTCGTAATTACCTTTTGATGAGGGAGAGATAAAACTCCCGTGCTCATAATTACCTTTTGATGAGGGAGACATAAAACTCCCGTGCTCGTAATTACCTTTTGATGAGGGAGAGGTAAAACTCCCGTGCTCGTAATTATCTTTTGATGAGGGAGAGATAAAACTCCCGTTCTCGTAATTATTTTTTGATGAGGGAGAGATAAAACTCCCGCGCTCGTAATTTATGTTTTTATTTTTGAGATTACCTGAGATTACCGGGCCGTGGTGCTTCACGTCGCGTTCACCAAATGTCAGCACAAAAGCGAGGGTCGGTGGATCAGGCCGACCGCCAGAAATACGGCGCACAATGATCTTTGCAAGTATTTATGCATTATCAGTTCTCACACCACAAGTGAAATAGCTTCACTTAGAAAACTGTGTAAATAACATGGACAGATGGAACTTCCCTGTCAAAGCCCGTAGTCAACGAACCATATGCGGGCAGAAGTGTAGTCTTTGCAGATGAAAACTTCAGGAGGCATCAGCAAACATAGAAGTCAGTTGCATCCATCAAAATCCTCTCATAAATATACATAAAAATTTAGGTGCGAGCAGAGCGTAGAAAATAGAACCCTATGAAGATTTTCGTGCAGAATCACAAATACATGTAAGACAATCCTTTAAAGTAATGACATAAAATTCGTAACAAAGACACAATGTGAAAGCTAGCGTTCCCACATCTTTCATATATCGAACCTTTTCATAAATATATGCATGATGTTTAGAATAATGTATACCTGGTTTCATTCAACTAATGCAACTTACAAGACAAATCCAAGGTAGTAATTAGGTTGATCGCAATCGAACAATCAAGTTCACAATTTTATGTTGTTAATTTCTAATGAAAGATATTTAAGCAAGCTAGTAAGCTAAACAAATAAACATACATTCAACCAACGTGATGTTGTAATTATCTTTAGGCATTCATATGGTACAACATTCGGCATATAACCCAATTTATAAGCTGAAGTATAACAAACATCAAATACTCTCTTTGCACTCAAAGCGCACACAAAACATACAGCAGCATAAGCAGCAATCAAATCAAAAGCAATGTCGGGTCACGAACATTTTTTTATAGATTTTGTTCTTAGAACATCGGTTCATTTTAATCGCAGCTTTTTCTCACATTGATTTGACGAAAATCACTTATTCCGAAGTAAGTTGGTGTTCTGCCATACAATGTTCAGTTCAGTCTCTAACTTGTTAGCCGTGCGGAGAAATACTTATTGCTACCAATAAAAAAAAATGTAGGATGTCATGGAATTATCTCAAGGTACAGCACGGATGTTGCAAAACTATATGGTGATGGATATTAAAATAATGGAATTCAGCATGAATCAGAAGCGCAAGGTAGTAGTCAATCTGCACTTCCTTCTTTGTAACCAAATAATGTATCTAAATTACCATAAGACTTTTAATGTTGCTCTTGTAATAGTGCTAGTACTCGATCGGTTTCTATTTAAAACTTCTAAGAGAGTCAGCAACAACATTTTTTTTCTATAGGTTTTACGCATATTGAAATATGGTAAAATTCAAAGTTAATAGCACGAGTGAAGCAACGTGAGGATGTTCTCTCTCTGATGATGAAATCTAACAAATTTCAGTTGCACTTACATGTCGGCTTGTACGGGTTGTTGATCAGCATGACAATCTTTCTTCAAAAGAAATCAAATTATATTCCTCCAGGTGTAGCGCACATGATCAGACATGCTAAAGAGATGAGCAGAAAACTAAAATATAATGCTTGTTTTTTAGAATATCTTGCAAGAACCTTCAAATTTTGTTTCGACAAAGAAATCTTAGAACTCAAGTCTATTATGTTAAGATTAAAACTAAAATCCGAATACCATGAAATTTTCTATTCCCATCAACCTTACACTATACACGGACATGTGACTTTCAACTTATTTATTTCTGGCGTGAACATTCATGAGTTCTTGACAACATAAAATTTTAAGCAGACCCAATGTGTAAACTATTGGAGTCCGTCAGATGCGCACACATTTACCTGCTTTAACAGAATCATACAATTCATCATATAAAATTTCATTAAATGATCTACATGCTGCTCCGAACAACAGTACACAAACCGAGAATTATCGTCGCTTATCTATTGTTGGACATAGTGATAGCTTGACATCTTCCACTCGCTATTAGAAGATCAAATTTTGATCAAAGCATGAACATTATTTGTGTAATCAAAACTATAAAGCAACAGATAGCTCAAAACGTACTTCAATCACTGATGAAAGCTAATGAATAGTTCGTAAGTCATCAATTTCTTGATTCTGCGCGTTCGTCAGCATCTTCCAATCAAGTCATCCTTATAATGTCTGCGCGTTGACATTCCTCCTACAGAGTATAGGTCTTACGCAGATTATCAATAACTACTTGCAACATTAAGAGAATTATGATGAGGTGCACAGTGATCTTTGCAAGTATTTATGCATTATCAGTTCTCACACCAAAAATGAAATAGCTTCACTTAGAAAACTATGTAAATAACATGGACAGATGGAACTTCCCTGTCAAAGCCCGTAGTCAACAAACCATATGCGGGCAGAAGTGTAGGCTTTGCAGATGAAAACTTCAGGAGGCATCAGCAAACATAGAAGTCAGTTGCATCCATCAAAATCCTCTCATAAATATACATAAAAATTCAGGTGCGAGCAGAGCGTAGAAAATAGAAGCCTATGAAGATTTTCGTGCAGAATCACAAAAACATGACGTCGTTAGATATCAATGCCCATATGTCTTTGATTCTCTCTCCTGGTAGCACCCGTCTGAAGTTCATCTCGTTGATCCGCCTCTCAGATCATGTGCGCTAATCCTCTTTCTGATTTCTGAATTGGTGCGTTAATCCTCTTTCTGAATTGCCATACACAAAGGTAAACGAGCTTTCCCTTTTCATGCATATACTAATAGTGACAGCGACTTCTAAAACTTATGCTAATATAAACTGATGTATGCAACTTCACTCTCATGAACCAGTCGGCCTGGCCATAATGATACCATACGCAGTCATTTGAAGAAAACGATCAAATAAACTACAACATATATAACACTGCATAAGTAGCGTAGATTTAACAAATCAAAGTTTGAAGTCAAAAAAATGAATCGACGATTATGCAGGAATTAACATAATATAAGGAATCATTGAAAAATAATTCAGGAATAAAATAAGAAATCATCATGCCTGATTTGATAACAGGCATCCATCGAAAAGAGAAATGAAGCAACACGTATATGGCTCACTCATCCTCTCATTTTTGCTTCGAACCTTGGACTTATCTGCCTTCAGCAATCGTCCAAATGATGGATTTTTTTTTGTCGTATGATGGAGATGGATCATTGCACACGCAGTTAGAATTAATCTCAGTGAAAAAGACTGTAAAACTATATCATAGTATGTCATTAAATTATCATCTAATGATGTATCAGAACATTAGAGTGCAGAAGCATAGCGAAAGTATCACAGTAAATAATCAACTTTACTTCAGAATTCAAGAGCGAATAGATGTATCTCATGCATATTCAAATCTTTAGCAGATCAGTGAACATTATCAAAGTCACTGCGCAACAGATCAAACGGAAAACAACTCCACAACTTGTGCCAAGAAGTTAACATCAGTGTCAGAAAGACACCCCCGTTAAATGACATAACAGCCAGCTTCAGAAGGCTGAAGAAATAATCATTGCAAAGGGCTCAACAGTTTGGTCAGAACACAGACTTTTATTATTAACTATAGATGACAGAAGCGCATTAAGGTTGAAGCATGAACATTCAAATTCTTTACAACTAGACTAGCCAATAAATATGATTTACAATCGAAATGAGCGCAGAACTATTCGCAACAAATCTGTTCGAATTCAATCACAATAGTTTAGATATCTATATGCTGGAGAATTAAAGAATGTATTCAAACTGTCACTGCCGCCATCGATCATAGATTGTTGGAGGTAACGAATTGTGTTGAGCAACATTGCTGGAGATTGCAAATGACAGTTGTACAGTCTGAAGCCTTGATATTCACGCCAGACAATTGCCAAAAACTCTTTCTTGTCAGCAATGATAACTATCGACCTTCAGCGTAGCTCTTTCTCCCTCTCTCTGTCTTCGTCTCTCATGAATTGCCAGAGAATATTACATGCGTTGGCCTCCCTCTATGCGAGATGTTCCTTCTTTTTTATAAGTATGAACCAAAGGCAGTGTCGGCCTTCATGCATGCCTCTCCACGTATCTCCAGATGTCCTTCTCTCCGTGATACAAAGTCGAACTCTATCTTCTGCATGCACCAAGCCACTTCTCCTTTCGTCCATGCATCGACTTTCCTTTTTGTCTACTCAAAGCTATGCCAACTCTTTTCGTTTTCCCAAAAAAGAACGTAAGTATAATATCTGACTTTGGTGACGAAAAAAAAACTTTATCACTATATTTATATAATTTGATATTTTGCACTTTGGATGAACGTTGAGGTTCATTGATCATTGATGTAATAAATCTATAGTCAACCCACTCCGATGTGATTCAAAATCTCTTCAACGCCTGAACCTTTATGCATCAGTACAAGAGAGAATACGATTCTGCTTGAGGTTGACATCGTGAACCTTTGTTTCAAACAATGATCTGATTTGAGGCAAGAAGAAGCGAGAGTAGAGATGAAAATCTCTACGACAACGCCCTTATACATACAATGAGGTCTATGGTGCTAAAATTAAAGAAGAAATAGACAAGCTACTAGCAGCAGGATTCATATATGAAATAGAACACATCCAATGGTTATCGCCATTAGTAGTTGTGCCTAAGAAAAACGAGAAACTGAGAGTTTGCATTAACTTGAAAAAGGTCAATGCAGCCACCATACGTGATAGGTACCCATTACCCATCACGGACCATCTATTGGAAAGAGTTGCAGGAAAAGAAGTCTATAGCTTCTTAGATGGATTCTCTAGATACAACCAAGTAGCTATTGCTACTGAGGATCAACATAAGACCGTATTCGCGACTGAATGGGGAGTCTATGCTTTCCGAGTGATGCCTTTTGGACTCACTAGTGCGCCTGCTACTTTCCAACGATTGATGTGTCATGTTTTCAAAGAATTCTTGAAGAAAAGCATGGAAGTGTATGTAGATGACCTATGTACATATTCCAATCAAAGACAAGACCACATTCCTGAGTTGAGAAAGATATTTAATAAATGCTGACAATATAGACTTTGCTTGAACCCAGAGAAGTGTGTCTTCATGGTAAGATAAGGAAAGATCCTAGGACACATAGTCTCTAGAAATGGAATATCCACAGATAAAGACAAGATTAAGGTCATTTTAGAGCTTCCTAGACCTAAGAATGCGAAAGAGGTGCAAGCATTTATGGGACATTGTGGATACTACCGTCGATTTATCCACATGTATGCCATAATTGCCAAGCCCTTGTATGGAATCTTAACTCAATTCACTTCGACAGAGGAATGTGAGAAGGCATTCAATGAGTTAAAGAAGCAGCTTAGCAGAGCTCCAATTCTGAAAAACACCAAATTGAAACAAGCCATTTCATATTCATGTGGATGCTTCTAATTACACAATAGGATGTATCTTAGCCCAACTAGCTGATGAAGGAAAGTTAGATCACCCAATTGCTTATGCAAGTAGACAACTGAATCAAGCTGAGAGGAACTATACAACTACAGAGCGAGAAGGATTAGGAATGGTCCATGCAGTGAGGAAATTTAGACACTATCTCTTAGCCAACAAATTCAAGTTCTTCATAGACCATCAGGCTTTATTGTACCTAGTCAATAAGCCTTGTAACACAGGTAGACTGGTAAGATGGTTCCTACTATTGATGGAGTTGAACTTTGAAGTAATAGTGAAAAAGGGAAATATTCATGTAAGAGCAGATCACCTTTCTAGGTTAACACATGGAGGACCACCAAGTGGAGTACCTGATGATCTGCCACACACTTATTTGTTTAACTTGGAAGTGTGTCCAAAGTGGGTAGAGAAACTAATTCCGATACTCACTCATGGCCCACAACACTCAATCAATAAAGAGAGTAAAAAGGAAATTCTCCACTCGAGGAATTCGCACATTATTGCGGGAAATGTGTACTATAAGGAACCCAATAGTGTATTGTTGAGATGTGTTGAGGAGGATGAAAAATTGAAGCTGATTGAACAAGCTCATGTGAACAAATGGAGAACACACAAAGGAACTCATGAAACTATTGGAGAGTTAAAAGGATTGGGAGTATACTGGCCTAACCTGCCTAAGGATGTCCATGATTATGTAAGTAACTGTGCAGAATGCTAGGAGACGATTCCCGAGGATCATACATCCATTCCTTTCTCAACGATAGCACCCAAGTGGAGCAAAAAACTGGTCAAATTCCTAAAGAGGAGAGAACACGAGGAAGGAGTTAGCTTAGTGAGAAAACGATCCCTAGAAGAGATGAGCAAGGATTATGTACTCATAGGAAGAAACTTGTTTAAGAGAGGAAAAGACGACCAATTACGACTATGTGTGCATGAAGGAGAATATTTACCTGTATTAGAGATGGCACACGCAGGTGCGGCAGGAGGTCATTTTTCAGCTGAGAGAACCGTGAAAATGATCCTCTTTGCAAGCTTATGGTGGCCAACTTTACATATGGATGCTGAGATATATGTAAGAAGTTGCGAGACATGCCAAAGGGCCAAATACCCTATTCGGAGAGATGACATGCCATTGAGACTTATGGTTTGTGCTAGAGCATTTTCTAAATGGGGTATTGACTTCATAGGACCCATTAACCCATAGGCCAAAGGGTCACATGCCAAATATATCATAGTAGCCACAAATTACTTGACAAAGTGGGTAGAGGCAAAGGCTACTAGAAGGAATGATGCTCAAACCACTGCTAAGTTTCTTTTTGAGCATATATTCACTCATTTTGGATTACCAATTGAAATTGTGAGTGATCGAGGAACGCACTTCATTAATGAGGTGATAGAATCTCTAATGATTGAAGTTTTAGTAATCCATAAAAAATCAGCCCCATACCATCCCCAAGCCAATGGGCAAGCAGAAAGTTCCAATAAGGTGTTATGCACAGTATTGACAAAGATTGTCAATAATGGTAGGTCTGACTGGGACAAACAATTGCATCATGCAATTTGGGCCTTCCGAGTCGCGTATAAGACTGCCATTGGAACTACCCCATTCAATCTAGTATATGGATAGAACACAATTTTACCAATTGACTTTTTAATACCTACTTTGAGAGTAGCCAAGCAGCATGAATGGAAGGGGCATGAATTATCCCAACAACTAGACCAAATAGAGAAGCTGCATGAAACTCAGTTACAGGCTGTTGCAGGAACTTATGCTGCTAAGAGAAGACAAAAAGCATATTATGATGCTCATATAAAAGACAAAGGACTAAAAGAAGGAGACCTAGTCCTGGTTTACACCTTGAAGCAAAATGCCAAAAAATTACAAAAACGCAGATATGGACCTCTAATCATTAATAGGATCTCGACGAGTGGAGCAGTTAGTCTAGCCACTTTGGATGGAGACATTCTTCCTAGCTACATAAGTGGATGTAGAGTGAAACGGTTCATGGAGCCATTGACAAATCAAATGTTTGCACGTCTCGTAGGTGCGCAAATAGGAAGAAAGAGGAAAAACGGATTAGAGAAGAGGCATGGCAAGAAGCCTTAGAACGCATCAAGAAACGGAAAGAGTGGATTTGACAAAGAGATGAACGGTATCTCCAAGGAGAAGAGCATGTCCCCATGGCTAATTATCAAGTCCATGAGTCTAACACGACTAATGCCTACATGTCACCACCCTACCTAAACCTAGGGTTTGGCAAGACAGAGTACAAATTGATAGATGCCTTGATAGACTCAGGAGCAGGACTCAATTGCATACAAAATATGCTCATACGAGATCTTCAAACGATTATGTCTCCCACGAAAGCTCATATGATAGGTATTGGAGGTCAAAGCATAGAATGCATGGGAGAAACTAATGTGTCCCTCCACCTAGGAAATTCTTCCATGGAACAACGAGTCTTAGTGTGCAAAGATGAAGACTTAATAGAAGCTTGATCCTAGGACAAGATTGGATCATTGAGAATGAAGTAAGCATTCACCTAGCGCAAGGATATATTTCATCCAAGATAGGGCACAAGAAAATTTTTACTCTATTAGGGGAAAATCCCGCACAGAAACCAGAAGCCATCAAGAGTGCAGAAGACCTCAAGGAAGAGCTATTAGAACATGATTCCAGCCCCAATCCCTCAGAAGTAAGTTTTGAAGAAACAGAAGGCTCAAACCCTAACATGTCCAAGGAAGAAGTGAATTCATCCTATTCAATTGATGAACAGAAAGACACCAAGGAGGTCAACAATCTGAGAGTTTCTCACATGACAGAAGGATTACCAATTTGGAAAACCACAATCAGATACTCGCATCCAGGGAAGGTCAGACTCAAATGGGTACGCAAGGATCAAGTGCAGAAACCAGAGAACACTACACCAACTCATGAGGAGAACAAGGAGGACAAGTTAGCTTCATCGAAATCCGAACCAAAAAGACTCTTGCAAGTATGGCTCCCTTAGCCTTTGATTGAAGCTCAAAAGGCACGACAACAGATATGGATTCCCAAGAAGGTCAGACAAGCAGCCAACCAAGAGATAAGCAAACAGGAGGATACATTACATCGAGATATTCAGACAACGAAGCCCAGATAGACTCATCATAGAAACATGAAGAGGAAAACCTCTATCACTAGGACATCAGAAGATACCAAGGAAACACATAAAGCTCGAAGGACCAGAGAGAAGACATGACCTATCAATGCGACCACAAAATGGATTTGGAAACCAAAGCAACTGCGAGGAATGGACAACCAGAACAACGAAGATTCCAATTGCACTCATGAAGTATCGAATGCACCTAAAGTATGCATAATAGGGCCACATTATGAGGCCAAGCATTCGGCACTTGATGTACATACCACACATTCTCCAATGGAGAATAGGTCATAGCTTCAACTTCCTTAGGAATGGACCTACTATGTAAATAATAAATGCTTCGGCTATACTACTACTTGTTTTCTTTCAGAAAAGAAATGAAAAGATGTGGTAAGAGATCTCACTTATAGAAGCAAGGGAAACGGAGTGATGACGCGACAACATGTCACTACAATGCACCGCACAATTGCTATATTTTCTATTGAGCTAATGCACTCTTCATTACAAGTGCAGATGGCTTCTCAAGATTCTGAAGCAACGATTCAAGAGGAAATATTGGAATTTCCTCTCCAGAGTGTAACCAAAGCAAAGGGACATTGGTTTAGAGAAGATCAACCGGCCGGGGAGTACCTCTTCCTGGTGAATATCAAAATCATGGATACGGATCATCAAATCCCGATTATGTCCCAAGATTTTAAAGTGGTGCATGAGCTTCCGACTACAATTGACATCATGAAGAAAGCGGGTATACAAAAATACTCGAAGTGCGGATCTACAAGCCCGACTTTCAAAGGTGCACACAAGTCATGAATACATTGCAGCCAGCACTACATGACCCATTGGTGCCACAGGCCAGAGTCATGGACGGAGTAGGTGAATGGGTAGTTATTCAATTTGCACATGACTTGATAAAAGAAGCTTTTGGATGGGAAAAAGATGGCAACACAGTATTGAAGGAAGAGAGTCGAGGGGCAAAAACCAGAACATTCAATGACATAAATAGAATTGATATTGAAGAGGAAGTCAGAATCATTCATCAGCACTTCTGCTTCCCAAATATGCATCGATACACGGCCCCTCAGAAGATCATTGTCCAACTACTCTCACATGCCATCAAACAAATTGGCACGCAAATTAATCTAACTCCATACATACAGGAACGGCTATTTGAGGCGAAGAAGCAATGGAATAACAAGAAGTTTCTGAATGGCACTGTAGCTCTGACCATTTTAATCTATCATGCTTTAGGTATTAGAGAGCACTTGCAAGAAATGCCATCATCGATGGCCATCTCTAAGTATGCCAAAGTCGCCACAATTCCCAAAAAGAAAAGAGGAGTCAAGATTGTTGAAGAGGCAGAAACTAGCTCTCAACCAAAAATGAGAGGTACAAAGAGATTAAGGGAGGTAAAGCAAGTAGAAGAAGAAGTTCCAGCAACGAAAAGGGCACATGTACTTCCAAAGATCAGGATTGAAGAGCAAAGGCCTATTACAAAAGAAGACTTAACTAAAGCCTTGGAAGATACACACCAATATACAGAAGGACAAGTTAATCTACCAGTCCAAGGGCACCATTACCAATAGGCCCACAGAGAGACGGAAGCAAAAACAAAGCTCACCAAAGTACATCATTACAGAGAAATAGGGTTGGATAATTCGAGCTCATCTTCGGATGCACAAGAAGAACCCGATACATCCTTATTGAATGTGGACATTGAAAGTGAATCCAAGGATGATGGACAATGGGAGGAGCTTAATGAAGTAAACTACAATGAAACAGAAGAGGGCATGAAGGGGAATGATAACCACGTACACCCCAATCAAGACACTGCAAACAAAGAAGGAAACCAAAAACGGGTACATGTCATCCAAATCAATGAGACTACAAAGATTCAAATCAAAGAGACAACGACTAAGGGAGAGGAATCCCTCAAGAATCCAAAAGAAGAATTACCAAAAGAAGCGACAGTAGAAGAATCGGAACTCTTCACTCGGATAAGGGTTGTGGCAGAACCCTCCCCCATAGATGTCACCTCTTAGGGGAGTGCCACTTAAGTTATTGAACTAGACGAAGAAAGAAAAGAACCAGAAATACAACTACAAATCAGACAACCACACAACGAGACTATCCATGTAGAGCACGGGAAAGATGTACAAACTGAAGAAGCTCCAAGCATACCAAGAACATGGTTGAATGTCGACATCGCTCAGCTCAAGCCAGTAGTGCAAGATATGATCAGAATTGCAATGGATACGCAACAGTTAATGCTTGAGGCTGATGAGGATTATGATCAAGTGATGCAGGACAAGCATGAACTTCAAGAAATGGGTAAGAATCTTTCAGCAGAATTAAGGCTAGCAAGAGAGCAAATAGTACATAAAGAAAAGGAAGTTCAAGAGGTCAAAAAGCAGTGCAACAATTTAGAGACAGAAAATGCAAAATTAAAAGAACAACTATAGGAATTACAAAAGAAATATGAGGTTAACGAGGCTGAGAAGACTAGGATGAATGCAAAAAGTAAAATACTAGAATCACAAATAAAGGTATATATGGAGGAGGCAGAAAACCTAAGGAACAGAAAGAAGGAGCTCATGACAGCTCTTTTGAGTGACCGATCGATTGAGGCTCCAAAAGAGACAGCAATAAACACAAAGGAAATGGAGGAAAAGATAGCTAGGTATGAAGATCAGCTCAAGGAGGAACAGGCAACCATCGTCGAATGGGAAAAGAGGTACATGGATGATACCGCTGCTCTAAGGGAAAAATGGAAAAAGGCTGAGAATAGATATCTAGTGCAATGTAAAGAAGACACAGATCAACTCGCTATAGTGGCAGAAGAAATCCAAAAGAATAAGGAAACAATTTTGCAGGCCGAGGAAGAAATTAAGCGAAAGAAGGAAATGATAAAGCAACTACAGGATCAGCTAGCACCAAAGGCAACTGAGGGGACACCAGTAGTTCCAAAATCCACAGCGGCTACTGAGGAGATTGAGGTGCGTCCTCTCTCTCCCCCCGCACATCATTTGCCAATAAGGGAGGAAATGGAGAACCAATTTGAACATAATAATCGGGGTATTGTAGAACTGAGCCGAGATGAGAGGGCACTACTGGTGTCCCAATTTACTGCTGAATTTGAAGATCAAATAATCCAGGTCATGAAGGAAGCTAAGATTGAGAGCAAAAACTTGGATCAAATTTGAAGCCTTTTAATGTACCATGTTGGCAGCAGCCAGAGGCATAGAAGACGCGGAAGCATGTAAAGACAGAGCAGGGAGCCAGTATGAATCAATTTTTCAAGCAAATATGTTTTATATTACTCTTTCAAACATTCAACAGTGATTTTCATCACTCATGTACCATATGTAACATAGAAAAAACTCCTTTTTGTAATTTATAGCTCCATTTTGTGCAAGCCGAGGATTCCTCGAGCTTCAGGAGCTTAGGTAGAATGAGCGTACCAATTTTGGTTATTTTTAGACACCGTTTACCCTTCCAAATAGCATCTAGGACCTATTTTTTAACTATGCCGGTCACTAGATGTGAAACCGGTCAAAACTAGCCTAAAAACTATAAATAGAGTTAGAGAGCTCATTTTTGAGGTTAGCTTGTTAGTTAGTGTGAGCTTAGAGCTATTTTGAGCTTGTAATTGAGATCTTGAGCAATAGAGTTGATTTCCTACCTTCCATTGTGTCTTGCTTGTCTCTTTGTTGTGTGTGTGTATGTGTGTGTGCATCTTTATGCTTCTCACCATCACTCTCACCTTCACGATCTTCATATCACTCCTATCTCTTCCGCGGGTTAACATTAAGGAGGTGGAGCTTCTTAACGTGGTACTTTCCATTGTGCTGGAGCAACACCAAATTTGGCGTCGTTGCCGGGGATCGAGTCTAGGACGAATGTGTGATGGTAAGAGTATAGCAAGAAGTGGCGTTGGAAGGTAAAAATTTCAGTTTTTGTTGTTGTTTTTACTTAGTCCACACTCCATCTTCATCACCGCATCATCATCTTCATCTCCAAAAAAATAAAAAAATTCACCATATCCACCAATTCTCCTCATTTCCCCTCATTTGTGCATGTGCGAGAGTGAGAGAGAGCTTTTGTGCTTGTACATGCTTTTGTGTTTTTGAGTTTTCTCGTAGGTACAGTGCTCTAGAGCATCAAGAAAACTGCAAAAAGGTAAGAAGATCACTTTCTGTTAGAAAATGCCGGTTGTGTCAGACCATCGTGATGGTCTGCCAAGTTCGGAATTTGAGGTAAGCAAGTTCACCGACGTGTAGGCGATCCTTGCGCACATAGGAATCTAAACTTGCATCTGAAAAATTCATAGTTTGGTGGACCATCGGGATTGGCTCAGACGATCGCGATTGTGTCACACCATCGCGATTTGCTCACGCCATCTTGACGGCTCGGCCGGAGCATCGCGACGGTTCACTTGGACCATCGCGATGGTTCACTTGGACCATCGCGACGGTCCCGTCGACCCCACACCATCACGATTGGCTCATGCCATCGCGCCGACGTTGCCACGTGGCAAGCAAGACCATCGCGACTATCCTAGGTACACCATCGCGACGACCCAAAATTAGACCATCGCGATTGGCTCATGCCATCGCGCCCGTGACCATCGCGACGGTTCACTTGGACCATCACGACGGTTTCCGTTGACCATTGACTGACGCCATCGCGACGGTACATTTTCGGGCCATCGTGATCGTTCATTTCAGACCATCACAACAGTTGACATTCATGCCATCGCGATCATCCACTTTCTGACCATCGCGACTGTTCGCTCCTTTGGACCATCGGGATTGTGCCACGCCATCGCGACGGTTCACCTAGACCATCACGACGGTCCCAGACCATCGCGATTATCTCAGACCATCGCGATTGTCCACCCCAAATGGATTTTTTGGAATTGATTTTTTGGTCAATTTTGGGGCTAATTTTGGGAACTTTTTGGGTGATTAGACTCATAGGAGACCCCTTAGCTCATATTTGGAGAAAAACATGTTTGTCAATTTCTACCCTCGAGAGCCTGAATGCTCATAACTTTTTCATTTGAAGTCCATTTTTTTAGCTTTATAGCTCGTTAGAAAGCTCTTGACGAGTACTACGTGAGATTTTTAGAGAGCATAATATGAGGTTGACCTAGTTTGGGACTAGAAAGCCAAGGGGCATTGAAAAAAATTGGGCAAAGGACAAGGGACTTTAAAAGTGTTTATATCCAAGTGCTTGATCATCCATTGTGATATTGGTCTAATATTGGATTTTTCCAGGTCTAGCAAAGGCAATCAAGGGCATTCAAGGCAAGGCAGCGAAGGGCATAAAGCTTGGGAAGCGTGGCTTCTTGGGCATCAGAGCAACCAGAAAAGCTAACTTGAGGTTGGAAGATTACTCAACCCCCTCAGTCAATTATTAGCTTAGGCTAAATGGTAGCATTGTGGATTAACGACGCTAGGGAAGCCTCAAGTTCAAGAGAATTAAATTTTTCAAGTCTAAGACTAAAGTAAAGGTGTGTGATACAAAAACCTAATGGGAAAGAACTTAAGTCTGACGGAACAAGAACTCAAAAGTACCAGAGAAAGTCCATTCCTGACGCATACAGTTGGACAAGAACTTAAAAGACTTTACAAAGAACCAAGCAATTAAAAGAACAAAGAACCAGTGACGATCAAAGAAGTGCCGCTAAGTAAATTCATAAACCTTAGATCGGGAAAACGCATAGGTAAGTCACACCGACGAAGCCTTAGATCATCAGAAGCAAGTGTAGGAACTAGTGCATGTTCGTGGGCACAGCAATTGAATAGTAATTACCCCTACGAGAGCTCAGATATGAGTGAATCAGAAATGGAATTTAGCACAAAAAGACCAGAAGGAGGGTCAAATGTAGCATATTTAGAAAGACCCGAAGGACCCTATAGAACTCACTTAGAATTTCTCCAAACCAACCGCTTAGGTGCTCGCATCTATGAGGATGGTTTGCGAAGACAAGTGGTGCAAATGCACAACCCTGATCAAACCATTGGATTGGAACGTCCAGTGGTGAAATTTGAAAGAGACGCATACATAGACAAGGAAGGAACGATCTACATCATAAGTACTCAGCCAAACAATACAAATGAGTTTGGCGTAATTCAGTTAGAGACGGAAGCTAAATCCCAAGGAAGAACCAGTAGGAGAAGAACCTAGGACACCTAGAGGGAAATCTGTACTAACACGAGTACTAGTTCCAACTTGGACCCCTCATGACAATAGAAGCATAGAGTTGTTTGTGAATAAAGAAACTGACAAAGCATTTTGGAGGTACAGAACGGAACAACCTAGTGAGGTAGGCTCCATCATAATCTACGAGTTCAAGGACCCAGATACACCTGGAAAGGTTGTATACCTCGATGAAACTTCAGAAAGAGTATTTGTGGTACCTGACCACGCAAGAAATACCTACACATGGAGAGGTGAGTTGGTATTCCCTCCAGCTCGAACAAATGTAAACGCGAGCCAACAAGGGGCAGGAACATCCTCAGCCCACGCTAATCAAAGGCAGAAAAATAAAGAGAGACCCAAAGTAAGCTTCAATCATCCCATCGGGAGAGATAGAACCACCATAGACACGGATAGAGTGGAAAGACAAAGAATGCCAGGTGGTAGAGATGAGTTTCCTCTACACAGACCACGTGAACACACAAGAATACTGAGACTCGTTCAATTAGTGAAATCCATGAAAAACTACTTTGATGGGACAGGAGATCCCTATGATCATGTTGTAGAATTTAAGCAAGTGCTCAGAGCAGAGCAAGTAGAAGACATGTTCACGCAATACAATGCATTTGGACTAACGTTAAAGAATACCGCTTTAACTTGGTTTCAACCATTGCAACAAAGGCAATTTAGGGATATTCATCACTTTTTAGAGTCATTCATCCCTGAATTCTCTAAAAGTGGGATCACACATGATACGTCTTCATTGATTCATAGTTTCAAACAGACCCCTCAGGAAACAGTTAGATTGGCAGGACGTAGGTTTAGACAATATATTGAAAGATATCCTATGCAAGAGCTACCCTCACAAGCCAAACAAGTGTCATTGTTTCTAGACGGCCTGTTGAGCTCTAAACTATGCTCCTATGTATACTTGAAGGAACCTAGAACGCTAGAGCAGTGTGTAAGAATTTGCATAGACATTGAGGAACTCTCAATGGTCTACAAGGACTCAGATTGTTCATCTCTAGCATCCACAAATTTGTCTAACTCGATAGAGGACCTAGCAGAAAAAGTGGCCCAGAAACTAGGAGTTTCTAGTAAACAGATGCCCAAGTTAACAACTAACATACGTTGTTACACCTGTGGTGGAAATCATTTGGCAAATGTGTGCCCCAATGCAACACAACCGCAAGCCAACCCTAGTGGCCAATACTGTACGATTGAGAGACGATACACGAATCATACGGCTCAAGACTGCCCATACAACAAACAAGTAGTGAGACAAAACTACCCGCAAGCATACCCGCAGCCAGGTAGGTATCAAGGCCAATACAATGCTCAGCCTCATTACTATAGGCCTCCTCAAAATTATCCATATCAGGCTCAACAGAGACCACAACCTGTTTTAGCTCAGCAGCCACCCCCACCAGCTAATGTCATCTCAGTGAAATACGCTACTTCAGAAGAGAACCTCAATAGAGCTTTAGTTCCCATTTCACCCCTAATTATCGAGAGCGATCCGAACTCTAACAGTTTTGACTCTACTCATGTAGATAGTCCACCCACATACTACTCAGAGTCACCAGAACACGTGGAGACATATCAATATGATAGTCCACCAGTGGAACCGAGCTGGGAGCCCAACTATGCTAATGTGATGTACACAAACTCGAATCCACGGCCCCAATTAAGACAACAAAGACCACAAGGCCCTAGAGGACCATGCTTTAGGTGCCAAGGAGATCATTTCATAAAGGATTGTCGACATCCTCCGATAGCAGGACAGTCACAATACTATAACATACAAGGCTTTTGTGCCGATTGTGGTAAAGAGCATATCATAAAAGATTGTCCTAAGAACCCCGCTAATGCTTCAAATGTGACACCGATCAACGTGATAGGTATTGTGCACAACACAGATGGATCCAACCCTACATATGTGCCTATCCAAGCTATAACAAGAGCCCAGGCGCTCTTACAAAATCAACAGCTTAATCAGGAGAAAATAGCCGGAACTAGTGAAGTTGGAGAATCTAGCAATAAAAAGACAAAATCTTGGAAAGATTCCAGAGAAAGGATTAAGAGAAAGTGGAGTAAAAGGATAACCGAGCTAGAAGGAAGTTTAAAAGAATCGAGATCCAAAATCCTAGAGTTGACTTCACAGGAATTAAATCAAGAGAACCTAGCGCAAAAATCAGGATCAGTTTTAGCCGAACCCATACCAGAAAACCTAGACATGATGTTTCGCACGTATCAAGCAAGATTAAAAGAAGGACCTCAAATAGTTGAAATGAGTAAAAACTACCCTCGAGCAGACTTAGAAATCGAGAGAACTAAGCTTTGCATGAAGATGGTAGAATTAGCACAAGCAATGTTTGAAGCCTCTAGATATCTAAATTGGAATAACATGGCAAAACCTGAATTACACTTTCAAGGATTAAGGGAGAGGCTAGAATACTTGATTGATAGCAAGGAGAAAAAGAATCAGCATAGGAACCCTATTGCCTCAGTGACACAGGAAAGGAATGCACCACCCCTGTCTCAAGTACCCAACACAGAGAATCAAGACAACCTGTCTTCCATACATAGGTGCTCACATGAATTTCTGAGAGAAATCCAAGAAGAGAAGTGGAGAAAAGAACAAGGAACTCATCCTCCTATTCAAGAAATAGATGACTTACAAGAACAATTTCCCCAAGACATCCCCTCTATTTACGATGATGTAGAGGAAGAGCAACTGAGTGAACACACAGATTTTGAATCCAATTCTTTGCAAGAATTACCTCAGTTCACAGGACTTTGGGAAGACAAGTCTATTAGCATGAGAGCACCCACAATAATAGTGAGGAATGAAGAATCAATAATCCCTAGAAACACAGAAGTGATAAAGAACACTAAAGTTCAATGTAATCTCACGCTTGAGGAATTGTTGAAGGTTAAGCCAGAACTGTGGAAGCACGTAGCAAATCAATTCCCCAAGCTTGCTACTATTCCCTCACAGATAGGAACACACAAGAAGGTACCAGAGATACCAGTAGAAAAGATAGGAGATGTAAGCGAAGGAGAGGAAGGTAACACTTATCTTCCAATAACCCATCAGGGCTATACCACAAAAGCCATCTTAGATTCAGGAGCCGGAGTAGCCATCACTACCACCCCTTTATGGAAACGTTGGGGTAAGCCAGCATTAAGACCTACCAGGATGAAACTACAAATGGCTGACAGACACACAGAAAAACCATTAGGCTTACTAGAAGGCATATCTCTCACCACTTGTGTGGAGTTTGAGCATACTTTTGCCATTTGTGATTTTGCAAAAAATCATGCTTACGAGATGATTTTAGGATGACCATTCATGCGTCAATTGCAAATCATACAAGATTGGGGAACTATTTTTTTGTACTTGCAACATTTAGGTGTGACTACGAAAGTCAATCTTAAAGACTATTCACATCGAGATGTACCCCCAATACAATGGAATACCATCCATAAGACAAAGGTAGAAACAGAATCAGTACACTCATTAGAGTCGGACCCCTCATGGTTGCACGAGGACACTCATCTAAGGATGTGTAAAGTGGCAAAACAAGAGGAAGAACGGTTAGAAGCGAGGACCTTAGGTGCAAAACAACATCCACGAACTCTTCAAGACCCAGCGTACGCACCTATACAATTTTCAGATGAGGACTTTGAACCCCATGGTTGGGCAGAAATCCTAGCAACCATGGACGTAGCCATCAATGAAGAACAATGGACACCCCATTGTGATGAGGATGGCTATGACATCTCAGTTTTTAGGATAGAGCCAATCATATGTGATTCAGTTATAGAAGAATGTGAACCTAGCACTGATGCATTTGAGGATGCAAGTGACTTCGATTTAGAGTCAATTATTATGGACCCTCCATTTGCATCAGAGGAAGAATATTTTTACGAAGTAGAAACTCATCCTCAGAAACATGAAGGAATTATGAATGAGGTGAGATTAGCCACTCAAGTGACTGTCAAGAATGAAGGTAAGAAAAGAAAGAAGAAAGAAACCATGTCAGAAGAAGAAGAATCCTTGTTTGAAGTTCCGGAGAACTTCAAGAAATATGAAATAGAAGACAGACGAATCATGGTACGAATGCCTAATAGAAAAGCTGACATTGGAGAAGTATATGATAATCGAGAGAAAACCAAGAAAATAATAGCTGCCATAGAAGGAGAAGAAGAAAAGTGTACCTACATAGGGCATGATTTGACGAAGGAAGAAGAAGAAGAGTTAGTTGCCCTATTGCACGAATATAGAGATGTGTTCGCTTGGAGTTACAAAGATTTGAAAGGAGTAGACCCAGATATATGTTCTCATAGAATCCCTATGACTCCGGAGGCAAAACCGACAAAACAAAAACCATACACGTACAATGATAACTACGCTGCAAAGATTAAAGAAGAAATAGATTGCTTAATAGAAGCAGGATTCATATATGAAATTGAGCATACCGAATGGGTATCCCCCATTGTGGTTGTGCCCAAGAAGACTGGAAAATTGTGTGTGTGTATTCACCTTAAAAAAGTTAATGCCACCACAATTAGAGACAGTTATCCTCTTCCTATCACGAAACACTTATTGGAAAGAGTTGCAGGCAAGGAAGTTTACAGCTTCCTTGATGGTTTCTCAGGCTATAATCAAGTAGCCATTGCTCCAGAAGACCAACACAAGACGGATTTTTACCGGATGCATATTTGTTTAACCTTGAGATAGCACCAGAATGGGCTAAGCCAATAGTCCCTATTCTCACATATGGACCCAAGAATCCTAAGATAAAGATTAAAGAAGGAGAGATTACCAAGTCTCAAGATACCAAATCATAGCAGGAAGTATATATAAATAGGATAATCAAAAGATTCTTGCTTGTTGTGTAGATGAATCAGAACATGCGAATTGGTTGCAATTAGCACATGTAGGTGCATTGATGCAACATCACTCAAAACATCGTACATTGCAGACTCTGCATAGACTAGGAGTATATTGGCCTTCTATGAAAGCCGATGTCTACAAGTTATGTAAAGAATGCCATGTCTGTTGTGAAAGACCACCAGTAGAACATGCTACGTTATATCACGTGTCTCTCACACCAAAATGGAGTGAACCTTTAGTGATGTACTTGAGGATGAAAACATTCACTCAAGGAATGACCTTAGCACGACAACGAAGTCTAGAGCAAGAAGCTCAGGACTATTCACTTATTGGTGACAATCTATACAAACGAGGACGAGATGGATACCTAAGACAATGTGTTCATGAAAGCGATTACTTGAGCGTACTAGAGACTGCACACCAAGGTGTTGCAGGAGGTCATTTTGGACCCAATAGGATAATCAAAGCCATCCTCTTTGCAGGATTATGGTGGCCCACTCTTCACATGGATGCACATACCTATGTCAAGAGATGTGATGTGTGCTAAAGAACTCAATTTCCTACTCCCAGAGATGAAATGCCATTGAAACCCATGATGGGAGGACGTGCATTTTCTAAGTGGGGCATAGATTTTGTAGGACCCATTGACCCCCCTGTAAAAGGTACTCATGCTGAATACATTATTGTTGCCACAGATTATCTTACCAAATGGGTAGAGGCAAAAGCCACAAAAAAGAATGATGCACACACGACTGCAAAATTCTTATTTGAAAATGTCTTTACAAGATATGGATTGCCTATAGAGTTAGTGAGCGATCGAGGAACTCACTTTCTAAACCAAGTCATTGAATATTTGTCACAGGATTTTATGGTGATTCACAAGAAATCTGCACCATATCATCCTCAGGACAATGGTCAGGCTGAAAGCACTAACAAGATCCTTTGTAACGTATTGATGAAACTCGTGAACAACAAACGTTCAGATTGGGACAAACAGTTACACCACGTTGTTTGGGCATATCGAGTGGCCTACAAGACGGTACTCAATGCAACTCCCTTTCAGATGGTTTTTGGTTAGAATGTTGTGCTTCCTTTGGACTTCTTGATACCGACCTTAAGGTTGCACAAGAACATCAATGGACCGGCCATGAATTATCAGCAAGAATAATGGACTTGGAACGATTATGAGAAACCAGGTTGAAAGCAGCAGCAGGAATATACGCAGCTAAGAAGCAACAGAAAGCATATTTTGATGCACATGTGAAAGATAAAGGCTTGAAAGAAGGAGATTTAGTTCTAGTATATACGCTGAAACAGCACGCACAGAAGTTAGAAAAGCGAGGTTATGGACCTATGATCATTAATAGACTCTCAACAAGTGGAGGTGTACAATTAGCCACCTTAGAAGGAGACATAATGCCTAACTACATTAGTGGCTGTAGAGTCAAGTTATATCAAGAACCTCTTACTGAGGATATGCTTAGACGACTCATGTTGGCAAAGAAGCGTAAGGAGGAAGAAAATAGAATACGAGCTGAAGCTCAGGCAGAAGCTATAGAACGCATTAAGCACATGAAGATAAGAAGACAAGGACTAGGGAGAGAACATTATAACCATCTAGAAACATCATCGAGATACCCCATGGCCATGTGTCAAGCAAAGTCAAGTACACACCCTAGCATAGTGGACAGGAGACATTCATTACACTCAGGCTAGAGCATGGCAACCCTTGCCAAGAGCTGAGGGCTTTAATTGATTCAGGTGCTGCGACTAGTGTGATTAGATGGTCCCACTATAAGGACTCAAGAATAGAAATGCGGCCAATTGAGGCATACCTCATAGGGCTAGAAGGCATGGAAACCCCTTGCATTGGTGAGGTGGACCTTCCTATCCTCATAAACGAAGTGACCTTGATAGTGAAACTACTAGTGTGCCATGATGGCGACCTGATAGAACCCCTAATCCTTGGCCGAGATTGGTTATACGATCACTCAGTGGACCTAAATCTTAGACAAGGCTCCTTACAGATTGGAACCTTAGATCCGAAGCGAGTGATACCGCTTGACTTCCCTAACAAACCTCCATCTGAGATATGTAAACCTAGACCATATGAACAACATGCAAAGGAAGACCGGAAGATCTTTGGTCAGATGAGTCACGCTACGTCTACACGAACCCATGCGAGCTTGGCAATGGACAGTTGTCAATCAGAAGGACGTCAGGAGATTTTCCCTTGGTCTTCCTGCAAACTAGAAGGGACAACCACCCAACCCCTTGGTCAAATGGACACCATCAGCGGTCAAATGGACACCATCAGCGGCCAAATGGACACCATCAACTGCGGTGCCCATCCTTCCATACTTACTGCGGACTGGCCTAGATTAAAGATACAAAACGGAGCACGTCCTAATGGGTAGGTTTTGCAAGTGTTGGACCTCGCTTCTTTTCCAAAGCAGAGTGACCATTGGAACTCTCAACCTCAACCACAAAGGAGTCAACCACGGCAAAGGAACCCAGGCCGACGACAATATCAGTCGACACAACGAAAGCAACAGTATCAGTATCACAAAGTAAGTGGCACGAGACAAATATGGATTCCAAAAGGAGAGAAACCACCGACAGAATTCACCACAATAGACATTGACAAGAAGAAGTCAAGGCAGAAGCAGAGTCAGTATTCAAAGTCTACTCGACCTTCTTCTACGAGTACGAACACTCAACAAATTTGGATCTCCAAGAAGTACCTTACAAACCGACCCACACCCACGCAGATTTGGGTACCCAAACAGTGTATTATAGCTCAACCCTCAAGCCATGTAATATATACCCCTCAGAAATCTCTTCACCTTTCAATACCACCAAATCCGATCTCATCTTTTGTCCCTCAACAGAAGCCTATCACCCGCACACAAACTCTTAGGAAGTGGATACTGAAACGTATCCAACCGTCTTTTCTGATCCTATTATCTAACATTACTCCCACCCCGACTAAACACCATCCTTGTAATAAATCATTCACAACTGAACCTTGTATAAATCCACACACTATAACCCAACATCATCTGTAATAATATCTCACCAAGAAATGTATGCATCATTTGAAGCATGTAGGTGTTTAGAGACCTGCATTAGTTTGCAAGAAATCATTCCATAAACCATAGCACAACACTCGGCTACACGGGTTACACATCGGTTATGGAAAGGGATTTTGGTCTCACTTTAATGGGATCATAATTAAGTTCCATACTAATGTGCTAATCTTTTGTAGCAGATCTTTTCCATGAGCATGTCAATCATCATGCAAACTGAACAAGGACCATCCGAAGCAAGGATTTCTAGGGCCCATGCCAATTGACGATCCCCTTAGGGGTTATACTGAAAAGATTCATCGCAATTCTCACTGGTTTCAAGGTCTAGCAGGACTGTTAGCGGACGCAGATTTCATTTTTGAAGCCAACTTGGTCTTTGATCACCGTACTTGGGCTAAGTACCAATTTTTCTCAAGCGAATTCGAAGGACTACAGAACACAGAAGACTTAACGCATGTTTGGGCAAGAGCAGGCTTTACAAAATATTTCAGTGATCCCTTGCCTAAACCTGACTTCTACAGATGCTTTTACTTAATCACCACTTTGACAGCTTCGGAAAACAAAGATCTGCGAGGAACATTCATCTTGTCGTCATTGGTAAATGATCCACCATATAAGAGGTTTTGTCTTTCTAAAGATCTGATTCACGTTGCAATCAAGATCCATGGTACACACACTCCAACGGAACAAGAAAGGCTGGTTCCAGAGCCAATGAAACGTGGAGATGTTACTAAGTGGGAAGATATTTCAGCAATCACACCTGAGCTATCGAAACCATTAAGGATATGCATGCAGCATTTTGCATTTCCAGCTCAGGATAGATTCACTATGCCCCACAAACGTATATGGTTTGGTTTATATTTAGCATGTACTGGACGTCAAATGGTAGACCTAGCTAGCTGGATAATTGATCAGTTGTACTTAGCACAACATATATGGGAAAGAAAGAAGGTAATCAATGGATATTGCGCTCTCATGCACATTGTATACATGTGTTTGGCCTATGATTTACCTATCGAGCGTGCAATGTCAAGCGAGGAGATGAAAGCATTCAAGGGAACAACAAAGAAAGCATTCAAGGGACAAGCCTCCAGGTTCCCGAATCACTGTCTCCTCAACCCTCTCCAGAGGAGTCTCCGATAGAAGCCACTCCAACTGTACAACCCATTTGTATAAGATTATCGCGACCTATTGTTACGGAAGTCACTACCAGTGCAGTCACCTCACATGCAACATCAGTTCAGGAACCTACCACCACTACAGCCGAAGTTCCCACCACTATTGGTGCAGAAGCTTTTTCTTTTCCGATACCCAACCTAGAAGCAGAGCCACTAGATACAACCTTTGATTTTGAAATGCAGGATGCTTTCTCCAATGAATTTTAGTTTTCAGAAGGCCAGATTTTCTCTCAGGAATATGAACAGCCAAGCTACCCGACCACGCCCCGAGACCAACCACAAGGACAAATAATGTCTAGTTCCGAGGAAGAAAGAACGGAAATCGATGAAGATGAAGGCGATGACAAAGCCAGCCAAGGCATTCATGACTCCCAAGACATGTGCAGACAGACGAACAAGAACAACACACCGACACCCAAGGTGATACCAGTACGCATGAAGATGAAACCTTTGAAGTAGCAGCTTATACGTTAGCCATTAAAAAGTTGTACCGTACTATGGAAAAAGTTTGGGCACGTAAGAAGTTAACTGAGGAGGAGAATCAAGCACTTATAGAACAAGAACTTGTCTCAGGCAGATTCGAAGAAGTATACATCAGAGGCTTCAGAGAACTTGTCAAATTAGTGGGATCCACAGAAGCCTTACGATATTTGCAGAGGAAACCGTTACCGCAGTATGACCCTCGTAGAATCTGTCTACTAACCAAACCTGGTGAATACATTCGGGTACCCACGAGCGGTCAATCTTCAGAATAGGCCAAGGAAGCACGTCTCGTCCCTGAAGGCTCATGGGTAGAAGACACCATTATCATCGACTCCCCCCCCCCCGTACTACTGCTATACATACCACCACAGTTGGTGAAGTACCTACCACCCCAACCGCTCCTCCTTCACCTCCTGTCTCTCCAATCTCCCATGTACATCCACTCTCTCCGAGACCTCCCACATTTTTCCATGCCGAAGTAGCAGAAGCCCTTGTAACATCCATTCCTCTCACCATGTCCACACCCACTCAACCTAGTCTACCCCCTAGCACATCCACCTTTCTATCCAATCCAATTTTCCCTCCATCCTTCCCTTCCTTTCCTACACCCCCGAGACCAGTGTTTCCATTTCTAACCCCAATGACTTTCTCCCCTGTATCACCTCCCCGACCCACCATATTTCCACTTTTCCCTTTCCACCAAGCAGCATTAGAAAACCTCTCTGTAACTTACTCTTCAACCTTTGTAAATCCAGTATTTACACCCACACAAGCACCCACGATCATGCCATTATTCACAGTCACCGCACTGGACACCACATCCAATGACATGGATATCTCACCACCCATCGCACCACCACTCACTTCATTTAAGGCACAACCATACATAGGCACATCACAATTTTCCACAATCACCACAGCATCCACTTTCCCACCCCCACTCCCCAATCCCTTTGCATCTATACCCACTGCATCTTCACTTAGCACACCATTAATATTATCACCCACTGTAGATACCGCATTTCAACAGATGTTCACGTGCATGACTCAAGTAAGAGATGAGTTCACATCTCTTGGAAATAATTACCGGACGCTGCAGCAGACAACGAATGATCTACAGTCGCAGCTTAATTCATTGACGATCGAGAATGCCTCATTGAACACCCGCTACCAAGAGCTATGAGAAGCATATCATAAACTTGAAATAGACAGTGAAGAAAAGAGGAAAGAGGCCGTCACTGATCTCGATAATTTGTTAAGGGCCCAGATGATTCGTAATGCGACTCTTACTAGGAACATGGGCTTACTCAGACGACACTTGGCAGCAGCGAAAGAAGAGAACCAACATTTACAAGAACGGAACAGAGAAAATTTAGAAGCCGCCCTTGATCAACCTGACCAACCATTGAGCCCTAGTCGCTTTAAGGCAGTACCCTCAGAATCTATGAAAATGTTGTTAGATGATCATGTCATATTGTTAGATGAGTACGACAGCATGAACGAGGAATATCAGAAGCTGAAAGAAGATCATAAACTACTCCAACTAAGAGCACCAATACCAGAAGGACTACCAGCTCCTGCCGACCCATCTCCTGACATCCTAGAGGAACTCAACGCATTACGAGACCAGGTGTCAACACTTCAATCACAGATAGCAGTATATGAAGCACCCCCAAGGCCAGACTCCCACTGGACCTACCAACAGAGGAAGAAACAGTCACTATTCCGGTGGAGGAAACTTTTGAGGAAGCATATGAACCCCAACCCATCCCAGGCGGACGAGTCACGGCCGAAGGCCAGACGACTTTCAAACTTCCAACTCGCGCATGGATGAAGACGATAGAAGAACTTGGAACAACCAACTCAACACAGGTAGAGGCACAGTTACATGCCATGGCAATGATTGAAGAACGCATTTTACGGTCACCCTACTTTTCTCACTTGGCCCCTCGCAGATACGTCTCTGGGCATGACCTACAGTATAAACCTTATTTTATGTTAATGGTAGAATACCAGTTGGCCATTGTAGCTCAAGCGTAAGCACCACCTCCTTTACTTGTCAATCCGCGGAGACGTGAGGACCGGTATGAAGACCACGAGCAAGTGAAGGCACAAATGCGTGAGTGAAAGCACACAAACATGCACACACATACACACACACGCGCACAAAGTAAGATCAAAGAGAGGAACAATGGAAAGCTTAGATTGCAAAAGAGTTCTCTTACAAAAGTTCTATTCTCTAACAAGCTAACCTCAAAAATGAGCTCTCTAGCTCTTTTTATAGTTTTTTGACTAGTTTTGGTCCTGTCCAGACCTAGTGTCCGGCCTAGTTAAAAATTAGGTTCCAGGGCTTATTTGAGGGCTCAAACGAAGTCTAAAAATTATGAAAATTGGTACGATGGTACTTCTAATACTCCTCAAGCTCGAGGACTCCTCGGCTTGAACAAAATGGAGTTACTAAAAATAGATAATGGTATTTACAATGGTTTCTAGTGATGAAAATCACTATTTTTGTAGGGGATTCTTCTGAAAATTTGACATACACTTCTTGGAGCTCCCTACTTGCTCCCTTTCCTCGTATGTCCACCTTTTGATGTGCTTCCATGCTTTGTCCTTGACTTTGAGCTTCAACACTCCCCCCCCTCTCGAGTCTGTCGTCCCTGACAGACCCTTGTTGGAAGGGCTGTTCTGTGTAGTGCTTGGAGAGGTGATGTCCATCCGTTGTATGAGCTGGTTCCTTGGATTCCAGCAAGAATGTGTCGTTGTGAGCTTTCAAAACTGCAAGTTGCTCAGAAGAGGTTGTCAAGAGTGATTTGGAGCAACTACTGGCTTCAATTTGCTGCCGAGATATGGATGTTGTTCCCATGATGTCTGCTAGCTCTTTTAAAGATGATGTTGAGAGCATTCATGCCAACTACTCATAACCCATAATGAATGATGGGTAAGTGTGTTCGTGCCTGGGTTGAAAAAAGTATGTGCCTTGTGCACGGCCTTGTAATGTAGCCCTACGCATGCTTACTTGGAAAATGCATTGGAAGAAGTATGGTGCAAAAATTGCGGGTCTTGAGCTAAGTGCTCAAGGGTATGCTGACGAAGAGGTTTCCTAAACTATCATGGTTATGGTGTTTCCAGAGTAAAGATACTTACCATGGCGAGGGTTGATGGATGTGTGCCTCTTCGTGTTGTACACTCGGCCTTTGGGATGGAACCTTGTTGATGAAAGTCCATGTTGATTGTCCACTGATGAGATCTTTTGAGTGGTGGATCCCCTCTCCTCTTTTCAAAGCAACATTTGTCACTAACAATGTGCATTTCTGAGCTTGGGCTCATGCACGTTCACTTCCCTATATTGACACTTAGAGGAATATTGGACACGTGCCGGTTTCTAAGAGATTACCATGCTGATTGACATAGACCATTCACCAGTGCTACTGTTCCATACTGGTTCAGGAAATACTGAGAATTGAATTGCTTTATATTCCTTGGCAAGCAACATCGGGTAACTACACCAAGCTGAGTTTCACATATGCTCTTTAGCTCACCATATGCAGGAGTCTTCTCCTCCAGAACTACCTTTTGCAGATATCTCCTTGGATGCTTTGGTACATGAAGTAGTTAAGCATCACTCAAGTTGCGGACCTTCAAGCTCTTCATTCCTACCATGGTAAGAGAAAATCATAGTTGTAGATGCCATGTTCATGCCAAATGCTTGTCCTCTACCAGACAAGGCAGCAATAATCTCATTGCTGGCCGAGACACACTGGGAACAAGCTCTCTCCCACTTTTTTTTTTTTTTTTTTTTTTGGAACAGGATATCACAAAACAAGAACACAAAAGTTAGTATCAATAGAAATGTTCGACATATGTCACTGTGCTCTTGTGCATGGGATTCTCAAGTGTGTCTATGCACGGCCGTGTAATGTGGCCCTATATTAATGCATACTTTGGAAATGCATGACCTAAATGGTGCAAAAGACAGGGTTGTGCAAGGAGCACATGGTTGTTGCTCGTTCGAGGCTTTCGATGCTATTTGTGGAGGTTGATGCCGACCTTGGTGGAGGTATCCATTGAGTCTCGAACTGATGTAATCCTCCTTATTGGAGTCCATTTTAGAACATCATTTGGCACTGTAGAGGTCACTTCAGGCGTCTTTCTCTTTGGATGCTTTCTGAACTGTGGTATCCAGTGTGGTTGATGCTTTGGTTCGGTGGAGGCTACTTGCACTTTTGGCTTCCAAACCCATATCCTTTTTGCATGTCTTCCTACTAATGTTGAAGAGCTGATTTGATCTTCCTTTGGTCTCTGTACGTGGTTCTTACCCTTTTCTCTTTTTGGCTTCTTTGTTGAAACCTTTTGCATGTGGGAGAACAAAGGTTGTTGTGGGTGTAGGATCTTCTTAGGTACCCACATCTGTAATTGCCCTTGTTGAGCTGCAGCTAACTTCTTAGGCACCCAAACTTGTTGGATATCTTGTGATGGCGCTTGTCTGAGCTGCTTCCTTCGTCTTCTGGCCTGGTTAGTGTGCATGGATGGGATTTGTGGGGGTAAGGCTGGTGGTTGCTCTCCTTTGCGTACCCAGATCTGCTTCATGCCCGGAACCGCTTTTTTATCGAATGGTGTCTTTCTATTTGATGTAGCAGTTGTCGTGAACGGTTGTATTTGCTTGTGTGGTGGGCTCACTACTGTGGCTACTTGAGTCTTTGGAGAAGAAGAAAGATCCACCCGCCTTCGAACCTGGTCTTCCACGATTGACTCCTTCTGCATCATAGAGCTTTTGACACATACAACATCTTCTTTCATATGATTAGTCTTGGAAGAACTAAGAGAGTGTGTGGTGCCATGATCTAGGAGCATGCAGTTCTCTAATTCTAATGTAATGCATTGTTCATGTACCCAAACTTGAAGAATTTGACTTCTTAGGTTTAAGTTAACTGCATGGTCATAGATCCAATCTTGACCCAAGACAAGTGGTTCTGTAAGGTTCTCATCTTGACATACTAGCGCTTTGACTTTCATTGGAACATCTTGAAGGTAGATGGGAAGTTCCACCTCGCCCAAACAAGGGGTTTCCACACCTCCCAATCCTATGAGATAAGCTTCTATGGGATTGATGTTCAACCCCAAGTCTTGGTAGTAGGAAAGTCTAACTGCACTACTTGCGGCACCTGAGTCAATCAATGCTTTCACCGTCCTTGCACCCTTCCCTTGTCCTATCTCTATGGTCACAAAGGGTCTTCGGTCAATGACCTGAGAAGTCGCAATGCCTGACTTTTGACACATATCCATGTGATATTTTGGGGCTTTTGAGTTGACATCTAAGCTTAATCGCCTTAACTTATGTTGATGGGTAAATCGTCGTTTACTACTAACGTGACTGTTAACTGCCTGCCGCAGACGTTAATTACTAATTCAGAACAACAACCCTTTGGAGACTCCAGAATCTGGTTCCACACCTGCGTACCAGATATTTCCGAGTCTCTCTCATTCTCTGTACTCTATCTCACCACAAAAATAGACTGACTCGAGCCACGTGGGTCCTTGGGAGTGGTAGGGGTCTGTTAGACAGAGGCCCTGTACTATTTTCCCAGTTTCTCACTCAACAGTAGTTGTGGCTTTTCCGTCTTAGCTCAGTTTTTGCTCCTGAACAACTTCAACTTGATCAACGTACTGGACTCAGAGCTCTCAGACTGTTCTGCCATAGTAGTGGAGCAGTAGTCCGATATTACAGTCCAACATTTTTAGTAACTTAACACGCAACTCTTATTATTAGTCACAGGCTTACCGTGTATCCACCCTTCAATCTGTAATATCATCGGATCGCAAGACGCATCGCAACAATGTTACCATTCTACGCGTACTTAGACATTCCCATCGTTACCTTGAACACAGACTATGTTACCGATTAAGTCACTTACAGAGAATCATAACAACTCATGTCCATCTGTCAAGCTTACCTATTCCACCACAGAAATGGCAAATAGACAACACTCTAACACCTTACGCATAATCAAGATACCTCAACTCATTACCGAACAGAATCTCACAATCGTAGTACCGACTCGTAACACCACAGTGTCTCACACATACGCAGCCAAATGATTACACAGAGAAGACGCACAGAACAGGACAGAACCAAGATACTCTACTCGTTTACACACAGTAGAAGAAGTAATTCCAACACAGGACTCTCACAATATACTCGCAACTTCCCAAAACAGGGACTCTTACAATGCACACGCAACTTCCCAACAAACGGGGACTCTCTCTCCGATGTCCTCTCGTCCCTTTTCATTGCTTTAAATAGAGTTTTGTTACAAGGCTTTACGCGAATCTTTCTTTACCGCGTACTTTCAGAAGGGTTCTTTCTACATTAAAAACCTCTGTCTAAGTACAATTGTCCTTTGTTCGGCGGCCGTCTAACACTTATTTCGCCTAATACGCTCTCTGGCCTCTACCTGTGCTTCTTCTCTCACTCTTAACTCTTCTTCTTTTCGCTTCTTAGCAGTGTTGAGTCTCATTAGCATACCCTCAGTAAGAGGTTCTTGATATAGCTTGACTCTGCAGCCACTAATATAGTTTGGCAAGATATCTCCTTCTAGAGTGGCCAATTGAACTGCACCACTAGTGGAAATTCTATTAATGATCATGGGTCCATATCCTCTTTTTTCCAACTTACGGGCATGTTGTTTTAGTGTGTATACCAACACTAGATCTCCCTCTTTCAATCCCTTATCCTTGATGTGTGCATCAAAGTATGCCTTTTGCCTCTTCTTTGCAGCATAGATGCCTGCTGCCGCTCGTAGCCTCGTTTCACCCAAGCGTTCGAGATCAAAGATCCTAGAGGACAATTCATGCCCATTCCACTCATACTCTTGTGCTACTTTTAAGGCAGGGATTAAGAAATCTAATGGTAGCACAGCGTTCTGTCCGAAGACCATCTGAAATGGGGTGGCGTTGAGTACCGTTTTGTAGGCAACTCGATAAGCCCAAACAGCATGATGAAGTTGTTTGTCCCAATCAGAGCGTTTATTATTCACCAGTTTTGTCAATACGTTACAGAGGATCTTATTGGTACTCTCGGCTTGTCCGTTGGCTTGTGGATGATAGGGGGCGGATTTCTTATGTATCACCAAGAATTCTTGGAGAAGATTTTCAATGACTTCATTCAAGAAGTGTGTGCCTCTATCGCTCACCAACTCTATTGGTAGTCCATATCTCGTGAACACATTCTCGAATAAGAACTTAGCCGTAGTCTGAGCATCATTCTTTGTTGTGGCTTTGACTTCTACCCACTTGGTAAGGTAATATACTCTGCATGGGAGTTTCTAGCAGGGGGATTAATAGGACCTATGAAGTCTATGCCCCACTTGGAAAATGCACGCCCTCCCATCATTGGCCTCAAAGGCATCTCGTCTTTTCTAACTGGATATTGTGCACGTTGGCATGTGTCACATTTCTTCACATAGGTATGTGCATCCATATGAAGAGTGGGCCACCAAAGTCCTGAGAACAGAATGGTCTTAATCACTCGGTCAGGACCAAAATGTCCACCTGCAACACCACTGTGTGCAGTCTCTAAGACCCTTAAATAGTCTGATTCATGAACGCACAGTCTTAAGTAACCATCTTTACCTCTCCGGTATAGGTTCTCTCCTACTAAGGCATAGCCTTGAGCCTCTTGCTCCATATTTCGTCTTCTTGCTAGACTGGCCTCTTTGGGTAATCTTCCCGATCTCATAAACTCTACCAATGGAGCACTCCAATCTGGAATTAATGATACTTGATAAAGGGTCGCATGCTCCACTGGTGGTTTCTCTCTACACATTGGACAATTCTTGATCCACTCATGTATTTCTTTGTCCATGCTAGGCCAATACACTCCTAAACGTTTCAAATTCTGCAATGTTCGTTGTTTAGAATAGTGATTTCCTAGCAATCCCTCATGAGCTTGCTGCAACCAACTACTATGTTCATCATCTTCGACACAACAAGCTAATACACCCTCAGTATCTTGTTTGTACATGCTTCCTGCCAATATGTGATATTTTTGTGATTTTACAATTTCTTCTTGTGATGTTTTCACATTCTTATTTGCAGGGCCGAAGGTTAGGACTGGTACCAACTTATTTGCCCATTTAGGAACAACTTCCAAATTGAACAGATAAGCATCAGGTAGTTCATCAGACACTCCTTGCGGTGACTCTCCCGAAGTGATGCGAGAAAGGTGATCTGCCCGAAGGTGGGTTCTACCTTTCCTGACAACAACTTCAAAGTCATATTCCATTAGTAAGAGGAACCATCTGACTAAGCGTCCAGTATTGCAAGGTTTATTGACCAAATATAACAAAGCTTGATGATCAGTGAAAAACTTGAACTTGTTGGCCAATAAATAGTGTCTAAACTTCTTCACAGCATATACCATGCCTAAGCCCTCTCGCTCAGTTGTGGTATAGTTCCGTTCTGCTGCAGTGAGCTGTCTACTAGCATATGCTATGGGCAAATCTAAGTTTCCTTCACTTGTGGGTTGTGCTAGCACACATCCTATGGCATGATTGGATGCATCCACATGGACATGGAATGGTTTATTCCAATCAGGAGTGGTGAGTATTGGTGCTGTGCACAAACGTTTCTTCAGTTCATTGAAAGAATTCTCGCATTCGTCGTTCCATTCAAAATTAGACAACAAGGCATAAAGGGGTCTAGCTATGATCGCGTACATGTGGATAAACCTACGATAATATCCACAATGGCCCATAAAGGCTTGTACCTCTTTAACATTCCTTGGCCTTGGTAGTTCCGCTATGGCTCGTACCTTATCTTCATCTGTTGAGATTCCATTCTTAGAAACAATATGCCCTAAGATTTTACCTTGACGCACCATAAACACACACTTTTCTGGGTTTAGACACACTCGATATTCTCTACACTTGTTGAAGATTTGTCTTAGCTCAGGGATGTGAACCCTTCTTTCTTGGGAATGAGCACATAAATCATCCACATACACTTCTAAGCTCTTTCGCAAGAACTCTTTGAAGACATGACACATGAGCCTTTGGAATGTTGCAGGTGCATTGGTGAGCCCAAATGGCATCACACGAAATGCAAAGATTCCCCACTCTATAGCAAAAGCTGTTTTGTGTTGATCTTCTGGGGCAATGGCTACTTGATTGTAACCTGAAAATCCATCAAGGAAGCTATAAACTTCCTTGCCTGCAACACGCTCCAAAAGGTGTTCTGTGATTGGAAGTGGATAACTATCTCTAATCGTAGCGGCATTAACTTTTTTAAGGTTAATACACACTCGCAACTTCCCGTTCTTCTTGGGTACCACAACAATGGGGGACACCCATTCGGTATGCTCAATCTCATAGATGAATCCGGCTTCAATCAACCTATCAATTTCTTCTTTTATTTTTGCTGCATAGGTATCATTATATGTGTAGGGCTTCTGTTTGGTGGGCTTAGCATCAGCAGTCATGGGGATAGTATGAGAGCAAATTCTTGGATCTACCCCTTTTAAGTCTCTATAGTGCCATGCAAACACATCCCTATATTCCCTTAATAGAGCTATGAGCTCCATTTCTTCTCTTGCACTTAGATCATCTCCTATATATGTGCATCTCTCTTCGTTCTCTTCAATGGTCACTACAATCTTCTTGGTCTTTTCTTTATTATCATATGATTCTCCTATGATGGCCTCTCTCTTAGGCATTCGTACCAAAATTTTGCGGTCGTCAACTTCATATTTCTTGAAGTTTTCTGGTACTTCAAACAATGATTCCTCCTTTTCTTGTTTCACTGCTTTTCTTTTCTTTTTCTTTTGACTACTCTCACTTCCATCCTTTGAGTTTACTGTTTTAATACTTGTGAGAGGTTCTTCTTCTTTCTGGGTGAACACTCCTATATCTTCTAGATAGTGCTGCTCTGAGTTAAAGCAACTATCCATCACAATAGACTCCAGATCATCGTCATTCTCTTCCTCTTCTATGACATCACTAGGATCACATTCTTCTAGCAAGGGTTGACACATGAACACTAAGATATCATAACCCTCCTCATCACAATGAGGTGTCCACTGTTCCTCATTGACAGCAATGTCCATGGTGGCTAAGATTTCTGGCCAGCCATGAGGCTCAAACTCCTCATCTGGAAAGATCATCGGTGTGTAGGCTGGGTCTCTAACTGGTCTATCTCCTAACAAAGTTCCTTCTTCTCTTGCCTTTAAACGTTTTTCCTCTTCCTTTGCGACCTTGCACATCCACAAATGAGTATCTTCATGCAGCCATGATGGATCAGGTGAACTTTCAGAATGCACAGAGATGGAATCTTCTTTCACTTTGTGGATAGAATTCCACTGTAGGGGTGGTACATCTCTGAAGGTGTAATCCTTCAGATTGACCTTAGTGGTGACCCCTAAGTGCTGTAAGTACAAGGAGTTAGTTCCCCAATCCTGTACTATTTGCAATTGTCGTAGGAAGGGTCTTCCTAGGATCATCTCAAAGACATTATTTTTCTCAAAGTCACATATAGCAAATGTGTGCTCAAACTCTACACCACAAGTGGTTAGAGTGATCCCTTCTAGCAATCCTAGAGGTCTTTCAAAATGACCATCAGCCATTTGGAGCTTCATTCTAGTTGGTCTTAATGTGGGTTTGCCCCATTGCTTCCACAAGGAGGTGGTCGCAATAGCAACACCAGCACCTGAATCTATGATTGCTTTGGTTATGTAATCTTGGTAGGTGATTGGAAGATAAGTATTACCTTCTTCACCTTCACACATGTCCCCTATTTTGTCTAGAGGTATCTCGGGTACCCTTTGCTTGGAGCCTGCTTTTGGCATGTTGGAATCAAGTTCTGGGACCTGATCCTTCACATGATTCCATAACTCAGGTTTTGCTTTGAGCAGCTCTTCTACAGTGAGATGACACTGAACCTTAGTGTTCTTCACGACATCAGTGTTCCTTGGAACCACTGAGTCTTCATTTCTTACTAGTATTGTGGGAGCTCTAATCTGGAGTGATTCCGATTCCCATGGGCCTGGAAATTGAGGCAGTTCTTCTAAGGTATTAGATTCAAAATCTAATTTTTCGTCTCCTTGTTCTGCTTCATCTTCGTAAATAGATGGAATGTCTTGGGGAAATTGATCATGAAGATCATCAATCTCAGGAATAGGAGGGGAATTACCCTTCTCCTTGGCCCATTTCTCCTCTTGTATTTCCCGCAAGAACTCTTGAGAGTACTGTTGAATAGAAGGAGGTATTCCAGCATCCGTGGAATTAGGAACATAAGCTCCCCTTGGTGGTGAGCTTCCTCTTTCAATAACTGGTTGAGCCTGTGGAGGTAGAGAAACTTGTGGTTTGTTTACCAACTGCTCTAATCGTTCTAGTAAGCCCTGGAAATGCAAATCCGATTTGATAGAGTTTGTCTGATTGAACTTTTGACTAGTCTCAAGTATGGCTTGAGCTTGTTCTACCATTTTCATGCACATTTTCATCCGTTCAATCTCTAAATCTGCTCTAGGGTAACTCTTGTCTAGGTTTGCAGCTGTAGGCCCTTCTTGAAGTCGAGCCTGGTAGGCCTTGAACATCATGTCCAAACCTTCTGGGGTTGGATCTGCAAGAACAGACCCTGGTTGCGGTCTATTTACAATGGGTGGTGGGGTGGGATGAGGTGGAGTGGATGGAGTTTCGGCATGCGAGGGGCTTTGAGATGCAATGTCTTCTATTTTTGTTTTCGCTTCTTTTAAGCTTTCTTCTAGTTCCGATAACTTTTTATTCCACTTACGATTGGCCTTCTCTCTGGTATCCTTCCATGTTCTTGTTTTCCTCTTACTAGGCTCTCCCGATTCACTCGACTCTGATTGTTCTACTGGTTTATCCTGTTTTAAGGCTTGTGCTCTAGTGACAGCTTGTATAGGAGCCACATTGCTACTACTTGAACTTGGATCTGCCACTAAGCCTACCACATTAATGGGTGTAATCTTGGGTGCACTAGAGGGGTTTCTTGGACAATCTCTGGGGAGATGGTCTTTGCCACAATCAGGACAAAAAGCCTGTATTGTGATAGCCTGTCCTTGGCTCGGAGATGGTGGGTGGGGACAGTCACGAATGAAATGGTCACCATGATATCTGAAACAAGATCCTCTAGGGGCTTGTGGTCTCATTTGTCTCAACTGGGGCCTAGGGTTAGGATTTGTGTACATGACATTGGAGTATTCTGGCTCCCAATTTTGCTCCATAGGTGGCGCCTCATATTGATACGAGTAAATCTCACTATGCTCAGGTGACTCTGTGTAATACGCATGTGGACTACCTTCATGGGAGTAGTCTGAACTATGAGCATGAGAATCATTATCTGGTGTCCATGGGGTTAGGGGCACCAATGCTCTATTTGGATTTTCCTCTCCCACAGCATACTTGACTGGAATCACGTTGGTTGGAGCTGGTGGTTGGTTTCCCAAGACAGGTTGTGGCCTATATGGTACCTGATACTGCTGTTGTGGTCTATAATATGGCTGTTGGTATTGATTCTGATACCTACCTTGTGGGTAAGGTTGCTGATAATTTTGTCTAACAGCCTGCCTATTGTAGGGACAATCTTGAGCCGTGTGGTTTGTGTATTTTCTCTCAATAGTGCAATATGGAGCATTCCTTTCTCTAATGTTTTGGTTTTGCATTGGGCATACGTTAGCCATGTGGTCACCTCCGCAAGTATAGCACCGATTCAATGAAGTGACTCTCTGTGTTTGTTTATTTTGGACTCCCAGCTTCTTGGCAACTTGCTCAGCTATCTCTTCTATTTCTCTGGAGATCTTTGAAGTATGACTAGTAGAACTATCCGAATCTTTGTAGAGTTTGGACAATCCTAACTCCTCACCCAAGTTATCTTCTATGTCTATGCACGTCCGCACACACTCTTCTATGGATCTAGGCTCTTTCAAGTACACATATGATCTTAATTTTGTGCTCAGTAGGCCATCTAAGAACAAAGCCACTTGTTTAGCTGGTGTGGGTAACTCTGGAGTAGGGCATCTTTCTAGGTATTGTCTGAACCTTCTACCTGCTAGTCGCACTGTTTCTTGGGGTGTCTGCTTGAAACTATGGATCAGGGACGATGTGTTATGCCTGATACCACTCTTGGAAAATTCTACAATGAATTCGTCTAGCAGTTGACCTATATCGTGATAGCTGCTTCTACTCAATGGTTGAAACCAAGCTAAGGCAGTGCCTGTAAGGGTCAAACCAAATGCCTCGTACTGGGTGAACCAGTCCTCAATTTGTTCGGCTCTCAGCACTTGTTTGTACTCGGCCACATGATCATAAGGATCCCCTGTCCCATCGAAATAGTTCTTCATTGCCTTGATCACGTGAATGGGTCTAAGGGTTCTTGGGTACTCCCGGGGTCTAAGCAATGGAAAATCCTGTTCATCTCTTTGTTGCCTATGTGCTTGATGTCTCTCCCTTTCAGGTCTTTCATTTTCAAATCCTGACCTATTCCTGCCCACGGTGTGTGCAAAACTTACCTCAGGTCTCTCTCTAGTTCTTTCTCTCTGGGCTTCATGAGCCTGGGATGATCCTACCCCTTGGAGGCCATGGGAAACATTGGATCTTGGTGGGGGGAAAATCATTTCATTCTTCCAAGTATATGCATGTCTATCATGTTCTGTTACCAAGAAAATTTTCTCTGATGTGTTATCCAGGTAGACAACTTTGCCTGGTATCTCAGGATCTTTGAATTCATAGATGATAACTATGCCCAATTGGCTAGGTTGATCTGGCTTGAACCTCCAAAAGGCTTCCTCTGTTTCTCTATTCAAAAATAGTTCTATGCTTTTGTTATCTTGAGGGATCCAGTCTGGAGTGATCACTCGGGTCAAAACTGACTTGCCTCTAGGAGTCTGGGGTCCTTGTCCTATATTTCCTTGTTCTAGGTCTCCTATCTCATTCTCATGAATGATATTTCCAAACTCACCGGTCCTATCTGGTTGGTTGGTAACCACATACATGGTTCCTTCCTTATCAATGTATGACCCCTCTTCGAACTTGACCACCGGGTGTTCAAGTCCAAAGGATTGATCTGGATTTTTGAGTTGGACCATTGATCGCCTCAGACCATCCTCATAGATGCGAGCACCTAATTGGTTGGTCCGAATATATTCCAACTGTGTCTTATAGGGACCTTCCGGTGTTTGTAGATGGGCAGTCCCTGAGCCACCTGCACGTTTTCCCATGCTAAAAGACATTCCTGAATCACTTGTGTCTGAACTTAGTAAAAGATCAGCACTTAGTTGTTGTTTCCAAGACTTGGATGTATGGTTGACACTAGCCTCAGAAGATCTAATGCTTTGTTTATCCTTGCCTAAGTGTCTACCAGATCTCAGGTTCATAAGCTTTAGTCAAGAGTCCAAATTTTCCCTTTGGTATGGTTCAAAATTCTTTAGAGCCCCCTTGGTTCCCTAGTCCCACCTGAGGGTCAACTTCAAATTATCCTATCTCAAAATCAATGCGTTATTCTTAAAAAAAACAGTTGAGGTCGTGTAGGATTTGAAACGAGCTTTCCAACAAGCTATAGAGCTCAAAAAATGGACTTTGGATGAGAAAGTTATGTCAAATCAGGCTCCTGGGGGTCAAAACAGGCAAGCAGGACCTTTTGAAAAAATCGCGATTTTGTACCTTCAAAATCGTGTTCACAAAATCGCGATGTTCAGCAGAAAATCGTGTTTTGAAAATCGCGATTTTGATCACAAAATCGTGTTTCTGAAAATCGTGTTTTTTTGACAAGAAAATTGCGATGTTGATCACAAAATCGTGTTTCTGAAAATCGCGATGTTCAGCAGAAAATCGTGATTTGAAAATCGCGATTTTGAGCACAGAATCGTGTTTTAGAGAATCGTGATGTTGATCACAAAATCGTATTTTTGAAAATCGCGATGTTGAGCAAAAAATCGTGTTTATGAAAATCGCGATGTTGATCACAAAATCGTGTTTTTGACTGAAAATCGTGTTTTCTCAGAATCGTGTTTTTGACATGAAAATCGCGATTTTGAGCAGAAAATCGTGAATTGAAAATCGCGATTTTGAGCAAAAATTTGTGTTTTCTCAAAATCGTGTTTTTGACTTGAAAATCGCGATTTTGTCCCAGAGAATCGTGTTTTTTCCACAGAATCGTGTTTTTCTCAAAATCGTATTTTTGGCTGAAAATCGTGATTGGTGAGAATCGCGATTTTGAGCAGAGAATCGTGTTTTTTGAGAATCGCGATTTTGAGCAAAAATTCGTGTTTTCACAGAATCGCCTTTTTCACAAAATCGTGTTTTTGGCATGAAAATCACGATTTTGTCATAGAGAATCGTGTTCTTCTCAAAATCGTATTTTTCGCTGAAAATCGTGATTTGTGAGAATCGCGATTTTGAGCAGAAATTCGTGTTTTTCACAAAATCGTGTTTTTGCTGAAAATCGTGATTGGTGAGAATCGCGATTTTGAGCAGAAAATCGTGTTTTTTTGAGAATCGCGATTTTGAGCAGAGAATCGTGTTTTTTTTTTTTTGAGAAAAACACAGAATCGCGATTCTTTTCAACCAACTTTTAGGCGGGAGAACTGAAAATCGTGATTTTTCAAAAAAATTTTGAATTTTCACAGAATCGCGATTTTCATCACAGAATCGCGTTTTTTGGCGGGAAATTCAAATTTCTGAGCGCCGGCTATGGCGAGCTCCGTATGAGCAGAAAATCATGAAAAAAACACAGCGCTTGCTCTCCCTTGCTTCTGCTAACTCCTTCCCACACAATAATGCATGAAAAATGGTATGAAAATGGTGAAAATGCACTAAAAAACAAGAAATTTCTATGAAGAAGAAGATGGAAGAAGGTGGAGATGATGATGATGATGAAGATGAAGAGGAAAAAACAGAAAATGAACTGAAATGACAATTTTTTTACCTTCCAACGTCGCAAATCTACGATCTTACCATCACAACGCTCGTCCTCGAAGCACTCTCCCCGGCAACGGTGCCAAAATTTGGTGTAGCTCAAGCGTAAGCACCACCTCCTTTACTTGTCAATCCGCGGAGACGTGAGGACCGGTATGAAGACCACGAGCAAGTGAAGGCACAAATGCGTGAGTGAAAGCACACAAACATGCACACACATACACACACACGCGCACAAAGTAAGATCAAAGAGAGGAACAATGGAAAGCTTAGATTGCAAAAGAGTTCTCTTACAAAAGTTCTATTCTCTAACAAGCTAACCTCAAAAATGAGCTCTCTAGCTCTTTTTATAGTTTTTTGACTAGTTTTGGCCCTGTCCAGACCTAGTGTCCGGCCTAGTTAAAAATTAGGTTCCAGGGCTTATTTGAGGGCTCATACGAAGTCTAAAAATTATGAAAATTGGTACGATGGTACTTCTAATACTCCTCAAGCTCGAGGACTCCTCGGCTTGAACAAAATGGAGTTACTAAAAATAGATAATGGTATTTACAATGGTTTCTAGTGATGAAAATCACTATTTTTGTAGGGGATTCTTCTGAAAATTTGACATACACTTCTTGGAGCTCCCTACTTGCTCCCTTTCCTCGTATGTCCACCTTTTGATGTGCTTCCATGCTTTGTCCTTGACTTTGAGCTTCAACAGCCATAGAGAAAGAAACAGGCAAGAAACCATCTCACGCTACTCAGTTTGAGCCTGATGATTTGCCAACAGATGCGCAGCGCGAAGAAATCTTTCAACCAGAATGGTGCAAGAATCTATTACAATAATATCCTGAGATGATGAGTACTTGGGGTTAAGGAGCCACTACACTCAAAATACAACCCATGTTGGGGACCAGTGCCACATCACCGCTCCTGGAAGGCATTCGCTATTAAAGTACAGAATAACAGGCAATGCCAGGATTGGTTAAACTACCCATACTTCAGGCCACCCACAGGACCACCAACAGTTGGATACATGATGGCCACGATTCATCACTGGCTCCCTCGCTTGAAACATATGGACGATATAGCAGCGCACATGACTGTCAAGATATTTGACATGATGCAGATGGGTTTTAAAGTCTTCCGTCGTGTTAAGGCACCTCATGTAAACACCCCGGGCTTCGAGCATGGCAATTTAGATCTTGCAAATGATGTGAGTACAATGCCATTGCTACGGGTGTGTTATGTCTGGCATTGCAGAATTAAATACTTACCGGCGTGCTATAAGCAGAATTTCGAAGAAATATTCACAACCGATTTTTGGGAATACCATTCAGAGGTGTTCATCAGCAGGCCCATGCATTTGCGTCAACTATTTGCCTACGAATAGATGGTATATTCCACGCACTATCGACTCCCACCATCAGACGAACCACAGCCAATCGATTGGGAGAAACTTGAGGTAGATCTGGCCCAAGGCATTTGCATATCAGAGCACACCCTCGCTCAAGACCTCCTATAGAACTACATCCAACAGACCGCACAACAAGGTTTTGTCGAGGATGACAGAAGCGAGAGGGAGGGGGGTGTTGGTAGCAGCCAAAGGCATAGAAGACGCGGAAGCATGTAAAGACAGAGTAGGGAGCCAGTCGAATCAATTTTTCAAGAAAATATGTTTTATATTACTCTTTCAAACATTCAATAGTGATTTTCATCACTCATGTACCATATGTAACATAGAAAAAACTCCTTTTTGTAATCTATAGCTCCATTTTGTGCAAGCTGAGGAGTCCTCGAGCTTCAGAAGCTTAGGTAGAATTAGTGTACCAATTTTGGTTATTTTTAGACACCATTTACCCTTCCAAATAGCATCTAGGACCTATTTTTTAACTATGCCGGTCACTAGATGTGAAACCGGTCAAAACTAGCCTAAAAACTATAAATAGAGCTAGAGAGCTCATTTTTGAGGTTAGCTTGTTAGTTAGTGTGAGCTTAGAGCTATTTTGAGCTTGTAATTGAGATCTTGAGCAATAGAGTTGATTTCCTACCTTCCATTGTGTCTTGCTTGTCTCTTTGTTGTGTGTGTGTATGTGTGTGTGCATCTTTATGCTTCTCACCATCACTCTCACTTCATCTCACGTTAAGATCTTCATATCACTCCTATCTCTTCCGCGGATTGACATTAAGGACGTGGAGCTTCTTAACGTGGTACTTTCCATTGTGCTAGAGCAACATACCATATGGCCTCCTGAAAGAGAAAACGCGGCAATATATAAAGACAACGAGAAATAAAGATCCTAACAACAACCTCCAATTCAGCATTAATTCATTCAGCTATACTCAAGAAGAATTCGAGAAAGCTGACCCTATATGGAGGCACAAAGTTTTGGAAAAGAATCCTACACTGCGGGTACAATGGGCATCACCATATGCGCTTCAGGTAAACCCATTTTTTTGTCGAGTACCCTGCAGACGCTCCTGGTCGCAATTTTGGGAAGGACAGTGCCAGGGTAGCATAAATAGTCAGTGGCTAAATTACCCGCTATTACCAAGCCCACCACATAACTACCTACCGACAGAAGAGTACATGGTGAAAACCATGGAATTTTGGATTGCGAGATATGCGACTCTACCGGATTTGGCTGTCAAAATGACGAATAAGATTTTTAGCATGCTCCTAACAGTAATGAAAGTCTTCCAACATGCCAAATATACATTTTTGAACTTCATCGGAATTACACAAGGATCCAAAGCACTTGTTTTTTATCTTTCCACCATTTCGAGCCGCTTAACACTCATGGCCTACTATTCACGACTTATGTTCTTGCCAAGCACATACATGCAGACTTTTGAAGAAGCATTTTTCACTGGCTTCTTTGAAATTGATTCAGAAATTTTTGTAAAGATGACTTCAAATCTTAATGCGAAACTGGTGGCTTATGAAACAAGCTTTTTTGCGGATCACCGACAAGCACCAGAGGATGGAGTGAAGTCAACACAGTGGAAAGAGTTTATGATATGTCACGCCAACCTGCTTAATCAAAGAGAGCAAACCGCCATTCAAAGTACTCACGTCGCCACAAAAAGCCTGTCGGGGACGACAGAGTTCAGGAGGAGGGATGTGTGGAAGGGGAATCAAGCAAAAAAAGAAGAAGAAGAAAATCAAAGACCAAAAATGCTCAGTAAATAATAAAGATAATAAAGTAGAAGAACCACCCTCTGCCCAAAGCCCGGTAGGGGCACGCATCAGGCAACAACGCCAAACACCCAGGTCCTGAGGATTGGAATAAAAGAACAATCAAAACCAGGACATTTCATGGGAAGGACGGACCAGGGCCAGGAAGTATCCATGAAGAAGTGCAAGAAGATATTTGGCAGGTAATAATCCTTCCATTGATAGCGTGTGTTGGCAACAAAGTAAACAGGCTCAGAGCAATACAATAGGTCAAATATGTGAAGACAAACACAAATCAGAAGACCAAAAGCTAGAAAGATGCAAAGGCTGAAAAGTTGAAGAGAGTGACTAAGAACATCACATTCTTAGTCAGTGGTGGCATGCGTGGAAGCCCGGCTGAATGCAACAACCCAGATTTGTGATATACGGGATATCAAGGGGTAAACAGAAGCAAAGGACATACATCGGATAAAATAACAAATTCTTTGATAGTCCTTGTTGCTGCTTCGACCACTGGGTGCATGTATTCAAACTGAGAAGCCCCAAAATTTTCAAATTAATGGGCACATTTTTCTTCTTCAAAGTCTTAGGAAATTCCCTCAAGCCATGTAAATGCACTAGAGGAGTCCTCTAGATGCATAATCCCAACTCATTGTAATTTATTCCTTGTAAATTAGTAGGAAATTCACTTTTTAATAATAAAGTATCGGTCTCTTGTGTGAAAGGACCAATTTTAGGGCACATGTATATAAGTCACTTTGTGACTCTTTGTAAGGACTTTTTGCCATTGTGAAGAAGGAGAGCTCCTGACTCTCGAAATTGCTTCTTTCTTGTAGATTTTCATCTTCTCTTTGATCTTCTATGTGTGTGTAATGCTTGGAATGTGTGTGTAGGACTGTTTTCTACCCCTCCCCACTCTCTTTGAGCTATTGTAGTGTGTGTGTGAGCTTGTAGGAGTTGTGGAGTGAGTGTGGGTGTTTCTTGCCATTCACTATTTTGGTCATAACTTGAAGCACGGTTGTCACAATCGAGTGAAACCACCTTGAATAGAAGCGTCTTGTCGAGAGCTTCAAAAGGAATCTGTTGTTGGCCATATTTGGAGTTCAGAGCTGTGAGAAATCCTCGATTTAGTGAAAACTGTTGTAAGTGGTATCGCGGCAGACACTTTCAATATTTCATGAATTTGAGAGGTGGATTAGTCTTTTCTCACACATATAAGTTGAACCACTTCATTTACCATCACGTGTGTGCATGTCCTCATACACTTGGTTAAGTCGTTTGATCGGATTGACAAATAAGCGTGTGTCAATTCTCCGCTATACGCACGTGTGTGGCAAATGAGATTTAGTCTCTTTGGCACAAGTCCTTAAGTCTTCTTGACTTGGGTACATAGTAAGTATGTGATCTTTTCACACATGTGTCTAACTTAGGGTCTTCCATAGCCTAAGGTTAGATGAGGGTTTGTTGATTATCAGTTTTAGACTGATCCTTCCTCTTTCTGTCACTCATATTCACTCTTCTACAACCTATCAGGTCACACATCTCATGTATATTCAGATTTCTGTCCATACATCTGAATATGTTTGTTACTTTGTACATTCACTCATCAGTCTATTTCTATTCACATAGAGTGGTTGAGAGTTTTGCTCCCACATTGTACATTGAACATTGGCCTACTAAATTTCCAACAGATTAGAGAGGAAGCAAGGCAAGAGGCCCTAGAGCATATCAAGAAACAGAAAGAGTGGATATGAAAACGGGATGAAAGGTATCTACAAGGAGAACAACCTATTCCCATGGCCAACTATCAAGTTCATGAGTCCAAAACAAACAATATCAACATATCCCAACCATACTTGAATCTAGGGATTGGAACGATAGAATACCAGCTAATAGATGCCTTGATAGATTCAAGAGCAGCACTCAGTTGCATATGAAGTACAGCCATCACGCATCTTCAAACGACTATAACACCTACTAAAGCACACATGAAGGGTGTTGGAGGTCAAGTTATAGAATGCATTGGAGAAGCTACCGTATCCCTCCACCTAGGAAATTCAACTATGGAACAATGAGTTCTAGTGTGCAGAGACGAGGATCTAATAGAGAATCTGATCCTAGGACAAGAGTGGATCATTGAGAACGAGTTAAGCATTCATCTAGCTCAAGGGTATATCTCAGCCATGATAGGGCACAAGGAAATCTTTAGTCTATTAGAAGAAAAACACTCTCATAGACAAGACATCCCCAAGATTGAGAAACAAATCGTAGAAGAGGACATAACAAATGACTCCATCACAAAAGAACCAGAAGAAGGTTAGAGGGAAGAAAGGATCTCAAGTCCCAATGCATCAATGGATAAAGTAGATTCATCCTACTTGAATGGTGAACAAAAGGGAACCAAGAAGGACAATGCTCCTAAAGTCATCTACAAAAAACGAGGTCATCAGTAGGGAAATTCACTGCCAGCTTGTCACAATCAAGAAATGTTAACCTAAAGTGGGTTTGCAAGGATTGAATGAAGGAATCAGAGAAGGCAACGTTGATATATGTCATTCATCCTAGGCAGACAAGGGCAAACAAGGGTTCCTCTTCATCACAATCAGAACCAAAGCGACTTCTAAGAGTATGGCTTCAAAAGTCATTGGTAGAATCCCAAAAATCTTGGCAACAAATATGGATTCCGAAGAAGTTTAGACAAGTAGAAAATCAAGAGATAAAAAAGCAAGAAGAAACTACGTATAGACAAAGCAGGATCATAAAGCCAAACAAGACTAACCCAAGGTACAGGAAAAGAAGGACCCCAACCAATCAGACTTCAAAGTGGAAAGCAGAAACACATGGAGCACGACAAACCGAAGAGGAAACTAAGCCTCGAACTTCAACCACAAAATGAATATGGAAACCAAAGAGACAACAAGGATCAAAACAACACAACCAAAAGGATTCTGTTTGCACACATGAAGCTTCGAATGCACCTAAAGTATGCATGATAGGGCCATGTTACGAGGCCATGCATTCGGCACATGATGTATGTAACAACATTAGTGGTGCACATTCCCCACTAGGGGACAGGTCATAGCTTCTACTTCCATAGTAATGGACCTACTATGTAAATAAATAAATAGTTCCTTTGGCTACACTAATTCTTGTTTTCTTTCAGGAGTGAAAATGAAAAAATATGCGGTAAGAGATCTTACTTCTACATGCAAAGGGAACAGAGTGATGCAACACACGAGATGTCACTCCAACACACATCACTCAAGACTTTCTTTCAATGGAAGCTAATGCTCTTTTCATTACGAGTGCAGATGACTTTTGAAGATTCTAAAGCTATAATTCAAGAGGAGATTTTAGAATTCCCTTTGCAAAGTGTGACTAAAGCAAAAGGTCATTGGCTTAGAGAAGATCAACTAGCAGGGGTTTACTTGTTCCTGGTGACAATCAAAATTATGAATATGGATCATCAGTTTCTTGTGATGTCCCTAGACTTAAAGTGGTGCATGAACTACCATCAACAATAGACATTATGAAGAAAGCTGGAATTCAGAAGTATTTTGAACTACCTATATACAAACCGTATTTCTAGCATTGCACTCAAGTCATGAACACCTTGCAGTCAGCATTGCATGACCCATTGGTACCTAAAGTAAGAGTCATGGATGGAGCAGGGGAATGGGTCATCATACAGTTCACCCACGATCTAATTAAAGAAGCTTTTGGATGGGAGAAGGATGGCAATACCATTTTGAAAGAGGGAAGCCGAGGAGCAAAGACTAGGACATTCACAGATATAAACCGCGTCGATATTGAAGAAGCAATGAGGCTCATCCATCAGCACTTTTGTTTTCCCAACATGCATAGATACACTGCACCACAAAAGAAACAAATAGGGAATCAAGTCAATACGACTCCATACATTCAAGAACGGCTATTCGAGGCAATGAAGCAGTGGAATCATAAGAAGTTTTTAAATGGAAGTGTTGCCCTGACTTTATTGATATATCATGCCTTGGGTATTAGAGAACATTTGAAAGAGATGCCCTCATCCAAAGCAATGGAAAAATATGCAAAGAGTGCTACAGTCCCCACAAAGAAGAAAGGAGTCAAGATTGTAGAAGAGGCGGAAATGAGCTCCCAACCTAGAATGAGAGGTACCAAGAGGCTAAGGGAAATGATGCAAGCAGAAGCAGAAGTGCCAGCTACCAAGAGGGCACATGTACTTCCAAGAACGCGACTTGAAGAGAACACAGCCATTATGGAAGAAGAATTGACAAGAGCTATGGAAGCTACCTATTAGTATACCGAAGGACAGGTAAACCTCTCAGTGCAAGGGCACCACTACCAACAAGCACACAAAGACTCGGAACAAAGAAAGAGGTTGACCAAAGTCCATAGATAGAGGGGATTGGGATTAATGAGCTCAAACTCATCATCAAACACATAAGAAGAACCAGACACCTCAACGCTAAATGTGGATGTTAAAAGTGACTCAAAGGACGATGGGCAATGGGAAGAACTAAATCAAGTGATGGATGACTTTGGTGTAGAAGGCACGAACATTGAGTAGATGCCTGATAGCACAAGCAAGGAAACTACAAGACACGAGGCGTCTCAAGAAAAGGTGCATATTATTAAATTGAATGAAGCATCTAATATTCAAATCCAAGAGACTCTGCTTGAGGGAGAGGTCCAATTCAAGAACCACAAGGAAGAAAGTATTGAAAATACCATTCAAGAATTAGAACCCTTCACACCAATAAGGGTAGTGGCGGAACCCTCCCCTATGGATGTTACATTTCAAGGGAGTACCACGAAGACTGTTAATACGGAAGATGAAAGAAAAGAACATGAAGTACAACTTCAAATTAGGCAACCGCATAATGAAACCATACACGTGGAACAAGGAAAGGATGTACAGATACGGGAAGCTCCAAGCATCCCAAAAACTTGGCTAAATGTGGATGTCACTCTGCTTAAGCCAATGGTGCAACACATGATACAAACTGCGATGGACACTCAACAGTTCATGCTTGAGGCTGATGCTGACTAGGACAGGGCAATGCAGGAAAAAAGTCAATTCCAAGGGATAGGTGAGAAGCTATCTACCCAATTGATTCAAGCACAAAAGAGAATAGTAGAGAAAGAGACAAAATTCCAAGAAGCCAAGCATCAATGCAAGACACTCAAAGCATAAAATCAAAAGCTCAAAGAGCAATTAAAAGAGTCACAAAACAGGTATGAAGCTAGCGAGGCAGACAAAACACGAATAAATGCTAGAAGCAAAATCCTTGAATCGCAAATCAAAGTATACATGGACGAAGTGGACAACCTACGAAATAGGAACAGGGAGCTGATGACAGCGCTTCTATGTAATCAACGGATAGAAGCTCCTGAAGTGACAGAGAAAGACACACGAGCATTGGAAGAAAGGATAGAAAGTATGAAGATCAACTCAAGCAGGAGCAAGCCATCATCACGGAATGGGAGAAAAGGTATATGGATGACACCGAAGAACTGAGAAAGAAGTGGAAGGCAGCAGAAAATTGATCTATAGTACAATGCAATGAAGATGTTGATCAACTCACGGTCATAGGAGAGGAGCTCGTCAAAAACAAAGAAACAGTTTTGAAAGCCATCGAAGAGATTAAAGCTAAAGATGAATTAATAGAACAATTACAAGGTCAATTAGCACAGTTGGTCATAGAGAGGACACGAATAGTTCCACACTCTACAGCGGCTACTGAGGAGATTGAGGTATGTCCTCTTTCTCTCCCCTACATCATTCACCGATAAGGGAGGAAATGGAGACCAACAATGAACGACATACTCGGGATATTGCAGAACTAAGCCGGCATGAGCGGGCACTACTGGTGTCCCAACTTACTAAAGATTTTGAAGATCAAGTAGTCAAGGTCATGAAGGAAGCAAAGATTGAAAGAAAAAATCTGGAATGGAACAGGTATTGAAACCTTTCAATGTACCATATGGGTTACTTAAAGAGCAAACACGGCAGTATATAAAGTCCAAAACAAAAAAAGAGCCAGATTGCAACCTCCAGTTTAGCATGCAAACATTCCCCTACACACAAGAGGAATTCGACAAAGCTAATCCTATATGGAGGAGGAAATTTTTGGAGAAGAACCCTATGCTATGGGTACAATGGGAAGCATCACCATACACACTTCAAGTCAATCCATCTTTTTGCCCGGTACCCCGAAGACGCTCTTGGATGCAATTTTGGGAAGGACAGCGCCAGGGAAGCATTAATAATCAGTGGCTCAACTATTTGTTACTGCCTAGTCCACCTCATGATTATCTACTGATAGAAGAAAACATTATCAAAACCATCGAATTTAGCATCGCTCGATATGCAATTGTACCTGATTTCGCTATCAAAATGAGTAATAAGATTTTGAGTATGTTATTTACGGTCATCAAAAATGTTCCAACATGCCCAATATACGTTTTTGAACTTTTTATCTATCAACTATACCTAGCAGATTAACGCTCATGGCCATATACTCACGGCTAATGTTTTTGCCAAGTACTTATATCCAAACTTTTCAAGAGGCATTTTTCATAGTTTTTTTTAAAATAGATTTAGAAGTTTTTGTAAAAATGTCCTCTAATCTTAATGCACGACTGGTGGCCTGCAAATTAAGTTTGTTCGTAGATCATAGATAGGCACCAGATGACGGGGTAAAGTCGACCCAATGGAAAGAATTAATGCTATGTCAAGCCAATCTGCTTAATGAGTGAGAGCAGAAAGTCATCCAAACATACTCACGTTGCCACAAAAATCCCGTCGGGGATGACAGAGTTCAGGAGGAGGGACGTGTGGAAGGGGAATCAAGCAAAAAGAGAAGAAGAAGAAAATCAAAGAATAAAACTGCTCAGTAAGGAGTGAATTTTATAAAGGAAAAGAACAACTCTCTGCCCAAAGCCCCGCAGGGGCATGAATCAGGCAACAACACCAAACAACCAGGTCCTGAGGATTGGAATTAAAGAAAGATAATAACTAGGACATTTCATGGGAGGTTGCACAGAGCTTCCTCATCCACCAGGAGCAGGTGATGAAGCGAAACACGTAGGGGAGAGAGATAGCACACGAAGGACTCTTCATCGCATAAGATAACCAATTGTCTGAAGGTCCTTGCTACCTCCTCGTCCACTGGAGGCGTGCGGTGGAAAGAAATGAGTCAGGTCCTAGAGGATGACAAAGAAGATTCAAGAACAAGACCTTTAAAGCATAACGCTGACTTGAAAGAGATTAAAGGTCAGCAAAGTGAGGTGTGCAATAGAAAAGAAGTAAACAGGCTCCAAGCAATACAACACGATCAGATGTGTGAAGACAAAGACAAATCAAAAGAACAAAAGTTAGAAAGAGGCACAGGTTGAGAAGTTGAAGAGAGTGACTAAGAACATCACATTCGTAGGCAGTGATGGTGTTCGTGGCAACCCGACTTAATACAACCCAAACTTGTGATATAAGGAATACTAAGGGGCTTAAAGAAGCAAAGGATTAACTTCGGATAAAGTAACAAATTTTCTGACAGTTCTTATTGCTTCTTCGACCACTGGGTGCGTGTATTCAGAAGCCATAGAAAAGCTGCAAACGAGAAGCAAAGCCTATCAAGGGATGACAGAGACAAAGAGGGGGAGAGTGTTGCAGAGGAAAGAGACACAAAAGAGGAGCCCCAAAATTTTCAAATTAATGGTCATAATTTTCCTCTTCAAAATCTTATGAAATTTCCTCAAAGCTATGTAAATGCACTAGAGGAGTCCTCTAGATGCATAAGCCCAACTCATTGTAACATATTTCTTGTAAAATAGTAGGAGAATAGAGATAATTCAATAAAGTGCCAGTCACTTGTGTGAAAGGACCATTTTTAGGGCACATGTATAGAAGTCACTTTGTGACTCTTTGTAAGGAACTTTTGCCATTGTGAAGAGGAGAGCTCCAAAATTTCGAATTTGCTTCTTTCCTCCAGATTTTCATCTTCTCTATGATCTTTGGTGTATGTGTGAAGCTTGGAATGTGTGTGTAGGACTGTTGTCTAGCCCTCCCCATCACTTTTGAACTACTGTAGTGTGCGTGTGAGCAAGTACGAGTTGTGCAGTGAGTGTAGGTGTTTCTTGCTATTCACAGTTTTGGCCATAACTTGAAAGGCGATTGTTAGATTCGAGTGGAAATACCATTGTAGATGCGTCTCATCAAGAGCTTTGAAAGGAACCCACTTTTGGCCATATTCGGAGTTCCAAGCTAGGAGAAACATTCAAATTTGTATTTACTACTGTAAGTGGTATTGCTGCAGACACTTTCAAAGACTAAGTGAGTTGAAGAGGTAGATTGGTATTTTCTCATGCATTTTAGATGAACCACTTCATTTTCCATCATGTGCGCAAATGTCCTCATACAGCTAGTTAGGCCGATTCTTCGGATTGATAATGAAGCATGTGTCAATCCACTATTATAGGTACTTGTGTGGCAAACGAGATTTAATCTCTTTGACACAAGTCCCTAAGACCTTGTGAATTAGGTACAGAGAGAGGATGAAAGATAGTAATCATTCACCACATCATTTTGCTGATACATTTAGGTAGTGATGTGTGTGAAGACACTAGGACTGCCAGGGCACTTTTTTCCCTCTTTAGGAGGTTTTTTCCCCCAGCTTGTATATACGCCTATTGCCCTAATGGGCTACTTATCTTTGTACATTCTCTAGTAATACATTCAATATTGTGTGTTTGTGCTACAAGCTTCTTCTTCTTCCTTGTGTTGTTCGCGTGCTTTCGCAGACGTCTAACTCAAACAATTGGTATCAGAGCAGGTCGTCGCTTCATCTAGGGCACCGTCGACACTAGTTTCGTCTATTTCATCTTTTTGTGCCAAAGGTATATACCAGTTTCTGTTCGCCAGTTTAAGCATCTCAAAGTCTGCTACAGGTCTAGCAGAACTCGTCTGGGTAGTTCTGTTCAACTTTTTAAGATACAGTCAATTTTCTGCATCAAGGTATTTTAGTCACCAACCATGGCTGAAACTAGTGATGTATTCCGTATGTTGGCTGTTGAGGATAAGTTGGATGGTACCAACTACCTATTATGGGCTTATATGATGCGACATGTATTGGCTGCAAAAGGATTGTGGAACATTGTACAGGATGTTGAAAGACGTCCTGTTACACCTCTGACTACAGGTACTGCAAATACAGGTGCTGGAGCTGATGAAGATGGTGTCGAAGATGATATTCCGCAGATTCCTGTTTCTGCTGTTGTTTCTGTTGCACCTACTGCAGAGCAGATTCCCTGAGATGGAAGAGATGCCCAGGCACATGCATTGATAGACTTGTCTATCAAATGTGCCATTATTCCTCACATTCGCTCTTGCAGAACAGCTAAGGATGCTTGGGATACACTTACCACATTGTACCAAGCTAGGAATGAGGCTTGTGTTGCTTACCTCCAAAAACAGTTGGAGAGTGAGCACATGAATGAAGGTGATTCTATGGACAGTTTCCTAATGAAGATCAAAGACTTGAAGGAACAATTGATTTTTGCTGATGAGGGTATACCAAATAGCTTACTTGTGCAGACCATTGTGAATGGTCTTCCTGATTCATATTAGAGTTTTGCTTCTACTCTTCGTTTGATGATGAAAGGCAATCCGAATGACTTATCATTTGAGGAGTTAGTCTCTGTTCTGTTGCAGGAAGATCAGTCCAGGCAGAACAAGTCCATTATGCGAGTTGCAGATCAAGCTTTCCTGGCTAGTTAGAAGGGCAAAGGAAAATGGATCTCTTCAACTAGTAAGCAAAAATCTGCTAATTCTACATATTTGAAGAAGGAAGACAAAGATGAGAAGAAATCAGAAAAGCAAAAATTGTTTTGTAAGTACTATAAAGGGAATGATCATATCATAAAGAACTGTCCAAAACTGGCTACTAAAGAGGCAAAGAAGAAAGAGGCTAGAATGGTTGTTGCAGAGGCCTCTACACCAAAAACAGAGTTTGCAAATCTTGTGCAGGAAGAAGAATGGGCATTTACTACTGTCTGCAGTTTTGACCCATCTTCTCATGATCAGTGCATGTCTGCAGTAGACTCAGATGTTTGGTATTTTGATAGTGGGGCAACCAAACATATTACCTCGCAGCACAGTTTCTTCCCTTCACTCGAGCCTCCCCCTACAGGGAATACTGTTACATACGCCAACAAATCCTCTTATCTTGTTATGGGAGTTGATAAGATCATTTTGACTACTGCTGATGGTAGTTATTTCACTTTGTCAGATGCTTTACTTGTGCCACGGATCAAAAAGAACCTGTTATCAATTTCTACATTAGCCAAGATTGGCTTGGTTGTGAAATTTGTTGATGAGAGGTGTACAGTTCATGATCTGTCAAATGGTGATGTGATTATTGCTTCTGGCATTTTATGTCATGGGCTGTATAAGCTCATAGACTATGAAAGATTTGTAAATGATTTGGCATGTGCAGTAAATGATCGCAGGCTATGTTAGATGCAAAGCTTTGGCATGCACGCTTTGGTCATCTGAATTTTGCTAGTTTGCTACGCCTGCATAAATCTGAAATGGTGTGCTCATAGCCCAAACTTGAGGCACCTGGAAAACATGTTTGTGAAGGTTGTATTTTAGGAAAAATTCAGCGTTCATCCTTTCCAAAAGATGGTTCAGTTCGGGTTGTTGGAGCAAGTCTATGACAAGCCTAAGTATTGGCTTGAGTCCCACAAAGTCATAGAAGAAGCCTTAAAATGAAGACAATGTAAAGTTCACTTGTGAACTACCTCTTGTAACTTTTGAGGAGTTTACTTAATGTAAAAGTGAGAGAATCTTAAGTGGTTGAGTCCACTTGATCAAAAAGGAAAAGAGAAGCCACGAATTTGTGATTTGTGGTAGATAGAGAATCAAATCAATCACTAATTGATTGGAGAGTGATTGAGGGGAGTTAGCCTCCCAAGCTCAACTATAAATAGATGGCAGCTTTAGTCCTGGTTAGAGAGACCTATGTGAAGACCTCCAAGAGCTGAGCTTTATGCCATATCAAGGTGTGATTCCAAGGCACACATATGTATCAGTAAGTCCATTGTATTGTACAAGCAATATACTTTCATTTTCATGATCATTTGAGTTCATATTTCCATGTTCTTGTGAAGTGTACTACTCACTACCATATCTCTCAGTTTCCGCAGTTAGATTGCAGAGATGGTTTCTCTGAGCTTAGTGCATCCTTTTCAGTTATTTAACTTGGTAAAGTTAGCTCTATAAGTCTACTATACACTCACAAATGTTCATTGCATTTGGGTGTTTCAACCTTCAGTTATGTTTAGTTGAAGTCAACAGTGTCTGTTCATTTTCACTTCTCTGTCAGGTACCCGACTTTTGCATGCATCTTGTTAGGGATGTTTCACAATGTGTACTTATCCAAATTCAATGATTTAAAGCTTGTTGCATTCCGCATATTGTCTAGTATAAGCATACAAAATTGCATAATCATTGGATTCTTAAATCTGGAGTTATGTTCATTTTTCTGCATACTAGTCTCATTACTATAGTAGCCCCTGGAAATCGGGATGATCTCATCACTTGTTAAACATCTTTCTCAGTGTGTGGTTCATCATTTTTGATGTGATTACTCTTGAAAGTTAGCTCTTTAAGTTAACTAGATCTCCCAAGAGGAATTAAGCTAATTGCTACTGTGCCCAGAGAATTATGCAAAACACTAGACAGGTGTATGAACCAAAATAGCAAGTTCTCTGAGCTAACTCCAACTTATCTGTTTGATCTATCTTTTTGAGAGTGATCTTCCAAGTTACATAGGGTGTCTATTACATCCATTGGCAAGCTAAAAGGGCCCACCATATACTCGTGGAGTTCATTTGGCTGGTGTAGATCAAGGATTTTGCAACACCTCTTCATCTTCAAGCACATACCTATCCATCTCTTCACAGTGGTATCAGAGCAAGGTTGGACAACATGGCATATGAATTTCCTTCATCAATTGACAAATTGGATAGAGGTAATTACTCAACTTGGTCATTAAGAATGTAAAATTATCTCCAAGGTAGAAGTTTATATGGTTATGTGGCTGGAGATGAAGTTATGCCAAGTTTCAGGAACAAAAGTCCACCAACACAAGAAGAGCAAGAAAGATTTAGCACATGGTGCTCCAAGGATGCACTCACAAGGTCTTATCTCCTCAAATCTATCTCAAATTTTTTGTTGCCTCACATTAGAAGTTGTAAGACATCTCAGGAAGTATGGGATGCAGTTGAAGCCTTCTTCTCTTCAAGTACTAAAGCTAGGAAGCATCAACTATGGTTGGATTTCACAACTCTCAAGAAGGCTCCCAAACAAAATGTGACTGATTTTGTCACAAAGCTGAAGGACATAGCAGATCAGTTGGGAAGCATTGGAGAGGTAATAGATGAAGATCAAATTGTAAGGCAGGTCATCAATGGCTTGAAGGCAGATGACAAGTGGGAAGCATTCACCACAGCTATGGATTTGTACATGGACATGCATGTACCTGATTTCAGTACACTCATTGGACAACTACTCACTCAAGAGGCAAAGCTTATAAAAAATGGAGAAAGCTCTAAAGGTAATCAATCTTCAGCTTTATACACTGATAAAAGCAAGTCCAAAGATAACAAAGGAAAGGCAAAGAAAGTGGATGATGAAGCAGGTACATATCAAGCTAACTATGCAGGTAGAGGAAGACATGGTAGAGGTAGAGAAAGAGGAGGAAGACAAGGCAGGGGGAGATCCCAAGACTCCAACCCATGTTCTATTTGTGGACTAACTAATCATACAACTGAAAATTGCTTTAGGAATTCCAGGAATTAAAGAGGAAGAGGATACAATAGAGGAAGTTATGGCTACTCAAGAGGAAGGTTCAACAATTATCATGGAAGCTACAACAGCTACAATCATTCAAACTATCAAGGAGGCTACAAAGGAAGGAGAGACTACAATAACTACACAGAAGACTCAAACAAAGAGGATTCATTATTGATCATGAACATGGCTACGCCACAAGGTAAATCTGATGAGCATGTTTTCTACATAGATTCAGGTTGTTCAAATCATGTGGCAGGAAATGTGGCACTCCTATCAGATTTAGAAGATCCAAGGAATAAGCATGAGGTACAAACAGGAGATGACACAAAATATCCTGTGGAGAAAATAGGCAATGTCAAAGCACCTAATGGAAACATCAACCTACTCAGTAAGGTACTCGATGTCCCTACCATTACAAAGAATTTGATAAGTGTTGGGCAGATAGTAGAGAAAGGGCTGCAAGTCAGGTTCACAAAAGCAGGAGCATTTGTTGAAGATCCAAGTCAAGGATTCAGAAGAATTGCAAAAGGTGAAAAGACAGGTAGATTGTTCACATTTGAATTACAAGACACTAGAAACATTGTTCTCTTTAATTATGGTAGTCAGACACTCACAGAATCGGAAGTATGGCACAAAAGGTTAGCACATATTGGTGAAAGGTCATTAAAGCAAATTTGCAGGGACCAAAGTGTACTTGGACTTCCTGTTGAAGGCAAGGACATATGGAGAAATAAAATAAGAATAAAAAGAAAAAAGACGACTATGCGGAGATTTATAAGGATGTGTCGCAAGACAAAAGGGAGTTACAAGAAAGGAGTTAGTGGCAACCGTAGAAGAGAGGGGAGAAGGTAGACGAAGAACGAAGACACAATAACAAAAACGAGAAGAAGCGAAGGTCGAAAGAGAAGCAACAACAGAAAAAAGGAAGAAAGGCACTAGAAGTAAAGGCGCAATGATCAGAAGAGAGACAAAGATGCAAGTAGTGTAGGAACGTCAACTGTGAGAAGGAGTCAAGAAGAAGGAGTTCTTTGTCAGGACCGGAAAAGACCAGGTTCTACAGTAAATAACCAGTATTCACACAACAAATTGAAAGGAAGAATCTTTGCGGCTTAATCAAATTCTCATACTTAAGTTCTAATCTTTACAAAACAACAATCTGTATTTTTGTTGTTGCATCTACCAATGAATAATCAACCAAATGTCTGCGCAGCACAGTTATAATGCTGAAAGTCTTCTGTTTACTGTTGAGTCTGTTTGAGTGACTCAAACTGTACTATGTCAGAGTGCAATTGATTTGAAATATATGTGAGTACAGAAGGGAAATCTGTAAATCTGTTGCAAGAATAAAGTGTAGAAAGACTGTGTAAACTTTGAATTAGCAGAAAACTATCAGAAGGCATGTTTACGATGATATTCCGGTTATATTCCGGTGATGTTCCGGTGACATTCCGGTGGCTTTAAGAGACAATTCCGGTGGAACATCTAGGGAAGTAAGGATCAGTGCTCAATAGGAAAGAATAGTAAAATCTGATTTTGTTAGTTAGACGATGTTGTGTTGAACCGGAGAACCCTCAACACAATTGGCAATCCTACTGGGTGGCCGTAGCAGCCTCAAAGACATGAATGAGGAGCAGGCGAAATCGCTTTACCAAAGTATATTTTACGAGGGCACAGGCAAGAGCAGCGAACGTGGAGACATCCTCAGATTTTTACGAGCGGTACGAGGCCCAAGAGCAGGAAGCGCTGGGCACTGACGACGACCAGGGGGAAACAAGTGTATTAGAATCCAGGTTAGTGGGCGGCATCCTTGGAGCGTTATTCCTCACAGAAAGAGCTGTAGGGGTAAGAAGACGACTCCAATTTGACCCACTTGCAGGGGCGACCGGTCATAGAACTAGGCGCACACCTCAACCACAGCCAATGGCTCAACCACCTCCAAATCCCAAAGTCAAGGACGCTCATTTCAGTGCAACCGCTAAGGAAGATGCTGATTGCCATGTAGCTCAATTCCAAATAAAATGGACAGCAAATGGATATCCAGCTCTCTATGGTGACGATATTAAACTTCAACAATTTGCAGCCACGTTGGAAGGACGAGCTATGAGCTGGTTCAGACAATATGGCATTACCCATTTTGATACCTATGATGATTTAAAAATCGCATTCTTGCAATGGTTTAGAAAAGAAAAGACGGCTTCCGATGTATTAAGGAAGTTGTGGGCTATCAGACAAAAGACTATGCTAGTGGAAGACTATGCTAGTGGAAGACTATGCTCAGAAGTTTAGGACTTTAATGGACACGCTACAGGGTAATGAACGACCTACTGATGAGATGTTGGCAGGTTTTTTTTTGAAAGGCTTAAGGAGCACCATCAGACATGCGGTGGCTAGTGTGGACATTGCGAATGGTTTTGATGTCTTAGTGTTAGTAGCAGCGCGTGTTGAGAGAAGGTTTGGACGAGCAAAAAAGCAGCAATCTGATTCTGGTTCAGAGGTTGGATCGGATTCAGAAACGGAGTCAGGTAAGAGTTCTAATGATTCTGATACTGATGATTATGATGAAGAAATAGTGAAGACAAAGCATCGCAAGATTAAATCTAAACACTGTAAAGAGGAGGCATGGATTCGTAAGTTAAAGAAAGATGGGTATTCTATATTGGCTCCAAAGGCAACACGATTTTGTGATATCTGTGACAAAGAGGGACATACCACAACTCAGTGTTGGTATAACCCTAAGAATAGAGGGCAAAGTTCGTGGCAAGACAATCGAAATCTAAACGAAGTGGCGGCCAATCAGGCTATTCCTATCCAAGGGCGAGGTAACTTCCAAAGATAGCAACAGGTGAGACCCCCATGGAGAGATCAAGGAAATCAACAAGGAAATAACCAACACGGCAATTACCAAGGTCGACCACCAAGGGTCATGCCTTGTGGGTATTGTTCAGCTCCTGATCATTGGATAGGGCCGAATTGTCCTTTGTGGGTTAAGCATCGTGAAGAAAGGGGTATACCTGTCGTTCGGTATAACCAGCATAATCAGCAGGGACAACATCAACAACCGGGGCAGCAGGCGGCTCAGGCAAATATCATGCTGATTGAATGGCCAGAACAAGTCGATAAGACCTCTGATGCACCCAGTACATCTGCTCGAATGCATGGTACCAATCAAGGGCAGTGTGATGGTACGCAATGTGGAAAAAATACAGAAGTTGAAGTATTGGCGGTTACTAGATCAAAAAATAAAGGCCCTATTGATTGGCACGAACAACGGCAAATTCGCGATAAGGTTTTGAAGCAGGTTCGACACGAGCCTGCTACTCTAGTAAAGGGTGACGACCGGATCGAGCGACAAAAGGGTGTGCAGTTGGTACCACCTATGATGGAGCAAGATCAAGCTCAGTGTCAACACGACTTGGCAAATGACTGGTTTGCTGACATTATTAGTGCACCGTTACAGTTGTCCTTGGATCGGCTGTTATCTTTAGTACCGGTCTTTCGTGAAAAATTGTTGAGAAAGCTACTTGGATATCAGACCGAGCCCGAGAGTAGGATGATTTCTTCAATTTCGGCTAATAGTATTGATCCCGCAGATGTGGATTTTGTCGTACCAATAATTCAGGTGCAGTACAATAAGCGGAGTTTTGCCGAAGTATTGCTAGATGGAGGATCAGGGGTAAATATATTACCTGAACATTTTTTATTGAAATGGGAAGCGGGGCATTGGCTCCCGCCCCTTTTTAGGTCAAGATGGCGGATCAAACACGAGTCCAGCCTGTTGGTATTTTGAAGCAACAACAAATTATTATTTCCAGTATGACTTTCATGGTCAATTTCGTAGTTATTCGAATGACGGAGTCAGCGTACCCGTATGAAATGTTGTTAGGACGACCTTGGTTTCGGCTTGCTAAAATTAAGCAGGATTGGGGTTTGAATGTAGTCATGATTACCAAAGGTAAAAAGCAAGTGACAATTCCTATGCGTGGACGAAAAAACATGTCGGTACGGGAAAAAACCGTTGATGGCTCAGACTATTAATTTAGCAGATGAGATTGAAGATGACGAAGAGGAAAAGTTTTTGCAGGCAAACCCCACGGTGGTGCCAGTATTAGAAGTTGATGTAGAAGGGGTATTAAGTAAGGATTACAGTGGTGGGCCAAACGTACAAGAGTTACTTCCAGGAGCACAGGTGGCAAGTGCCCAGTTACAAAAAGTGTTTGATCAATGTATGCAGGTTCCGGTGTAGCAGCAGATGGAACAACAGGAGGAAGAGCTAATTATGCGAACGGAAAGGATTTATGATCAGAAGTATGCAGGTTCTGTCAGGGTTAAGGAGGAAAAGGTTCAAGAGGTTAATTTGGGAACCGAAGATGCACCAAAGCTGGTAAGAATTGGTAAAACATTGGAAGGAAAGTTTAAGGAGGCTCTTATTTGATTGCTCAAAGAGTATGTGGATGTGTTTGCTTGGGATTATACTCAAGTAAAAGGTATAGATCCGCAATTGCATCAACATAGGATTAATCTGAAGGCGGATGCAGTACCTGTGGCACAGCAAAGATATAGAATGAATCCTAATTTTGCGAAACAAGTGAAGGAAGAGATTGATAAGTTGTTGGTAGTCAGATTTATCAAACCGGTGAATCAGGTGACTTGGCTATCTCCTATTATAGTGGTCCCTAAAAAGAATGGGAAGCTCAGAATTTGTGTGGATTACAGAAAGCTAAACGTGGCAACGGTTACAGACCCGTTTCCTATGCCGTTTTGTGATGCAGTATTGGATGCAGTTGCCGGTCATGAAATGTATAGTTTCTTGGATGGATTTTCCAGTTATAATCAGATCAGTGTGGTTGAGGAGGATCAGCATAAAACAACATTTATTATCGAATTTGGTGCTTATGTATTTACCGTAATGAGTTTTGGTTTGAAGAATGGACCACCATCATTCAATTATGTGGCGCATAAAGTGTTTGAACCTTATCTTCAGGACTTCATGCAGGTATTTGTCGATGATTTTTCAGTTTTCGGTGAAATGGTTAAGCACTTACTACACCTGAGAGCATGTTTTGAAAGATGTTGGCAGTTTTGGATGGTATTGAATCCGTTTAAAAGTGTGATTGCGGTAAGAAGTGGGATTTTATTGGGCCATGTTATCTCCCAAGCAGGAATGGCGATTGATGTTACGAAAATTGAAGCTATCCGTACAGCTAAAGCACCGACCAACGTTAAAGAAATGATGCGGTTTGTAGGCCAAATTAAGTGGCATTCCCGATTCTTAAGATATTTAGCAAACCTTTCTTCACCAGTGACGCATTTGACCAAGAAGGATGTTCTGTTTATATGGGCAGAAGCTCAAGAGAAGGCATTTCAGTTATTAAAAAAGATGGTGTCGGTGGCACCTATCTTGCAACCACCTGATTGGTCAATACCGTTTCACATATTCATTGATGCATCGGATGTGGCCATAGGTGCGGTTTTGATGCAACAAAAAGATAAAGGTTGGTATAGACCTGTTTATTATGCCAGCAGGGTATTGGCTGCGGCTGAAAGAAATTATCCGGTGACCGAAAGAGAAGCGTTGGCGATGGTGTATGCCCTTAACAAGTTTAGGCATTATTTGTTGGGCAATAAAGTGATTTTTCATGTGGATCATCAGGCTTTGGTTTATTTAATCAAGAAGCCTTTATTAACAGGCCGATTAGCCAGATGGATGCTCTTGTTACAAGAATTCGACTTTGTAATTGTGCATACCCCAGGGAAAGAGCATGCGATGGCCGATTATTTCAGTCGATTGGAATCAGGAGAAACACCCACTAGTGTACTTGATGTATTTCCGGATGCTGATTTGTTTACGGTGCAGGCAGTCGAGACAGATTCGTGGTATGATCAGTTACTAATGTTCCTAACAGAAGGGGTATTACCACAGCATTTTACATCTGATCAGAGAAGGAAGTTTGCTCTTAAAAGTAGGCCATATTTGGTGATAGCAGGGGCATTATACAAGAAGGGTGTGGGTCAGGTGATTAGGAGATGCGTTCTCGACTATGAACAATTGGCTGTGTTACTTGAAGCGCATTCCGGTTCAGGAGGAGGACATTTGTCCGGCGAGATTACTAGAAAGAAAGTATTACAAGCAGGGTTATGGTGGCCGATGGTGTTAAAAGATGCGCATGACTATGCTAAAGGCTGTGTGATTTGCCAAAAGTTAGGCCAACCTAATAATTCTGATCGTATGACTGATCATCTGGTATTACCGCTAGATCCTTTTCAAAAATGGGGCATGGATTTTGTGGGACCTATTAAACCTGCTGCTCAGCGAGGTAATAGCTATATATTGGTAGCGACATATTACTGTACAAAATGGGTGGAGGCAGTAGCACTGAAGGATAACAAGGCAGCAAGTGTGGCCAAATTTCTTTATCGTAATATTATGACAAGATTTGGGTGTCCGATTGAGTTAGTGAGCGACCGAGGTACTCATTTCCTGAATGAAGTGATTTTAGAATTAACAAGAGTTCATCAAATAGTGCATAAGAAGACTACAACATATCATCCTCAAGCGAATGGGCAGGCTGAAAGCACGAATAAAACTTTACTACGTATTCTTAAGAAATTGGTACACAAAAATCAGAAAAAGTGGGATTTGTTTCTTGACTCAGCCTTGTGGTCATTCAGAACAGCGTTTAAAGTGACGACCGGAATGACACCTTTTCGGTTGGTATATGGATTGGAGGCAGTTGTACCCATGGAGTTTGTAGTTCCCAGTTTGAGGGTTACGACAGAAAAGATGTCGCCTGAAGTTTCAGTTAAACACAGGAGTAAATACCTTTTACGGATGGAGGAGGATCGTTTGATAAGTGCATATATTACGAAAGTGATTCAAAGGCAAAGACAAGCCTGGGTAAATAAGAATGTGAAGTTTAAAATATTCAAAGAAGGCGATTGGGTGATGGTGTATAATTCTAAGCTAGGAGCCCATCCAGGAAAGCTCACATTGAGATACAAGGGCCCATATCAGATTGTCCAAGATTTGGGTCAAGGAACTTTTCGTGTGGCAGATGTGTTTGGAACATGGCTAAACAAGCCCATAAATGGATTTCGGTTGAAATTATTTCAAGGGAAGCCGCCACATTTGGATTGGTTATCTGCTAATGTGGTGCAAGTGGTATGTCGTTCAGAACAACACGTCAGCAATGTTTGTGATCATCGCAGTAACAGAGTGTATTTTTCTACATTTTTATCGGTGGTACAATGTTTTTTGACCTCGTGTTGGTCTAAAATTACATTGAGTCAATTTTTACGACTACAATGGGCACATGGTTTACAGTTGCAGTTTAACAATGCGTTATCGGTTGGCTCAGGATCAAGGATGAATAATGAAGTATTGTTGCATGAGGGTCGACAAGTTAAAGAATATGTTGGGACTGCCAATAATGATGTGTGCGAAAGGAGTATGCCTTGTATTCCGTGTCCACAGAATCATATGTGGCGGAGGCATCGAGGAGAATATAACAATGCAGTTTGTAGTCAACCAATGCTTATCTTGCAAAGTATAATCTGTCAGAACTGTCTGGTTAAAAGTTTTTGCACTATACACTGCAGTATTGAGAAGCTAAAATATCTATTTCATCCTCTTGAGGTATGAATGAGTGTTTTCTTTCATGATTTTTCTGGCATGTGTGGAAGTTTCATTCAGCGGGTTATTGATAAGTGGGGCAATAGATTGTGGAGGATTTTTATGATAACTCACACTCCAATATTATTGCGTCGCATAAAGTGTTATGTGCGAACGTACGTTTATCATTACAGAAAGTGGCAGTTCAAGCATTCGCACTTGTGGAACGAATATTTTTGGTTCTACTTAAAGGCTTCCAGCATAATATTGTCTTCAGCATTTTCTGTATTAGTGCTTGAATCAGGAATCATGAGAGGATGTATGAGAAAGAGAGCAGTGACAGTGAGAAGGGAGGAAACCACATGGAGGAAAGTGATAGCTCATTACAAGGGAAAGATGAAGATGCAATTTCAACACCATCTACAAAGACTAAGGGTGTGCATAGGTTTATGGGGACATTCACAGATTTTAAAATCAAAATTGACCTACACTCTGATGTACATACGAAGTGGCTCAGAAGAATTGGATTATTACAGTTCGCTATGTTGCCATGGGAACGTTGGAGATGCAATTATGAGGTAAAGAGTCAGCTGGAGATTATGCGGGAAATGAAGGATCAGCTCTCCTTTCAGGTAAAATTTTCACCAGAATTAGTTGCAGAAGCATTTCAATTGCCTATATACGATGATGTTGTAGTTCCCAAATGTTCGGAGGAGGTTTTGAAGAAAGACTTTGGACCTCGACAAGGAAGACGGCAGTACTATATGATGAGGAATGTAAGCTATAATCGAAGGGAACAACTAAAATGGTATTTGGAAAGATTATGTTTTATCATTAAATATGATTCTATGTCTAGGGAGAATTTTGCACCTTTAGCCTATGCAGAGGCAGGAGAAAAGGTGAGTTGGGCTCATTGGATGTATGATCACTTACAAAGTGAGATTTTCGTTGGGGATAGGTGTAAGACGCAAACAAATAGTCGCTTGTCAGCATATTTAGCTGCTTTATTCGAATTTGTGTAGTTCATTGAAGATCAGAAGAAAATGTGGCCAAAGTAGATCCAAGTTTGTGGTCATAAAGAGATGAGTAATGGGCCGGAACAGTTAGCCGTAAGACAGGTAAGGATTAGACCTTCACAGACTTTTGAAGATTTTCTTTGCGCTGGCAATCTGGCACAAGAAAAGAACCAGAATAGTCAAATCATTGAGGCTGATTTGTATAAAGCAAATATACAGGACGAAATTTTGCGGTCAGTGACAGATAGTATTAAGGAGCCGCAAGTATTTGGAATTGCTTTTAGGTTGTCTCCGAAAAGACAAGTGGAAGAGCAATTACAGGTTGAAGCTGAAAAAATGTTGAAAGATGATAATATTTCAAATTATGATGTGTCAGGGATGAAGAAGAAGTTGCAGGAAGTGTTGGATTTTTTAGTTTTTCAGGAGAACAGATTGTTTCAGCATGATCAGACTAAAATTAATAAGACTGGGTATCAGTCTTGGAAGGAGAAGATTAAAGAACTTCAGGATGTATTGGATAAAAAGGAATGTATGTTGGAAGATTTGAAGCATGATAAGAAGCAATTGGTGTTGGAATTGGCTAGTACAAAGAAGTCTATTCAGGAATTGGAAGAATGGCAGATGACTGTACAAACACAAATTCAAAAAGAGATTATGAATTTTTCATAATTAAATGCTACATTGCAGGCGGATCAGGTAGTTCTTGAGTCGAGAATAAAAGTTTTGCAGGAATTACAAGAGCAAATATTAAAAGAGGAAGGTGTGCAGTTAGATGTTGTGTTAATGACGAAGATGGACATAGGAGAAGTGAAGCAGCATCTGCATAAATATGTTCAGAACATCTGGAGTATTTTTCAAAGTGGTTGGTTCGGTATGATTCAGATGCCATATGAACAGGTGCAGACAAGTTTTGTTTCACAACATGAAAAAGATTTAGTCTGTATGATTTCAGAACAGCAAAAATAGATTGAAGAACAGACACAGATAATTGCAAAAATGCGGGAACAGTTGTTGAAAGAAACACTAGAAGAAAAGGTGGAGATATTTGCTGAGAATGTTCCGGAAAATGAGGATGGTGCAGAAGAAGATGTTAATAATGAAGAATTACAAGTACAAGAAGAGAAAATTTCCATATAGGCATGGGAGATATATGATCAAGGGATTGTGAAATTCGGGTTTAATTTTTGACAGAATTACCCACCGAGCTGTGCAAGGTGTTGAAGGCAAGGACATATGGAGAAATAAAATAAGAATAAAAAGAAAAAAGACGACTATGCGGAGATTTATAAGGATGTGTCGCAAGACAAAAGGGAGTTACAAGAAAGGAGTTAGTGGCAACCATAGAAGAGAGGGGAGAAGGTAGACAAAGAACGAAGACACAATAACAAAAACGAGAAGAAGCGAATGTCGAAAAAGAAGCGACAACAGAAAAAAGGAAGAAAGGCACTAGAAGTAAAGGCACAATGATCAGAAGAGAGACAAAGATGCAAGTAGTGTAGGAACGTCAACTGTGAGAAGGAGTCAAGAAGGAGTTCTTTGTCAGGACCGGAAAGGACCAGGTTCTACAGTAAATAACCAGTATTCAGAAAACAAATTGAAAGGAAGAATCTTTGCAACTTAATCAAATTCTCATACTTAAGTTCTAATCTTTACAAAACAACAATCTGTATTTTTGTTGTTGCATCTACCAATGAATAATCAACCAAATGTCTGCGTAGCACAGTTATAATGCTGAAAGTCTTCTGTTTACTGTTAAGTCTGTTTGAGTGACTCAAACTGTACTATGTCAGAGTGCAATTGATTTGAAATATATGTGAGTACAGAAGGGAAATCTGTAAATCTGTTGCAAGAATAAAGTGTAGAAAGACTGTGTAAACTTTGAATTAGCAGAAAACTATCAGAAGGAATGTTTACGGTGATATTCCGGTTATATTCCGGTGATGTTCCGGTGACATTCCGGTGGCTTTAAGAGACAATTCCAGTGGAACATCTGGGGAAGTAAGGATCAGTGCTCAATGGGAAAGAATAGTAAAATTTGATTTTGTTAGTTAGACGATGTTGTATTGAATCCGAGAACCCTCAACACTTCCTAACTTGTCAAAACAACATATGATTTATAAGTGTAGTGCATGTCAATTTGGAAAGTCTCACAGGTTACCATTCATGAAGAAAGGTTATATACATGGAGATCTCTTGGAGTTGGTTCATACAGATGTATGGGAACCTAGCAAGGAAGCTTCAATATATGGATCAAGGTATTATGTCTCCTTTATTGATGATTGCAACAGATGGACTATCCTATTCTTTATGAAACACAAAGATGAAGTTTTTTCATGTTTCAAAAGATATTTGGCTCTTGTGGAGAATCAAACAGGTAAATCACTAAAAAGGATAAATGGAGGGGGGGAATACTTCTCCCATGAGTTTGATTCTTTTTTTCAGAAAAGAGGAATCAAAAGAGAGGTAACTACAAGGTACACTCCTGAGCAAAATGGAGTGGTAGAAAGGAGGAATAGGACAACTGTTGAAGCTGCAAGGTCCATGTTAAATGAAAAGCATTTACCTAATTATCTATGGGCTGAGGCTGTATCTACAGCCACTTACTTGATTAACAGGTTGCCTTCAAAATCCCTTGATGGGATGACTCCATATGAGACTTGGAATGGAAGAAGACCAAGCTTAGATCATTGTAAAATTTTTGGATGTATTGCTTTTGCTCATGTTCCTTCACAGGTTAGAGGCAAGATGGATCCAAAGGCAGAAAGGTGTGTATTTATTGGATATGACAACAATCAAAAGGGCTACAGGTTATACAACCCTACCAACAAAGGATTCTTGGTAAGCAGAGATGTATTTTTTGATGAAAACAATTCATGGTGTGAAGATTCATGCAGGAAGGTCAATTTACCATATGATCTTGAAGAAGATTTTCCAAAGCTTGGTAGAGAACAACCAAAGATTGAAGAACAAGACACCTCAGAGGATGATGAAGAATCTCAGATGGAAAAGATCAAAGCATGGAAATCTAAAGGTAAAGCAAAATTGCAAGAACTTGGACATGAGGCAGAATCATCACATCATGGCCTAAGAAGATCTATGAGGGAAAAGAAAAAACCAGAAAGGTATGGGTTTGACACCTCATTAGTGACTAAACATTCTATCTACATAGCACTGGACATAAACCAAGAGGAGCCATCATCATTTGAAGAGGCCAAAGCAAAAACAGAATGGAAGCATGCAATGAAGGAAGATATTGAAGCACTTGAGGAAAACAAAACTTGGGATTTGGTGCCCAAGACTTCATCCATGAAGGTAATAGGCTCAAGATGGGTCTATAAACTCAAGAAGAATTCTGATGGTTCCATTACCAGGTATAAGGCAAGGCTTTGCACAAACTCAGGGAATTGATTATGAAGAGACCTTCTCTCCTGTGGCAAAGATGCCTACTATTAGGGTTTTGCTTAGTATTGCCTCTTCCAAGAATTGGAAGATACTTCAACTAGATGTAAAGAATGCATTCTTGAATGGTTGGATAACAGAAGAGGTATATATGGCACAACCACCTGGTTTTGAGAATCAAGTTTATCTTGATTATGTGTGTAAACTTAACAAAGCATTGTATGGTCTCAAGCAAGCTCCAAGAGCTTGGAATTTCAGGCTTGTTTCATTCTTGCAGGACAAAGGCTTTCAACCAAGCAAGGTAGATCCTTCACTCTTTATTAAAAAGAGTAATTCTGAGATCATCTACCTATGTGTATATGTAGATGATATTATATTGACAGGAAATGATGCAGATGGTATGAAGAAGATCAAAGATCAAATGAGAGAAGAGTTCAAGATAAGTGATTTGGGTTCACTTACCTACTTCCTAGGTTTGGAAGTTGTCTACAAAGATCATGCTTTGTTTCTCACTCAAAGAAAGTACATTAAGGACATGTTGGCAAAATTCAAGATGCAAGATTGTAAGATTGTAGGTACTCCAATGGAGGTCAATAGCAAATTGAGCTCACATGAAGGTGAATTCATAGAGGACATCACATCATATCAAAGTCTACTAGGTATTCTCAACTATGCCACATTCACAAGAGTAGATATATGTTACAGTGTGAGTGTGCTAAGTCAATTTATGCACATACCAAGGAAACCACATATGGATGCTGCCAAAAGGATTCTCAAGTACCTCAAAGGAACCATTATCCTTATGTATGTGATTTAGATTTGAAGCTATTTTGTGATGCAAATTGGGCTGGCTCCAACGAAGATAGAAGGAGCACTTCAGGTTATCTTACCTTTGCAGGTTCAAAGCTTATTTCATGGTCATCCAAGAAGCAACCCACAGTTGCTCTCTCTTCTACTGAAGCTGAATATAGAGGTCTTGCCATAGCTACTCAGGAAGCTATGTGGATGCAGACATTATTCAAAGATCTTGGATTGGAGTTTGGAACTCCAACTATTTATGGTGACAATATGAGTTCTATTCATTTGGTTGCTAATCCTATTTTTCATGCAAGGACTAAACATATTGAAGTTCATTATCACTATGTAAGAGAGAAGGTTCTAAGCAAAGAGATTCAAATATCATATGTGTCCACTCATCAACTATGTGCAGATATTCTAGCCAAAGCATTGGATGGTACAAAGATCTCCAAGTTCAAAGCCATGATTGGTTTGCAGGAAATCTTAGAAGATTGAAGACCTCAAGCATACTTGGCTTGAGGGGGAGTTGTTGGAGCAAGTCTATGACAAGCCTAAGTATTGGCTTGAGTCCCACAAAGTCATAGAAGAAGCCTTAAAATGAAGACAATGTAAAGTTCACTTGTGAACTACCTCTTGTAACTTTTGAAGAGTTTACTTAATGTAAAAGTGAGAGAATCTTAAGTGGTTGAGTCCACTTGATCAAAAAGGGAAAGAGGAGCCATGAATTCGTGATTTGTGGTAGATAGAGAATCAAATCAATCACTAATTGATTGGAGAGTGATTGAGGGGAGTTAGCCTCCCAAGCTCAACTATAAATAGATGGCAGCTTTAGTCGTGGTTAGAGAGACCTATGTGAAGACCTCCAAGAGCTAAGCTTTATGCCATATCAAGGTGTAATTCCAAGGCACACATATGTATCAGTAAGTCCATTGTATTGTACAAGAAATATACTTTCATTTTCATGATCATTTGAGTTCATATTTCCATGTTCTTGTGAAGTGTACTACTCACTACCATATCTCTCAGTTTTCTCAGTCAGATTGCAGAGATGGTTTCTCTGAGCTTGGTGCATCATTTTCAATGATTTAACTTGATAAAGTTATCTCTATAAGTCTACTATATGCTCACCAATGTTCATTTCATTTGGGTGTTTCAATCTTCAGTTATGTTCAGTTGAAGTCAACAGTGTCTGTTCATTTTCACTTCTCTGTCAGGTACCCGACTTTTTTACTCATCTTGTCAGAGTTGTTTCTCAATGTGTACTTACCCAAATTCAATGATTTAAAGCTTGTTGGATTCAGCATATGGTCTAGTATAAGATACAAAATTTCATAATCATTGGATTCTTAAATCTGGAGGTATGTTCATTTTGTTGCTCACTAGTCTCATTACTGTAGTAGCCCATGAAAATCGGGATGATGTCATCACTTGTTAAACATCTTTCTCAGTGTGTGGCTCATTATTTTTTATGATATTACTCTTGAAAGTTAGCTCTAAGATAACTAGACTTCCCCAAGAGGAATTAAGCTAATTGCTGCTATGCTCAGAGAATTATGCAAAACACTGGACAGGTCTATGAACCAAAATAGCAAGTTCTTCACCTTTGAGCTAACTCCAACTTATCTGTTTTGATCTATCTTTTTGAGAGTGAGGTACATAGGGTGTCTAATACATCCATTGGCAAGTTCTAATTTTAATGCATTTCTGGCTGAACGTGGGATAAAACACCAGTGTACAGTGCCGTATACACCTCAACAGAATGGAGTTGCTGAACGGAAGAACAAGTCTCTCATGGAGATGGCGAGGTGTATGGTCAAGAGTCAGGCTTTACGTCATAGTTTTTTGCTTGAGGTTGTCATGTGTGCAGCATATGTACTGAATAGGTGTCCCACTAAAGTGCTGTAATCTATCACTCCATATGAGGCTTGGCATGATCGCAAGCCATATGTTGCTCATTTGCGTGTTTTTGGTTGTTTGGCATATGCATTAGTGCCTGAACAACATCACACAAAATTGGATGATAAAGCAGTAAAATGTATTTTTGTTGGGTATACTTATGAAAGTAAAGGCTATCGTCTGTATCATCCACAGACTAAATGCATTCTGGTTAGCTGTGATGTTGTTTTTGTGGAAGATGCTATTCAGCCATTGCTTTCATGTACTAAGGACACATCTGTTAGCTCCAAAGACATGTATGATACTTTGATGCCTCTTTTTACAGGTGGACAGTCTAGTGATGGTCCTAATGAGGCAACTTCTCAGCCTTTGCAGGTTTCATGTGATGATGCAGATCATTCCATTTCTGATGCAGATTTACATGATGCACTAGTTGATGAGAGAGCTGATATTGAGCAGGCAAAAACTATGCCAAAATGGCTGGTGTAGACTTTGCGTGACAGCAAATTAGATGCACCTCTGTCATATCGTACTCGTTGAGGCTCTCATAGTGCCTCTTTTGCATCAAATTGCTATGCTATGGCTGCATCTAGTCTCTGTGATGAGAATGAGCCTGTTTCGTTTGATGAAGCACAAAATTCAAAAAATTGGATGGTTGCTATGCAATCTGAATATGATGCAATAATGAAGAATGGTACTTGGTCTTTATGTGACTTGCCTCCTGGCAAGAAGGCCATTGGCACTAAGTGGGTATACAAGTTGAAGCGTAAACGTGATGGTACAGTTGATAGGTATAAGGCTAGGCTTGTTGCAAAGGGTTATGCACAGGAAAGAGGCATTGATTTTGATGAGACCTTTGCACCTACATGCCATATGACTACTGTTCGGAGCATTTGTGCACTTGCAGCCCATCATGGTTGGAATGTACATCAATTGGACATTAAAACAAAATTTTTGAATGGTGACTTGCATGAAGAAGTGTATGTTTTTCAACCCCGTGGCTTTGTGCAGAAAGGGCATGAAAACCAGGTGTGCAGGTTAAAGAAGGCATTATATGGTTTAAAGCAAGCACCACGTGCTTGGTATGAGAAGATGCATGCCTATCTAATTGCACATGGTTTTGAGAACAGTCCAACTGAAAGCACCTTATATGTTAAGCGTGCTAATGATGTGCTTCTGATCATTGTTGTCTATGTTGATGACATGATGCTCACTAGTCCTATTGAGAAGCATATTGCTGATTTTAAGGTTGATTTTCATGCCTCATTTGAGATGTCTGATTTGGGGCATTTGCATCACTATTTGGGCATTCAGTTTATGCAAGTTGATGGTGGAATGGCTTTGTGTCAAACGAAATATATTGACACATTATTGCAGCGTTTTGGCCTTGAAGACTATAAGCCTATTGCCACTCCTATGGAGACAGGTTTACGATTGAGTCTTCATGATGTTGGAGATGCATTTGATGTTGTTCTCTATCAGCAGGTTGTAGGATGCTTGATTTAGTTATGCATTACTCGGCCAGATATTCAGTTTGCTGTCTCAGAGATGAGCAGGTTTTTGCATTGCCCAAGAGTCACGCATTGGAAGGCGGTTAAGCGCATCTTTTGCTACTTGAGTGGTACTCGGCTACTTGGGTTGTTTTATCCCAAGGGGGGATCACTACCACCAGATTTGCATGCTTTTTCTGACTCAGATTGGGCTGGTTGCTATGACACTCGTGTGTCCACCAGTGGTTTTTGCTTCATGCTTGGTAGCTCATGTATATCTTGGTTGAGCAAGAAGTAGCCTACTGTAGCCACTTCGAGTTGTGAGGCTGAGTATAGGGCAGCATTCACAGCGACTGTTGAGTGTGTGTGGCTCAGACGCCTTATGGCTGATTTGGGTGTTGGCTAGTCTTCTGCCACCACCATCTTCACTGACAGTTAGAGCACATTGGCAGTTGCGAGGAACCCTATGTTCCATGCTCGCACTAAGCACATTGAGGTGCATTATCACTATGTCAGGGAGAGGTTCTCTGCTGGGGAGATCAGCTTGGCATATGTGTCCACGCAGGAGAACATTGCATACCTCTTCACAAAGTCTCTACCCAAGGAGAAGTTTGAAGCTTTCCACAAAGCTTTGGGCTTACTTCTTTTTGTGGAGTGACTTCCACATAGCTTGGCACTTCCTATACATGAGTGCCAGCTACTTGTTCACTGCATCACTCCCAGGGGGGATTTGTTGATATATTTAGGTAGTGATGTATGTGAACACACTAGGACCGTCTGGGCACTTTTTCCCTCTTTAGGAGGTTTTTTCCCCCCGGCTTGTATATACACCTATTGCCCTAATGGGCTACTTATCTGTGTACATTCTCTAGTAATACATTCAGTATTGTGTGTTTGTGCTCCAAGCTTCTTCTTCTTCCTTGTGCTGTTCGCGTGCTTCCGCAAACGTCTAACTCCAACACATTTTATCTGAGGGATTCCCTTCCACAGTTTGATCAACTAGTCACATTGATGGTGACCGAGGAGATGAACCAAGGAGGTTCACAATCAAAGGGCAACCAAGCCCAAGTTTTCTATGGAGGTAGAGGCAAAGGCAAAAAAGGTCGACAAAATCCCAAGATAGAGGGAGAGGAAGGTCAAAATCAAGCTAAAGCAACCAAGAAGGAACCAACCAAATCTAGGATCAAGAGGAAGAGGAAGGAGTAGAGGAAGAGGAGAAAGATCACTTGGAAGAGAAGCATCCAATGGAGAATGCTACAATTGTGGAAAACCAGGCCATTATGCAAGAGATTGTTGGTCCAAAGGAGGACGCAATCAAGGATACAAAAGGAATAAGGTAATTATGCTAGTATTTCAACAAATTCAAAAAATGAGAACTTGCTTATAATGTATGCATCAAGTGGAAGAGTCAATTCAAATTTTACATGGTACATTGATAGTCGTTGTAGCAACCATATGAGTTGCAATAAAGATGTTTTCTTTAATTTACACTCACCCATCACTCAAGGACATGTACAGCCAAGGGATGACACTCAGCACAAGATTACACATGTAGGCCATGTTGCATTTAATGGATCCCAAAGCTCCAAGTTGTTGAAGGATGTGCTGCATGTGCCAACCATTACAAAGAACTTGGTTTCAATAGGTCAAATGGTTGAAAGAGGTTATGAGGTGAGGTTCAATGATCAAGGATGTTTTTTTGAAGACCCCATGCAGGACTACAAGCTCATAGAAAACGGAAAGAAGCAAGGAAGACTCTTTTTCCATGGAGATCAAGCCATCAACCCCTCACACGGTCTACTTGTCGATTCGAAATAAACAGATTGTAGAAACCAACTTATGCCATAAAAGAATTGGGCACATAAACTTATAAAGGATGAAGGACATGCAAAGGAAGGTCTTGATGAGTGGTCTACATGATCTTACATCTCACAATATGCAACATTTGTGCCATGCTTGTCAATTAGGGAAACAAAGCAGATTGCCATTCAAGAAGGGAGCACATGTGAGCAATGAAGTATTGAATCTAATACGCAGAGATGTACGGGGACCTACAAAGTAGTCATTCATTGGAGGTAATATATATTTTGTCACATTTATAGATGATCATCCAAGGTTTGTTTGGATGCATTGCATGAAGTCAAAGTCAAAAGTGTTTTAGCACTTCAAGAGGTTCAAAAACCTATTGAGACACAAGTTAGACCCCAAGGCACATATGTGTATATTTCTTGGATATTCTTCAAAGCAAAAGGGTTTTAGATGCTATAACCCTTGCACCAAAGAGCTTAAGGGATGTAATATTTGATGATTTTCTCCCTTGGTATGGTAGAAAATATGTGTTATAGGTAGATGATGCATATGAAGCCGAGAAGAATTTCAAAGAGCAACAACAAAACATGGAGATGAGTGCTCCAACCACTTCAAGCACACCATCAAAGGAGAATACTACATCAGCTTTGAATTGAAGCACAAGGAATGAAGCTTATTCAAGTGAAGGAAGTAGCAAAGGAAAGGAAAGGCAAATGACAAAGACCATCGATGGGTAGACATGGAATCTACAAGTGATGAAGATATAGAAAAATTAAAAACTCTAGGATTTAAAGCATCTAAACCAAGGAGGGGAGATTCCTACCATGTAATGGTGAGGTAAGGTCTCCCAATAGGGTTAAAGACCCTGTTCAAAGGTTAACTTATGATTCATCATTGCAAGACACTATGCCTACATGAGTGAAGCTATAGCTTATGAAGAACCTATTTCTTTTGAAGAAGGAAATAAGCATAGGGAGTGGATTGAAGCCATGGAGGAGGAATTCAAGGCACATGAAGAAAATTATACTTGTTCATTGGTACTAAGAACAAAGGATATGAAAATCATTGGCAACAAATGGGTGTACAAGGTAAAGAGGCATGTAGATGGGAGCATATCTAGGTATAAAGCAATGTTGCTTTCCAAAGGTTTTGCTCAAGTATATGGCGTATACTTTGAGGAAAACTTCATTCAAGTAGCTAAGATGTCCACCACAAGAAGTTTGATTCCAATTTCAGCCTCAAAAGGTTGGAAGATGTACTAGTTGATGTGAAGAATGCTTTCGTAAATGGAGAGCTTGAAGAGGTAGTCTTCATGGAGCAACCCCAAGGCTTTGAAGATGAGATGTTTCTACATCATGTATGCAGGCTTAAGAAGGATCCTTATGGGTTCAAGCAAGCCCCGAGGGATTGGAACCAAAGACTTGTGGACTACTTGGTAAAATGTGGATACAATTAGAGTCTTGCAGACCCATCACTCTTTGTGAAGAAGGAAGGTAGCAAAATTGTTTTCATATGTATACATGATGATTTGATCATTACAAGGGATGATGAAGCCAAAATCAAGGGCATAAATAGGAAGCTTGGATGTGAGTTTAAAATCTTTGATTTAGGCATTTCAAGGTACTTCCTTATGATTGAAGTACTATACAAAGAGGAAGGTATGTACTTGATGCAAAGGAAATTCATTCTAGAATCTCTTGAAGAAGTTGGCTTGTGTGATTGCAAGCCCATTTCAAATCCATTAGAAGTAACTGTTAAACTAAGTGCTCATGAATGTGAAGAATTGAAGGATGTGACCATGTATAGGTCAATAATTGGTTCTCTCTTGTAGGCTACTATGATGAGAGCAGATATTGAACATGTAGTTGGAGTGCTATCTCAATTTTTACAAGCACCAAGAGTACCTCATCTTGTTGGAGCCAAAAGGGTACTTAGATACCTCAAAGGATAAGTGAATGAAGGTCTATATTATCCATTTAATGATGGATTAAATGTAAAATCTTATTCTGATGCTGATTGGGCCAGTTCCAAAGATGACACGAGGAGCACTAGTGGTTATGTTATCATGCTAGGGAAGAATACCATCTGATGGATGTCAAAGAAACAAGCAACAATTGCTCTCTCATCAACTGAAGCTTATTATAGAGTCTTAGCACAAGTATCATGTGAGCTTATGTAGCTCAAGAAGTTGTTTGTTGATCTTGCTTTGCAGGCTAAGCAAGTACCTATTTTCCTGATAACATAAGAAGCATATGCTTGGCTCAAAATCTAGTGTTCCATGCAAGGTCGAAGCATATAGAAGTGCATTACCACTTTATTAGAGAGAAGATCATGTCAAAGGATGTCAAGGTGGAGCATGTCAATACAAAGGACCAATATGCAGACATGTTTACCAAATCTTTCGATGGAGTAAAGCTACACTTCAAGGCATGCATTGGAATGAAGGATCTAGGGATTGAGACTTGAGGGGGAGTGTCAAAAATTGAGCCTAAATCATGAAAAAGAGCTCAACCCACGAGTTTTTCATGTGGATCAATAAAAACAGAAGGACCCAAAGTTGTGGAATCAAGCTAGAACCTCCACCAAACTCAATCAAATTCAAATCTTATCAATCAGCCACCAAAAAGTGCACCTACACTGATTGGTGGGTGGTTAGATGAATTGTAGGAAAACTAAAACTCTATATAATCATCATTCCACCTTTGTTTCTTGCATTTTATGCATTTCACAAGTTTCCCACTTACTTTAGTGAAGTCATAAACTCTAGCAAGCCCCGTTGCTTGGTTACCTCATTTTCTTATGCTTTTGCTCCTCTCCATCTAGAGGTGTAGTTAGGCTTTTCCAAATCTGGTTGTTCTAGATTGTAGAGCATTGTTTGCTCTCTCATTATAATCATCTTCATTGATTTTAAGCTTCATTTGTTCTCTCATATAGTGCCTTGAACTTTGCCAAAGTTTCAAGTTCTTTGACTAAGTGAGTTGTGAGAGATTGCCAACTTTGTGAAGGTATATCTTTGCACATAGGGAGAGAGTGTTGCAAATAGGTAACCTGTTTTGAAGAGGATGGTTCTCCTAGCTTGAATATTTGTTTGGGATGATTTTAAGAATAGATCCATGTATCAAAATTATGGATCAAGAGATTGAACAAGTACTTGTGTCAAGCATAGCATAGTCTTGCATTACGTGTGATCAAGCCACATTCTAGTGTATATCACCATGAGTCCCCAAAGTTTGTCTTATCAGGATCCTGCTACACTCTTGTGGTGCTTTTGTTCTATTCTTGAAGCATCTAGTCCTATTTCTTCTCAGCACAAAAGAATTTTGTACAAGATTGTTTGATATGCAAACTGCATAGTATGGGGTCCCACATGGAAGCATATGCGTAGACGTTTGGCTTGATTCATTTTTGAGATAAAAACTATTGTTTGGTACGAATCGAATGCAATTTTATAGATGAATGTTTTGGAGGATGTGATTGGCTGCATGTTTGTGCAAGACAAATATCTACACAAACTAGACACGCATTAGAGAATACCAATATTTGCAATAACTCCATGCCTATCCTCTAAAAGAAGATCGGGAGAAGTTTTTTACTATCTTTAAGAACAAGGTTTTTGATGTAGCTTAATTGTTGAAGCTGGCATTCACATCTCTTATGGAACACGTAGTGGATCAATCCTCTAAACACCTACTTGATTGTATGATGCAAGGATAATTCCTCCTAACACATTCTACTAACAATAATATGTTCCTTTATGGCTAGAAAAAAAAAGAGCAAGAGAAACAAAGAGAGAGTGAGAGAGAAAAAGATTGAAAGAAATAAAGAGAGAGAGAGAGAGAAAACATAATTCTCTTTCCTTTTGTTATGTGATCCCTATTTTGCTTGATGAGAACGATGTGTTCTATCCTTTCTCATACATGCTATATGATGCTTTTATTTTTTTATTTCCTAAAAGAATATATTCATTCAAAAATATACTCATTCCACCCATACCAGACACCTAAATAGATGATAATAATTGAGCTACCTTTGCTTGAAGTAGCTATTCTATGTATGTTTGCTACTTAATTTTGGTCATTCTTATGTTGAACACAATCACAATGTTTCCCCTTCAAATTATGGAACTAGTAATATTTTCCCATTCATGGTGTGAAGTGAGGCATGTTTCTCATCACAATTCATAGATAATTGAGGGGTATGCTTGAGTTATGGAGACCCTAATCACAAGAAGGTTTGTATTCTATGTTTTGGCATGTTAGTGGTGGTGCTAATGTTGGTGCAAATGAGTCCAAGCCTACATACTTGGACAATTAATATTCACTTCACATAATCAGTTGAAGTCACATATGGCTATTCCATTGTAAAAAAATAAATTTACTTTTAACCTTGTAAAAGTGCATATGTTAGTTGCATGACTCTCACGTGGAGTTAGGAAGAATCAAATCACTAATCATTTGGTAGCTGATTCAAAAGAAAGCAAGTCCTAAAGTTTAGGATTCACTTTATGGTAAGAGCTTGAACTTGAATTCAAAAGTGGCTCAAACTCTAGCTCTAAAAGATGGACCAAAATCTCGCGTGAAAAAATCCTGATTTAGAGATCATTTGAGAGGGATCTATAGTGCTTTGTGAGCTCCTTCCATAGCTCCAACACTATGCTCACATTGTGCAATCATTGACAATGTCCTTGTAACTCTATGTGGTCTAATACATATACATTGATGATATCTCATTCTCTCTTCTCCGTCATATGCATCTCAAAATAGTGAACTTATCAGACTTGGTTCTTAGTGCATAGTTGATCATTTGATGTGATTTAAAGTGTTGTAGATTCTGCATTCTGTTGATTCTATTATTACAAAGTTTCGTTTTCATTGATTTATGCAATCTCGAGATATATCTAAAACTCTACTCACTAGTCTGCTCACTATAAAAGCCCGAAAATGTCAATATGTTGAGCTAAATTGCTAAGCATAATTCTCTGAGTACACTTGAGAATTTGGTGAACTAGCTTGTGATTGGTAGCTATTTAATTCAAAATTAGATACTCCGAAAAGGGGTTTGATTAATTGCTAGCTGGTTGAGAGCAATGTTCATTTTACTAAACATGTGTAGAGACCAAAATAGCAAGTCTTAGCTCATAGTTGATTTTTCTACTCATCTGTTTTGATCCATTGATTAGAGGATCATACTCCAAAGCACTTAGGTGATTATATGTGATCCTTGAGAAGCTCAAGGGTATACATTACACTCCTCAACTTCTTCTTGGATAATGTGAAGTAGGAATTTATAGCACCACTTCATCTCTGGAATCTATCCACCATCTCCTCCAACAGTGGTATCAGAGCAAAATCAAAGAAAGATTGGAGATGGATGTCCATCATTCATTGAAAAGTTGGGCATGGAAAACTATCCATGATGGTCCGTAAGGATGCAAGCTTACCTCCAAGGAAGAATCTTATATGGATACATCTTTAGAGATGAGGAAATGCCAATATTCACAAGCAAACATCAACCTACAAGAGAAGAGCAAGAAAGAATTGCTTCATGTTGTGCAAAGGATGCTCTAGATAGGTCTTATATAATTAACTCAATATCTGATTTCTTATTACCTCACATTAGGAATTGCAAGACCTCCCAAGAGACTTGGGAAGTACTTTCTTCATACTTCTCATCAAATACAAGGGCTAGGCAGAACCAACTTTTGATGGAGTCCACAACCTTGAAGAGGCAACCAAAGCAAAGTGTAGCTGACGATGTGACCAAGATGAAGGATGTACCTGACAAACTTGGGCATTGGAGAAGAAATAGAAGAGGAGCAGATAGTAAGGTAGATCATAAATGGCATCAAGGTTGATGACAAATGGGAGTCATTTAGCACAACAATGGACTTATTTATGGACATGTAGATACCTGACCACAACACATTGATGTGGAAACTCTTCACACATGATAAAAAGCTCAACAAGAATGGATAAAAATCTAGAGGTAATAAATTTTCTTCCCTTTACATAGATAGAAATAAGAGTAAACATAGAGGCAAAGGTAAAAAAAATTAAGAAGAGGCAAGTACCTCTCAAGTGAACTTCATAAGTAGAGGAAGAGGTACTAGAGGAAGGGGTAGAGGAGCAAAGCAAGGGAGGGGGAGATCGTAAAACTCTTCACCTTGCAATATCTATGGCTTGTCCAATCATACCACAGATGAGTAATTCAAGAACACAAAGAATCAAAAAGGAAGAGGCTTCTAGAGAGGAGGCTATGGACTATCCAAAGGCAGGTTCAAGAATGGAGGAAGCAGTTACCATCACAACTACAACCAAGGCTACAAAAAAAAACTATGAAGGAGACTTAATAGGAAGAAAAGATTATAAAAACTATATAGAAAACCAAGAGGATTCTCTATTGATCATGAACATGAAATCCAAGCAAGGTAAAGATGATGAGCATCTATTCAATATCGATTGTGGTTGTTCGAATCATGTGGCTAGAAATGTAGCATTGTTGTCTAACCCTAAAGAACCTAAAGGGAACATGAAGTCCAAATAGGGGATGACACTAGGCACTCTGTTAAGAAGATTGGAAATGTTAAGGCATCTCATGGTAATATGAACCTTTTAAGTAAGGTATTATATGTCCCAACCATAACAAAAAACCTAGTCAATGTTCGGAGATTGTTGAGAAGGGCTTACAGGTTAGATTTACAAAGCATGGAACATATGTGGAGGATGCTCAACAAGGCTTCAAGAGGATTGCAAAAGGTGAGAAATCTGGTAAACTCTTTACATTTGAAGTTGAAGATACCAGAAACATTGATGTCTTCAATTACAAAGATCAAACCCTATCAGAATTAGAGATATGGCATAAGAGGCTAGGTCATATAGGTGAAAGAACACTAAATCAAATATGCAAGGATTAGAGTGTGCTTGGCATTCCAAATGTCTCCCAGAAAAACATGATTTACAAATGTGGAGCATGCCAATTTGGAAAATCACACAGGCAACCATTCAACAGAAAAGGATACATGTATGAAGACTACCTAGAGCTTGTGCACATAGATGTGTGGGCTCCTAGAAGAGAACCATCAATCTTAGGATCAAGGTAATATGTTTCATTCATAGATGAATACAGAAGATGGACAATAATTTACTTTATCAAGCATAAAGATGAATTCTTTACTTGTTTCAAGAAATATTTGGCATTAGTTGAAAATCAAATAGGTAGAAACTTGAAGAGGCTCAGATCTGATGGAGGTGGTGAGTATTTCTCACATGAATTTGACTCATTCTTATAGGACAGAGGCATAAAGAGAGAGGTTACAACAAGATACACTCCTAAACAGAATGGAGTGACAGAGAGAAGGAATAGACTAATAGTAGAGGCTACAAGATCAATGTTGAATGAAAAGAAACTTACAAATTACTTATGGGTAGAGGCTATTTCCACAGCCACATACTTAATTAATAGGCTTCCATCCAAGTCCTTAGATGGAATGACACCTTATGAAGCATGGAATGGCATGAGACTTTCCCTAGACCATTGTAAAATCTTTGGGTGCATTGGTTATACACATATACCCTCACAGATTAGGGAAAAGCTTGATTCAAAAGCTGAAATCTGTATATTCATTGGCTATGATGGAAACCAGAAAGGATATAGGTTGTACAATCCCACTAACAAAGGATTCATAGTTAGCAAGGATGTGGTGTTTGATGAAAATAACTCCTGGTTAAAGATGATTGTAGGAAAATAAAGCTACCTTATGAATTAGAAAGTGATTTTCCAACTCTGACTCAAGAAGAACCACAAATATCAGAAGATGCCAACTCAGAAGATGAAGAATAGATTGACTACAAAGCTTCGAAGTCCAAGGGCAAGACAAAATTCAAACAATTGGAAAACATTTCAGAGTACTCCAATCAAGAACTTAGAAGGCTATGAAACATCACTAGTCACCAAGCATTCTATATACATGACTAAAGATTCTATGTCAGAAGAGCCTTCTTCATTTGAAGAAACCAATAAGAAGGAATAAAGGAGAGAATCCATGTAGGAAGAAACTTAAGCACTTCAGGAGCACAACACTTGGGATTTGGTTCCCAGAAACCAAGCATGAAGGTAACAGGATCCAGGTGGATTTAGAAAGTAAAAAATAATTCAGATGGTTTAATCTTTTATAGTGATAGCCTTAGCTTTTTCAAAGTGAAATTTGGCATCATGTTGATGTAAGATTTGCAATCCAAAATGCTCCACGTAGCGTTTTCTCTTTTATGCTTACCTTATCCTAGAGCTTTTATAGTTCACAATTAATATAGGAAGAACGTTGAAGAAAAAATCCATTCATGCTTTGCTTTGGTGACTCCAAGAATTCTCCATGAATAACCATAAAATATCACTTCAACTTTTCATCTCTATGTAACTTGTGGTACAAAATCATTCCTTGGTGGATGTTGTTTACAATATGCATGTGATAGATTGTTGTTGTTGAGCATGCTAGTCCTTAAAACTTTTGACATAGTTTTCATAGCTCCTAAATTCCATTGTAATTCCATCCTCATTATCCTTCAAATTTATCAAATCTTAGACTTCTTCCCTCTAGTGCTACCTTTACTTCATAATTTCTTCCTTGCTTCTAGGCGGATGTTACATTGCAAAGTGTTGTTGCATGTTTGCAATGTTCACAGTGCAAATTCACAGCATTGACAAGGTTTAATACATGTTGCAGACACACACACACACACATATATATATGTATGTATATATATATATATATATATATATATATATATATATATATATATATATATATATATATATATATATATATATATATATATGTGTGTGTGTGTGTGTGTGTGTGTGTGTGCGCTATACTGTCCTCATGAATCCCCTCATTTTGGGGTCGGTCCTGCATGCATCCCTATACCCGAAGTACACACGGAGACTGTTGTAAGATGTGCCACCGAGCCACGTGGAGTTCTTCTAATCTCTCACTCTCGCATTACCCATAAAGGGCAATGCTCAAGCTATCTCATATGAGTGCCCCTTGGCACTCATGTGAGTATCACACTCAACAAGTGTAAGAGGATGTTCTCACCTCTAAATCATAACTAATGTGTGATACTCCATGTGACAATTTCCTTCCCCTTAGTTCCATTTTTGTCCTCAAAAATGGTATTGGAAGGTCTGGTAGAATGAGAGATATAATAGAAACACCACTCCCACTATATCCCCATGTATAGCCATACATGGTCATATCTCCATGTTGTTTCCCCGTATCCTTCCCCTTAAGAAGAATCTTGGGAAGGTAATCTAAAACTGGGAAACCGTCTCTGAAGGGTGCTAACCCGTTCCCATGTAGCACTATCTTCCAAACTATCTTTTCACTTTACTAGACACTCTTTATATAAGTGACTTCTCATCCCTTTCTCTCGAGTGTGTAGTATGCTCTCATGCTCATGTGGAATAGATTGAATAGATATAGGTTCTACTACCTCACTATCTGAAATGAGGCTGTCAGATTCACCTAGCCTCTTCTTAAGCCGGCTTACAAGAAAAATTGGATGGATTTCACTATTCTCTGGAAGTTGGAGCTGGTAAGACATCTTTCCTATTCTCTTAAGTATTTGGAAATGTCCACAATACCTAGGAGATAGTTTTGGACAAGGTCCCATCTTCATGGTTTCAGATCTAGATGGACCTCTAAGATAGAGCCAACTCAAGTGTCTTCACCATAGTACATGTCGGAATAAACCCAGCCATTTTGGTTAACCTATCTACAATTACCCAGACCGAGTGGTGCCCTCTCTGTGTCTTAGGTAATCTGGCTATAAAGTCCATGGACATACTCTCCCACTTCCCATTAGGGATATCCAATGGGTGGAGTAGTCCTCTAATCCTCAACCTCTCAGCTTTATTGATCTAGTGTTTGGTGCACTTAAGCACATACTCTAGGACGTCCTTATGAAGTACAGGCCAGTAAAACTGCCTCTTAGAGAGATCATAAGTCTTGTTAACTCTTGGGTGTCCTACACTAGGTGTGTCATGACACTCATACAAAATATGCCGTCTCGTCTCAGAATCTCTAGGAACACACACCTTACATTTATATAACAGATATCCATTATAGACACTATAATTCTTCCACTTGAATTCTTCTTGAGTACCCGTCGATACTCCATCCTCACTAGAAACCTGTATATCATGATCTCCATTCTCTATGGCTTCCCAAATCTTGGAATATGCAGGATCAAGCCTATTTCCCTCTAATGGACTCAAGTAGCTCACTAGTGATATGAGTAAAACTAAGTCCATTGAGCATAGGCATGCAGTTAAGTGAATCAGCCACTACATTAAACTTTCCCTTCCTACACCTAAGCTCATAATCAAACTCCTAAAGGGTCTCTGCCAATCGCGCCTTACAAACTTTAAGGTTTGTTTGATTAGAGACCCACTTAATACTCTCTTGATCAAACACTATTGTAGCCTTGGCACCATATACATAATGATGCCACTTCTACAAAGCATGGACAATTGCATACAACTCTTTCTCATAGACGGAGTAATTCTTCTGAGCTGGCTCTAGTTTCTTACTCTCAAAAGCTATTGGTCGACCATCCTGAACTAAAACCGCTCCAATGGCAAAATCACTCACGTTAGTCTCAACCACAAAGGGTTTTTTGGGATCTGATATATGTAAAAGTGCAGCTATATGTATGTATATGTAGGCTTGCAAATTACACCAAATATGTAGGCTTGCAAATTACACCAACAGCTCCCCCTCAAGCCAAACATTTTGGCTTAAGTCTTCATCTTCAATCTTCAAGTATATCCTGCAATCCAATCATGGATTTGAACCTGCAAAGTTTTGTTCCATCCAAAGCTTTAGTCAACAAATCTGCACATTGCATGTTTGTTGATACATAGGTAAGTTGAATGTCCTTGCTTATCAACTTCTCTCTTACATAATGATAATGAACCTCTATGTGTTTGGTCCTAGCATGATAGATAGGATTAGCTGCAAGGTGAAGAGAACTTGAATTATCTCCAAAGATAATCGGTAACCTAGTATATAAGCCCAATTTTGTATACAAAAGCTTAATCCAAATTGCTTCTTGTGTGGCATTAGCCAGTCCTCTATACTCTGCCTCTGTAGAAGACAAAGCAACAGTAGGTTGCTTCTTTGAAGACCATGAAATTGGTTTGTCACCTGCAAAGGAAATATATCCAGAAGTGCTCCTCCTATCATCCTTGCATCCTGCCCAATCTGCATTTGAATAAATTTTGATATCAATATTTGAAGTGTAAGGGAAATACAAACCATGGTTCTGTGTACCCTTGAGATACCTCAAGATTCTCTTGGCAGCCTCTAAGTGAGGTATCCTTGGCTTGTGCATAAATTGACTTAGCACACTTACTCCATATGCAATATCAATTCTTTTAAGAGTAGCATAGTTCAAGGTACCCACCATACTTTGATAACTTGTAATGTCTTTGACTTCATCACCTTCATGGGCACTTAGCTTTAGGTTTACCTCCATTGGAGTGCTTGCTACTTTAGCATCCTGCAAGTGAAACTTCTTCAACATATCCTGTACATACTTTTTCTGAGTAATGTATATCCCTGAATTAGTGTAAACTAATTCAAGCCCTAGAAAATACTTCAATAAACCAAGATCATTGATCTTGAATTCCTTCATCATCTGGCTTTTGATATACCTGATTCCATTGACATCATTACATGTAATGATGATGTCATCAACATAAACACAAAGATATATTACCTCTGAATTACTTCTCTTAATGAACAGAGAAGTGTCAGCCTTGCTCATGACAAAACCTTGGTCTTGGAGGTATGTAGTTAACCTGTAATTCCATGCCCTAGGTGCTTGCTTCAATCCATATAAAGCCTTTTTTTAATTTGCAAACATAAGTTACCTTCTTAGGGTCCTCATAGCCAGGAGGTTGTGACATATAAACTTCTTCTGAAATCCATCCATTCAAGAAAGCATTCTTGACATCCAATTGGTACATGTTCCAATTCTTTGATGCAGCCACATTTACCAACACTCTGATTGTTGGCATCTTGGCTAGAGGAGAAAATGTCTCTTCATAGTCAATGCCTTGGGTTTGTGCAAAACCCTTGGCTACCAATCTGGCTTTGTACCTATTAATTGTTCCATCAGAATTTTTTTTCAACTTATTGATCCATCTGGATCCTATTACCTTCATAAAATCCTTCTTGGGTACTAAATCCCATGTGTCACTCTCATCCATAGCTTCTTTCCATTCTGATTTGGTTATTGCTTCTTCATATGATCCTGGTTCTTCATTTGACAAATCTTTGGCAAGATAAAATGAATGTTTAGTAAGAAGAGATGTATCATACCCATATCTGATAGGTTTCTTGCTTTCTCTTTAAGATCTTTTGATTGATTGAGTTGAAGATTCAGGTATGTCTTCAAGCTTCTTCATCTTCATTTTGCCCTTGGACTTCCATGCCTTGAATTCTTCAAGGTTGATAGTGTCTTCATCATCTGAACTTGAGTCTTCATTCTGAGTAGGTTCCTCCTTTGCAAGTTTTGGAAATTCCTCTTCCAAGTCATAGGGTAGTTTAACCTTCCTGCATTCATTCTCATACCAAGAATCATTTTCATCAAAGATCACATCTCTGCTTACCATAAATCCCTTATTGGTAGGATTATAAAACCTGTAACCTTTTTTATTTAAATCATACCCAATGAAAATGCATTTTTTAGCCTTTGGGTCTAGCATACTTCTTATCTGAGAAGGAATGTGCACATATGCTACACATCCAAATATTTTGTAGTGATCTAATGATGGTCTCTTACCATGCCATGCTTCATAAGGTGGCATACCATCAAGTGACTTAGATGGTAACCTATTTATGAGGTAAGTGGCAGTAGAAACACTCTCTGCCCATAGATAGTTAGGTAACTTCTTCTCATTAAGCATAGATCTAGCTGTCTCAACAATTAACCTATTTCTTCTTTCAGCTACCCCATTCTGTTCAGGAGAATACCTTGTGGTTATCTCTCTTTTGATGCCTCTGTCCTGCAAGAAGTCTTCAAATTCATTGGAGAAGTACTCACCTCCTCCATCTGACCTTAGCTTCTTCAAATGCCTTCCTGTCTGGTTTTCAACTAATGCAAGATATTTCTTAAAACAATTAAATACCTCATCCTTGTGCTTCATGAAGTATAATAGAGTCCATCTGCTATAATCATTAAAGACACATAGTACCTTGATCATGAGACTGAGGGGTCTTTGCTAGGTCCCCATACATCTATGTGTACAAGCTCTAGGTAGTCTTCATGCATATATCCTATCTTGGAGAAGGGTAACCTGTGAGACTTACCAAATTGACAAGCACCACACTTGTAAAACATATGTTGCTTGGATACATTAGGTATCCCAAGCACACATTGGTTCCTGCACATTTGTTTCAAGGTTCTTTCTCCTATGTGCCCTAATCTTTTGTGCCAAATCTCAAGCTCTGAAAGTGTTTGACCTTTATAACTGTATAGTGCAATATTCTTTGTATCTTCCAACTAAAAAGTGAAAAGTCTACCTGATTTTTCTCCTTTAGCAATCCTCTTGAACCCATGTCTTGGGTCCTCCACATATGCTCCATATTCATTGAATCTGACCTACAAACCTTTCTCCACAATCTGACCAACACTCATCAAATTTTTGGTAATGGTTGGTACATAGAGTACCCTGCTCAACAAATTTTGATACCATCACAAGTCTTAACATTTCCAACTTTAACTACTGAATGCTTTGTATCATCACCTGTTTGGACTTGATGTTTACCTTTTGGTTCCTCAAGATCAGAGAGTAGTGCCACATTTCCAGCCACATGATTTGAGCACCCTGAGTCAATGTAGAATAAGTGGTCATCATTTGTACCTGACTTTGAAGTCATGTTCATGATCAGAAGAGAGTCATCCTGCTCTTCTGTGTAGTTGTTGTAGTCCTTTCTGGTTTTGAATCCTCCTTGGTAGTTTCTATTGTAATTGTTGTTGTAATTGTTGTTGTGGCCTTGGTGATGGTTGAACCTTCCTCTTGTCTGTGAGTATCCACCTCTTTGGTAGCCTCTTCGTCTCTGATTTTTGTAATTCATGAAACACTCATCTGTAGTATGATTTGATAAACCACAAATGTTGCATGGTGATGAGTTATAGGGTCTCCCCCTACCTTGCTTACCTCCTCTGCCCCTTCCTCTTGAAGATCTACCTCTCCCTACATAGTTGGCTTGGGACGTAGAGCCTTCATCTTCCATCTTCTTGCTCTTGCCTTTATCCTTAGACTTCTTATCAGTGTATAGGGCAGAAGATTTATTACCTTTGGATGTATCTCCATTCTTTGCGAGCTTTGCTTCATGTGTAAATAGTTGTCCCATGAGAGTTGTAAGATCTCGAGTATGCATTGTGAAGAGATGGATAGGTATGTGCTTGAAGATGAAGAGGTGTTGCAAAATCCTTGATCTACACCAGCCAAATGAACTCTAGGAGTATATGGTGGGCCCTTTTAGCTTGCCAATGGATGTATTAGACACCCTATGTACCTTGGAAGATCACTCTCAAAAAGATAGATCAAAACAGATAAGTTGGAGTTAGCTCAGAGGTGAAAACTTGCTATTCTTGGTTCATACACCTGTCCAGTGTTTTACATAATTCTCTGAGCACAGCAACAATTAGCTCAATTCCTCTTGGAGAAGTCTAGGCAACTTAAAGAGCTAACTTTCAAGAGTAATCTCATAAAAAATAATGAACCACACACTCAGAATGAGTTTTAACAAGTGATGACATCATCCCGATTTTCACGGGCTGCTACAGAAATAGACCAGTGAGCAGAACAATCAGCATAACTCAACATGTAGAAATTGAATGATTATGAAAATTTGTATGGTTATACTAGGCAGTAAGCTGAATCCAAAAAGCTTCCAATCACTGAATTTGGATAAGTAACCACTGAGAAATGGCTCTGACAAGATGAGTGAAAAAGTCGGGTACCTGACAGAGAAGTGAAGATGAACAGACCCTGTTGACTTCAAATGACCATAACTGAAGATTGCAACATCCAAATGACATGAAAATTTGTGAGCATATAGTAGACTTATAGAGCTAACTTTACCAAGTTACATCACTGAAAATGATGCACCAAGCTTAGAGAAAACATCTCTGCAAGCTGACTGAGAAAACTGAGAGTAATGGCAGTGAGTAGTACAATTCACAAGAACATGGAAAGGTGAACTCAAATAATCATGAAAATGAGAGTATATTGCTTGTACAATACAATGACTTACTGATACATATGTGTGCCTTGTAATCACACCTTGATATGGCATAAAGCTCAGCTCTTGGAGGTCTTCACATAGGTCTCTCTAACCACGACTAAAACTGCCATCTATTTATAGTTGAGTTTGGGAGGCTAACTTCCCTCAATCACTCTCCAATCAATCAATGATTGATTTGATTCTCTACCTACCACAAATCATGAATTTGTGGCTCCTCTTTCCATTCTTGATCAAGTGGAACCACTTAAGATTCTCTTACTTTTACATTATGTAAACTCTTCAAAAGTTACAAGAGGTAGTTCACAAGTGAACTTTACATAGTCTTCTTTTTAAAACTTCTTCTAAGACTTTGTGAGACTCAAGCCAATACTTAGGCTTGTCATAGACTTGCTCCAACAGCTCCCCCTCAAGCCAAGTATGCTTGAGGTCTTCAATCTTCCAAGATTACCTGCAAACCAATCATAGCCTTGAATTTGCAAAGCTTTGTACCATCCAATGCTTTGGTTAGAATATCTGCACATTGTTGATGAGTGGACACATATGATATTTGAATCTCTTTGCTTAGAACCTTCTCTCGTACATAGTGATAATGAACTTCAATATGTTTAGTCCTTGCATGAAAAATAGGATTAGCAGCCAAGTGAATAGAACTCATATTGTCACCAAAAATAGTTGGAGTTCCAAACTCCAATCCAAGATCTTTGAATAATGTCTTCATCCACATAGCTTCTTGTGTAGCTATGGCAAGACCTCTATATTCAGCTTCAGTAGAAGAGAGAGCAACTGTGGGTTGCTTCTTGGATGACCATGAAATAAGCTTTGAACCTGCAAAGGTAAGATAACCTGAAGTGCTCCTTCTATCTTCCTTGGAGCCAGCCCAATCTGCATCAGAAAATAGCTTCAAACCTAAATCAGATACATAAGGATAATAAAGTCCTTCATTTATGGTTCCTTTGAGATACTTGAGAATCCTTTTGGCAGCATCCATATGTGGTTTCCTTGGTGTGTGCATAAATTGACTTAGCACACCCACACTGTAACATATATCTACTCTTGTCAATGTGGCATAGTTGAGACTACCCACTAGACTTTGATATGATGTGATGTCCTCTATGAGTTCACCTTCATGTGAGCTCAATTTGTGATTAACCTCCATTGGAGTACCTGCAATCTTACAATCTTGCATCTTGAATTTTGCCAACATGTCCTTAATGTACTTTCTTTGAGTGAGAAACAAACCATGATCTTTGTAGACAACTTCCAAACCTAGGAAGTAGGTAAGTGAACCCAAATCACTTATCTTGAACTCTTCTCTCATCTGATCTTTGATCTTCTTCATACCATCTGCATCATTTCCTGTCAATATAATATCATCTACATATACACATAGGTAAATGACCTCAGAATTACTCTTTTTAATAAAGACTGAAGGATCTGCCTTGCTTGGTTGAAAGCCTTTGTCCTGCAACAATGAAACAAGCCTAAAATTCCAAGCTCTTGGAGCTTGCTTGAGACCATACAATGCTTTGTTAAGTTTACACACATAATCAAGATAAACTTGATTCTCAAAACCAGGTGGTTGTGCCATATATACCTCTTCTGTTATCCAACCATTCAAGAATGCATTCTTTACATCTAGTTGAAGTATCTTCCAGTTCTTGGAAGAGGCAATACTAAGCAAAACCCTAATAGTAGGCATCTTTGCCACAGGAGAGAAGGTCTCCTCATAATCAATTCCCTGAGTTTGTGCAAAGCCTTTTGCTACAAGCCTTGCCTTATATATAGACCCATCTTGAGCCTATTACCTTCATGGATGAAGTCTTGGGCACCAAATCCCAAGTGTTGTTTTCCTCAAGTGCTTCAATCTCTTCCTTCATTGCATGCTTCCATTCTGTTTTTGCTTTGGCCTCTTCAAATGATGATGGCTCCTCTTGGTTTATGTCCTGTGCTATGTAGATAGAATGTTTAGTTACTAATGAGGTGTCAAACCCATACCTTTCTGGTTTTTCCTTTTCCCTCATAGATCTTCTTAGGCCATGATGTGATGATTCTGCCTCATGTCCAAGTTCCTGCAATTTTGCTTTACCTTTAGACTTCCATGCTTTGATCTTTTCCATCTGAGATTCTTCATCATCCTCTGAGGTGTCTTGTTCTTCAATCTTCGGTTGTTCTTTACCAAGCTTTGGAAAATCTTCTTCAAGATTATATGGTAAATTGACCTTTCTGCATGAATCTTCATACCATGAATTGTTCTCATAAAAAACTACATCTCTGCTTACCAAGAATCCTTTGTTGGTAGGGTTGTATAACCTGTAGCCCTTTTGATTGTTGTCATATCCAATAAATACACACCTTTCTGCCTTTGGATCCATCTTGCCTCTAACTTGTGAAGGAACATGAGCAAAAGCAATACATCCAAAAATTTTACAATGATCTAAGCTTGGTCTTCTTCCATTCCAAGCCTCATATGGAGTCATCCCATCAAGGGATTTTGAAGGCAACCTGTTAATCAAGTAAGTGGCTGTAGATACAGCCTCAGCCCATAAGTAATTAGGTAAATGCTTTTCATTTAACATAGACCTTGCAGCTTCAACAATTGTCCTATTCCTCCTTTCTGCCACTCCATTTTGCTCAGGAGTGTACCTTGTAGTTACCTCTCTTTTGATTCCTCTTTCTTGAAGAAAAGAATCAAAATCATGGGAGAAGTATTCTCCCCCTCCATCTGACCTTAGCCTTTTTATTGATTTACCTGTTTGATTCTCCACAAGAGCCAAATATCTTTTGAAACATGAAAAAACTTCATCTTTGTGTTTCATAAAGAATAGGATAGTCCATCTGCTGCAATCATCAATAAAGGAAACATAATACCTTGATCCAGATATTGAAGCTTCCTTGCTAGGTCCCCATACATCTGTATGAACCAACTCCAAGAGATCTCCATGCATATAACCTTTCTTCATGAATGGTAACCTGTGAGACTTTCCAAATTGACATGCACTACACTTATAAATCATATGTTGTTTTGACAGATTAGGAAGTCCAAGTACACTTTGGTCCCTGCAGATTTGCTTTAATGACCTTTCACCAATATGTGCTAACCTTTTGTGCCATACTTCCAATTCTGTGAGTGTCTGACTACCATAATTAAAGAGAGCAATGTTTCTAGTGTCCTTGATGGGGGAAGTATCTCAACCCCTAAGCAACGATGAAGCGCGAATGACCTCCACAGGTATCCTTCTTTGACCTCTGCACACCAAAAATGCTCTTACTCAGAGCTTATGCAGAGAACTCCAGTGAGCTTTTGTAGACCTGTAGTAGACACCAAGGGCTTTCCAACAAAACAAATTTCACTTGAAATGGATGCTTACACAAAGAGAAACAATGTCTACAACATGAGCTAGTTGAATGCTCACAACTGCTAGTCAAGCAGAGACCTCACTTCACTCCAGCAAACTTTTCTCAGAGATTATACAGAGAATGAATCTCAAACTTAAGTCAACTTTAGAGGACTCTAATAGCTACCCAATGACACCAAAATCATAGCAAATTGATACATAGAGAAGGAGAACCAGCCCTTACAACAGAGCGCAAAATATTTCCAACAGAGCCTACACAAAGAGAGAGATATCAATCACACAACTTCACTAAAATGAATGTTGCTCCCAGCTTACTCAGAGAATGCTCCAGAGAATTGGTAAGCATAAAATAGACTCTTATAGCTATCCAATGAGACACGAATTACATCAAATGGATACCATATGAGGGAGAACCAATGCTAACAACTCAGGGGTAGAGAGTTGCAACACTGCTTGCGCACACACATAGATATGCCTACTAAAAGAAAACAAACAAGCAAGCAAGGGGGTTGCTTAAGCAAGGGGCTTGCTTATCACAACTCCAGCACTTAGTGCTCACTTTACATGAGCTAAAACTCCAAGAAGATGGCCCAAAAGAAGTCGGGATACATGCTCCTTTTATAGTGAGAGGTGTGCCCCTAAAATCTAGGAACTACCTTTCCAAATCAGCCTCCTAACTTGGAGGAATTAGTTGAGATGACTTGGGGAGTGGTTGAGTGACTTTTCTTGATGGAATCTCGTGGCTTTTGGCTTCCTTTGATTGCTCCACATGTCCATAAAAGATTCCCCACGAATTTTTAGCTTGAAGCTTGACTTTTAACACTCCCCCTCAAGCTTCAATTCTTCATCCTCATCCAAGCTCCTTCATGTTGATGCATTGCTTGAACTTTGAAATCTTCATCCCATCCAAAGCCTTTGTAAACATGTCCGCAACTTGGTCCTTAGTACCAATATGATGTACTGAAACTTCCTTGGATATCACCTTTTCCCTTATGAAGTGATAGTGCACTTCAATATTGATGGAGAATGTTAATCTCCAAAAGAACAACTTATTCTTGTGATTAGAGCACCTCTATACCAAGAATAAGTCAAACACTCCACTAATTTAGAGGATCAATTGCTAATTATCAAAAGATTAACAAATCTGTGAAGAAGATGAAACACAGAAAAATCTGCTGCACTATTTCTTCACATTGACCTATCAAACGTGTAAAGTTTTTTATGAAACTTTATACAAAGTATCTCCTAGAGATTGCGCATCTACTCCAAGTTGAATCTCTTCAAAAGATTAAGTATAGCTTGAGAAATCAACTTCTCAAGTTACCTATGTCAGAAACTGTTACTCAGAACAGTCGACTTTACACCTGTAACTTTTAAGACTTGGTTCTCCTTGAATAGAACCCGTTTTACAAAATGCTTCTAGACATAAGTAGCTTATCTTCCAACTTAAAGATTAAGCCCTCACTCATGCAAAACTTTAAACTGTGCTAGGAGAAATGACCAAAACATTGACTTCGAAATATGCGCCTGTTTTAGGAACCAGTGAACACACTTCACATATGAATGTTCCTACACTTAATTCACTCAGCCTGATTACAATTGGAAGCTAAAACTTTGCACAGAGGTCAAGTAACTCTCAACTTAGACTTGTACAAAAGCATTCCACAATTGATCTACTGTAGAAGGAGAACACGCAGAAACATCGGGCGCAAATATTTTTCTTTACTCAGAAGAATTACAACTGAGTGATGAGAGCTAACTCAAATTCACTTTCCTCTATCTCATAACTTCTATCTCCCTCATTCTTGACTTCTAACTATTGTCACATATGCTCTCATACATTTCCCGACTTTCCTCAAAGTATTTATAGATAATTTGTACATGATTCTTACTAAACAAAAGATCTAAGTCATCTATGACTATACTAATGTACATATGTGTACACTTCTCTTGTCCTCTGAATGTAATCTTCTTCCACACTTTAGGAATTGATTCTTCCTTCATCATTTGATCTTCCAAGCCTTCAATTGGTGATTGGTCTGCACCAACAGCTCCCCCTCAATCATCAATTGAGGTTTTCTCTGTCTTCTTTATACTTGCCATGTCTTTGAACCTTTGTAACTTAGGTCCATCCAGACTCTTTGTCATCATATCTGCCACTTGTTCTTTTGTTGGAGTGTACATCACTTCAATCTCTTTATCTAGTACCTTTTCCCTCAAGAAATGATACTGAATCTCTATATGCTTAGTCCTGGCATGAAAAACAGGGTTAGCTGCCAAATACAAAGAACTCATATTGTCTCCAAAAATTATTGGAGTACTATGATCAGTCTCAAAACTTTTCATCAAGGTCTTCAACCATATCACTTCCTTTGCAGCTTCTACCATTCCCTTATACTCAGCTTCTGTGGATGATAAAGCAATTGTGTGTTGCTTCTTTGAACACCAAGAAACTAACTTATCTCCAACATAACATAGATATCCATGAGTAGACCTTCTATCATCTGAGTCACCTGCCCAATCTGCATCACTAAACACTTTGATTCTTGTGTCAGAAGTGAAACCATAATACAAACCTTCACTTAGGGTTCCTTTGATATATCTGAGTACCCTTTGGGCTGCAATCCAATGAGTCTTCTTTGGACAATGCATGAATTGTGACAACACACCTACTGCATATGATAGATCTGGCCTTGTCAAGGTAGCATAGATTAGACTACCTACCAAACTCTGATATTTCTTCATATCATTGAACTCTTCACCTCCATACCTGCTTAATTTATGATTTACCTCCAATGGTGTAGTTGAGGTCTTACAATCTTCCATGTTAAATTTGACTAAAAGATTCTTCAAGTATCTCTCTTGTGAAACATATACTCCATGTTGAGTATACACAATCTGCATTCCTAGAAAATAAGATAAGTTTCCCAAATCACTTATCTTAAACTCCTTCTCTATTTGCTTCTTGAGTTCATTGATTCCTTGAGCATCTGTTCCTGTAACAATAATATCATCAACATAAATGCACATGTAAATGTATCCATTTTCACTTGCCTTCACTAGCAAGCTACTATCTGCCTTTGATGCTTGAAATCCACATTCATTCAAGAACTTGACCAATCTGTAATTCCAAGCTCTTGGGGCTTGCTTCAACCCATATAAAGCTCTCTTGAGCTTACACACATAATCTGATCCAATTGATTCCATAAAGCCTTCTGGTTGCTCCATATATACTTCATCTGCAATATATCCATTTAGAAATGCATTTTTCACATCCAATTGTGATAATTTCCATCCCTTGCAAGCAGCAATAGCAATCAATGTCCTAATTGTAGACATCTTAGCAACAGGACTAAAGGTTTCATCATAATCTACCCCATAAGTTTGGGCATAACCTTTGACCACAAGTCTAGCCTTATATCTAGACACCTTACCATCTGCAAACCTCTTTGTTTTATATACCCACTTGCATCCAATGACTTTCTGATTCTTTGGTCTTGGTACTAATTCCCAAGTTTCATTTTCAAGTAGAGCATCATACTCTTCCTGCATTGCCTTCTCCCAATTCTGTTTACCTTTGGCTTCTTCATAAGTGGTTGGATCTTCTTCTGTTTTCACAATGTAGGCATAATCTTTTGTTGTTAGGAAAGATGTATCATAACTATACCTTATAGGTTCTTTCCTTTCCCTTGTAGATCTTCTGATTTCTGCACTTCTTGAAGTTTCAGCCTCATTTGATTCTGGATCAAATCTTGGCCCTTCTTCTACATGATCCTGCACTCTACATCTAGAGTCAACTTCATCAACAATTTCTTCACAAACTTTTACCTTTGCCTTTCCTTTCCTTTGTATTTCTTCAACACCTGTATACTCATTTGGTGATCCTGTATACCACATATTTTGCTCATCAAATGTTACATCTTTAGTAACAAGAAATTGCTTTGTGGATGGACTCCACAACCTGTAACCCATCTGTCTATCATCATATCCAATAAACACATACTTCTCTGCTTTTGGTTCTAGCTTGTCTTAATTGTGAAGGAACATAAGCATATGCAATACATCCAAATACTTTACAATGATCAAGACTAGGCTTCTTACCCCACCATGCTTCATAAGGGGTTCCTCCATCCAAAGCTTTGCAAGGCAACCTATTCACAAGGTATGTTGCAGTGTTAATGGCTTCTGCCCATAAGTAATTTGGACAATTCTTTTCCTTCATCATGGCTCTTGCAAACTCTACAAGAGTCCTATTCCTCCTTTCTGCTACTCCATTCTGTTGAGGGAAGTACCTGCAAGTTGAGAAATACTCTCCCCCTCCATCTGATCTTAACCTCTTTAGCTTTTGTCCTGTGATCCTTTCTGCATAAGCATGAAAATGTTTGAATGTCTTGAAAACTTCTGATTTATCCTTGATTACATACAAAGTAATCCACCTGGTTGCATCATCAACAAACAACACATAATATCTGGATCCATTTATGCTATAGTCCCTTGAGGGACCCCATACATCTGTATGAACCAATTCAAGCATATTTGAATACTTGTACCCTGATTTGTTATAAGAACTCTTATGTGCTTTACCTAATTGACAAGCTTCACACTTGTACACCATATGTTGCCCTTCAATATTTGGCAATCCAAGCACCACCTGATTCTTTGACATCTCCTTTATAGCTCTCTCATTGAAATGACCTAGCCTTTTATGCCATAGGTCTAATTCAGATACCTTTTGACCTCCATAGGTAAATAATGCATGTCCCACATTACCTTGGACTTTGAGAGTGAACAATCTTCCTTCCTTTTTACCTGCAATTATGTTTCTATATCCCTGATTTGGATCTTGTACATAAACACCATCATTTGTGAATCTTACCTCATATCCTTTCTCCACAATTTGCCCTACACTTATCAGATTTTTAGGAATAGTAGGAACATAAAGTACCTTGCTCAGAAGTGTACTTCCACTCTTTGTCTTCACTGATCCAATGCTCTCCACTTTATGTTTGGTATTGTCACCTGTCTGAACTGTATGTCCATTGACCTTTGCTTCCATATCAGTCATCAAAAATAGATTCCCACTCAGATGGTTGCTACACCCTGAGTCAATATAAAACACTCTTTGATCTTCTCCCATTGATTCATGAGTTGCATTCAAGATAAGAGTCATGTCATCCTTCTGATCTGATGCATAATTGTAATAATTGTTGTTGTAGGACTGAGATTGGAAGTTTCTTCCACCTCCTCTACCATATGATGTCCTACCACCTCTTCCTCTGAAATTGCCTCTTTGGTTTCTGCCTCCTCTACCTCTTTGACTATAATTCTGATTATTGCTTCCACCATTTTGATTTTTATACCAACAATCATTTGCCAAATGATTTGTTCTGCCACAAATCCAACAAGCTTTAGCATTATCTTTGTTCTTACCTCCTCTTCCTTTACCTCTGAAATTTGTCTTCCCTTTTGTGAAGTTGGCTTGATTTGAATTCCCTTCATCATCATTTGATTGCTTTCCCTTGCCATTCTTTTTCTTGTCCTTGGAGTACATAGCTTGACTTGTACTTCTATCATTGTCTCCTTTAAGATCCTGCTCAAAGGTTAGCATGTGTCCTAGCAATTGATTAAGGTCAGGAGTAAAGTGATCAAGTGACAATTCTATGGACAATATGAAAGGCTTCCACTTCTCATCTCCTCTCAAACCTGTAAGTATTTGTCTTACCAACTTTTCTTCTTCAATGTCTTCATCCACTGCTCCCAAGCTATCTGCAATATCTTTCATCCTTGCCACATAATCTGAAATTGATTGTGAGCTCTTCTTCTTGAAGGTTGTGAACTCAGCCCATAGTGAGGACTTCCTTGACTTAGTAGTATTTTGGAAATGCTCTTCCAAGGCATTCCAAACATCTGTAGCACTTTCCAAACCTCTGATGTGAGGTAGAAGGTAATCATTTACAGCCATGTAAATGATACTCCTTGCTTGAGCATCCTTTCTCATCCAAGTCTTCAACATTGCAAGTTCTTCCCTAGTAGGAATACTTGGATCTGCAAACTCAGGTTTTTCTTCATCTCCTGTAATAAATGATATAAGATCTTTGCTCATGAGGTGTGCTTCCATCCTCATGGACCATGCTGGATAGTTCTCCCTATCTAGCTTATCAATCTGCAAGCTTTCTCCCATCTTGTATCCACCTGTGTATTGAAATCTTCAAGCTTTACAAACAATGTATGTACCTTTACTTCGAATTGAACTCCTTTTGCCTTTCTTGATGTCAAATAGTCTTCTCCTCAAGCTTTGACTCCAAGCTTTCACTTCTTAGTCCTTCAAGTGTTGAATTTCTTGAATCTGCAGTAGTCGGGATCCTCCTTTTCTTCAAATTGATGTCTCCTGCTCTGATACCACTGATGGAGAATGTTAATCTCCAAAAGAACAACTTATTCTTGTGATTAGAGCACCTCTATACCAAGAATAAGTCAAACACTCCACTAATTTAGAGGATCAATTGCTAATTATCAAAAGATTAACAAATCTGTGAAGAAGATGAAACACAGAAAAATCTGCTGCACTATTTCTTCACATTGACCTATCAAACGTGTAAAGTTTTTTATGAAACTTTATACAAAGTATCTCCTAGAGATTGCGCATCTACTCCAAGTTGAATCTCTTCAAAAGATTAAGTATAGCTTGAGAAATCAACTTCTCAAGTTACCTATGTCAGAAACTGTTACTCAGAACAGTCGACTTTACACCTGTAACTTTTAAGACTTGGTTCTCCTTGAATAGAACCCGTTTTACAAAATGCTTCTAGACATAAGTAGCTTATCTTCCAACTTAAAGATTAAGCCCTCACTCATGCAAAACTTTAAACTGTGCTAGGAGAAATGACCAAAACATTGACTTCGAAATATGCGCCTGTTTTAGGAACCAGTGAACACACTTCACATATGAATGTTCCTACACTTAATTCACTCAGCCTGATTACAATTGGAAGCTAAAACTTTGCACAGAGGTCAAGTAACTCTCAACTTAGACTTGTACAAAAGCATTCCACAATTGATCTACTGTAGAAGGAGAACACGCAGAAACATCGGGCGCAAATATTTTTCTTTACTCAGAAGAATTACAACTGAGTGATGAGAGCTAACTCAAATTCACTTTCCTCTATCTCATAACTTCTATCTCCCTCATTCTTGACTTCTAACTATTGTCACATATGCTCTCATACATTTCCCGACTTTCCTCAAAGTATTTATAGATAATTTGTACATGATTCTTACTAAACAAAAGATCTAAGTCATCTATGACTATACTAATGTACATATGTGTACACTTCTCTTGTCCTCTGAATGTAATCTTCTTCCACACTTTAGGAATTGATTCTTCCTTCATCATTTGATCTTCCAAGCCTTCAATTGGTGATTGGTCTGCACCAACAAATATGCTTGGTTCTAGCATGATAGACAGGGTTCGATGCTAGATGAATGCTACTCATGTTGTCACAAAAAATTGGATATGTGTCAACCTGCAAATTAAGCTCCATAAATAACTTCTTAATCCACATTAGCTCACATGTGACTTGAGCCAAAGCTCTATACTCAGCCTCGGTGGAAGATAATGCCACCGTGGGTTGCTTCTTTGAAATCCATGAGATGATCTTGCTACCTAGCATGACTAGGTAACCACTTGTACTCCTTCTATCTTCCTTCGAACCGGCCCAATGGGCATCGGAATAAGCTTTGACCTGCATATCATCATCAAATGAGTAGAACAATCCTTCATTTATAGTGGCTTTGAGATATCGCAACATTCTTCTTGCAGCTTGCAAGTGTGTAGTCCTTGGACTATGCATAAATTGTGATAACACTCCAACTCCATATGCTATGTCAGGCCTGGTTATTGTGGCATAATTGAAAGAGCCTACAATAGATCGATACAAAGTTACATCCTCTAATGGCTCTCCATCAATGGAGCTTAGCTTTACATTAACTTCCATGGGATTTGAAATAGGCTTGCAATGTAGCATCCCAAACCTCTCAAGTAGGTCTAGAATATACTTCCTTTGTATGATCATAATACCTTCTTCTTTGTATACAACTTCAATGCCAAGAAAATACCTAAGATCTCCAAGATCAGAGATCCTAAACTCCTTTCCAAGATTTGCCTTGATCTCCTCAATGCCCTTTGTATCATTACCTGTAATGATAAGATCATCTACATACACACACATGTAGACCACAAGTTCTCCTCTTTGTTTGATGAAGAGAGATGGATCCGCCTTGCATTGATTGTAACCACATTTGATCAAATAGTCCACCAATCTTTGGTTCCAAGCCCTTGGAGCTTGCTTTAGGCCATAAAGTGCCTTCTTCAACCTACAAACATGATGTGGAAACTCTTTATGAACAAAACCTAGTGGTTGCTCCATGTATACCTCTTCTTCCAAGTCTCCATTGAGAAAGGCATTCTTGATATCCAATTGGAAGAGCTTCCATCCTTTGCTAGCAGCCATTGCAATGAGTGTCCTAATGGTGCTCATCTTTGCCACGGGGCTGAATGTCTCTTCAAAGTCCACTCCATAGGTTTGTGCAAAACCCTTGGCCACCAATCTTGCTTTGAACCTAGAAATAGATCCATCTGAATTCCTCTTTACTTTATACACCCACTTATTACCTATTACCTTCATGTTCTCCTTCTTGGGCACTAGAGTCCATGTTTGATTTTCCTCAAGTGCGTCGATCTCTTCTTGCATTGCCTCTTTCCATTCGGTGTACCTGCTTGCATCTTCATAGCAATCGGGCTCATGATCTTCTACTACTTTGTTCATATATGCATAATGTGTTGCCATGTATGAATCATAAGTAAACCTTTGAGTTGGATACTTAACTCTAGAAGACTTCCTTTCTTCACCTTTTGGAGGAATAAACCTCCTTTGCCTTGGGAACTTGATCTCTTTCTTTGACGTGGCTTCTTTCTCCATCATGTGTCCTTCATCATCTTCAACTTCATTACCTTCTTCATCCAACTCCACCAATGTTGCTTTGCCTTTGTTGATTGATTGTGCTTCATAGCTTGATGAAGATCTCCCCCTCCATGGTGAGTTCATGCTTGAACTATCTTCATTGATGGAACACCTTGGGCCGCTTAGCTCTAGGTCGATTTGTTCTTCATCATGTCCATGCTTTTCTTCTTCATAGTCCTGCATACAATCATACTTCTTATACCAAGGGAGTAGCTCATCAAATGCTACATCCCTTGATATCCTCAAGTCCTTTGTATTTGGGTTGAAGCACCTGTAACCTTTATGATCATTTGAATATCCTAGAAACACACACTTTTCTGCCTTTGGTTGTAGCTTGTGCCTCAATTCACTTGGCACATGTACATAACAAGTACATCCAAATATCTTCAAGTGGGAAAGATCAGGTTTCTTACCATAATAGGCTTGATATGGTGTCAAGCCATGGATCCCTGAGGTAGGAGCCCTATTCATTAGATACACGGCAGTATTTGCTGCATCACTCCAAAACATGTTAGGTACATTCATCTCATTAAGCATTGCTCTAGCGATCTCGGCAATGTATCTATTCTTTCTCTCTGCTACTCCATTTTGTTGGGGTGTGTACCTGCATGTTACTTGCCTCTTGATGCCTTGATCCATTAAAAAATCAGAAAACTCATTTGAGAAATATTCTCCCCCTCCATCCGACCTTAGCTTCTTGATATATGTACCTGTTTCCTTCTCTACCATTGCCTTGAATGCTTTGAAACATGTAAACACATCTGATTTGTTTTTGATGAAATAAACCCAAACCATCCTTGTGCAATCATCTATAAAAGTGACAAAGTACTTGTTACCTCCAATGGATTGCTCTTTCGTTGGCCCCCACACATCTGTATGTATCAACTCCAATGGATGTTGGCTTATGTAGCCACTCTTCTTGAATGGAAGTCTCGCTTGCTTCCCTAGTTGACAAGATTCACATAAATGCTTCATACCTTGTCCTTGGAAGTTGGGAAGACCTTCAATCAGCCTCTTGAATTGCATTTCCTTCATTCTTTGTATGTTGATGTGACCTATCCTCTTGTGCCACAAGTCCAACTCCGAAATCCTCTTGTTTCCATATGTGAAGTAGACATGTTGAGTAGAATGAGAATTTACCTCCAAAGTGAAGAGTCTCCCTTGCTTCTTTCCTCTTGCTATGACCTTGTAACCTTGCTTAGGGTTCTCCACAAAGCATCCACCTTTGTTGAACCTTACTTGATAGCCTCTTTCAACCATTTGCCCAACGGACACCAAGTTCTTTGTGATGGTAGGTACATGCAAGACATCCTTGAGACATCTTCCTTCCTCCTTGTCATCCAAAGCTACATCTCCAACATGGGAGATCTCATGGGCTGTATCATCACCTGTTTCTACATGTCCTTTACCTTTGGGAACATGTAGATTAGTAAACCAAGAAGCATTGCAACTCATATGGTTGCTACATCCACTATCAATATACCAAGTGTTATCTAGTTTGCTTGAATTCCCATTCATGTGCATCATCAAGAGATTGTCATTTTCTGAACTTGTAGAAGCATAATTACCTTGGCCTTTGTATGAAGAACCTTGATTATAGTTCCTTTGGTTTCCTCCTTGGTAGCAATCTCTAGCATAGTGGCCAAACTTGCCACATATGTAACATCCTTCGCCATCTTGATTCCTGTTTTGTTGATGTCGTCCTCCTCTTCCTCTTGATCTTCCTCTCCCTCTTTGTGATGAGGTGCCTTGGTCATGTCCTTGATTTCTTGAGTGGCCTTGCCTTCCTCCAAACCTTCCTTTGCCCCTTCCTTGTCCTTGTCTTCCTTTGCCCCTTTGATTACCTGCATAGAAAACTTGTGCATCTTTGCTTTTAGTTGAACTTCCACCTATGTTCATTTCTTCGGTGACCATGAGAGCAACCAATTGCTCAAAATCGGGAAGATTATCCCTTACATAAACTGAAGTGGTAAAGGGTTTCCACTTCTCATCATCTCTCAAACCATTGAGAGTATAAGCCACAAGATCGTCATCGTCTACGTGGCTTCCAATGGATCCCAATGCATCTGATAACTCCTTGACCTTAAGTATGTAGTCATTTATGCTACTCCCTGAGCTCTTCCTGAGGTTGTTGAGCTCATTCTTGAGTTGGATCTTCCTTGCTTTGGTGCTTGTTGAATAAAGCCTTTCAAGTGTCTCCCATACCTTCATGCTGGAACCCAGGTCTTGGATATGGCCGATCATGCTATTGCTAATGTGTTGGGAAAGAATAAAGATAACCCTCTTGTCTCTTTCATTCCATTCCCTAAAGGCCCTTCTCTGGTCATTGGTTGGATTCTCATCCAACCTAGGTCTTGGTTCACTTCCACTAATCAACCCCCAAAGGCCCTTGCCCATAAGATAGTTGGAGACCCTAAATCTCCATGGTTGATAGTTACCTTTGTCTAGCTTTTCAATTTGAGTGTTGAAGTCTCCCATATCTAGTCTTTGATACTTGACCTAGCCCTTGGCTAATGCTCCAATGTGTGTAAAATGAAAATGAGGCTCTGAGGTTACCTCAATCCAAAGCTTTCCTTAGATGGACACCTTGTGCTCTTGCAAATTTGAGTAGAATAGCTCCCCCTTGATGTGAGCTACCTCCAAGAAGCTTTTGTTGATGCAACTCTTCAACCACCAACTCCAAGAGGTCTTCTTGCTTGTATGTGATACCTCCAAGATGCCCAAATGCTCTGATACCACTGATGGGGGAAGTATCTCAACCCCTAAGCAACGATGAAGCGCGAATGACCTCCACAGGTATCCTTCTTTGACCTCTGCACACCAAAAATGCTCTTACTCAGAGCTTATGCAGAGAACTCCAGTGAGCTTTTGTAGACCTGTAGTAGACACCAAGGGCTTTCCAACAAAACAAATTTCACTTGAAATGGATGCTTACACAAAGAGAAACAATGTCTACAACATGAGCTAGTTGAATGCTCACAACTGCTAGTCAAGCAGAGACCTCACTTCACTCCAGCAAACTTTTCTCAGAGATTATACAGAGAATGAATCTCAAACTTAAGTCAACTTTAGAGGACTCTAATAGCTACCCAATGACACCAAAATCATAGCAAATTGATACATAGAGAAGGAGAACCAGCCCTTACAACAGAGAGCAAAATATTTCCAACAGAGCCTACACAAAGAGAGAGATATCAATCACACAACTTCACTAAAATGAATGTTGCTCCCAGCTTACTCAGAGAATGCTTCAGAGAATTGGTAAGCATAAAATAGACTCTTATAACTATCCAATGAGACAAGAATTACATCAAATGGATACCATATGAGGGAGAACCAATGCTAACAACTCAGGGGTAGAGAGTTGCAACACTGCCTGCGCACACACATAGAGATGCCTACTAAAAGAAAACAAACAAGCAAGCAAGGGGGTTGCTTAAGCAAGGGGCTTGCTTATCACAACTCCAGCACTTAGTGCTCACTTTACATGAGCTAAAACTCCAAGAAGATGGCCCAAAGGAAGTCGGGATACATGCTCCTTTTATAGTGAGAGGTGTGCCCCTAAAATCTAGGAACTACCTTTCCAAATCAGCCTCCTAACTTGGAGGAATTAGTTGAGATGACTTGGGGAGTGGTTGAGTGACTTTTCTTGATGGAATCTCGTGGCTTTTGGCTTCCTTTGATTGCTCCACATGTCCATAAAAGATTCCCCACGAATTTTTAGCTTGAAGCTTGACTTTTAACAGTCCTGTAATTCAAATGTGAACAATCTACCTATCTTTTCACCTTTTGCAATTCTTCTGAATCCTTGACTTGGATCTTCAACAAATGCTCCTGCTTTTGTGAACCTGACTTGCAACCCTTTCTCTACTATCTGCCCAACACTTATCAAATTCTTTGTAATGGTAGGGACATAGAGTACCTTACTGAGTAGGTTGATGTTTCCATCAGGTGCTTTGACATTGCCTATTTTCTCCACAGGATGTTTTGTATCATCTCCTGTTTGTACCTCATGCTTATTCCTTGGATCTTCTAAATCTGATAGGAGTGCCACATTTCCTGCCACATGATTTGAACAACCTGAATCTATGTAGAAAATATGCTCATCAGATTTACCTTGTGGCATAGCCATGTTCATGATCAATAATGAATCCTCTTTGTTTGAGTCTTCTGTGTAGTTATTGTAGTCTCTCCTTCCTTTGTAGCCTCCTTGATAGTTTGAATGATTGTAGTTGTTGTAGTTGCCATGGTAGTTGTTGAACCTTCCTCTTGAGTAGCCATAACTTCCTCTATTGTATCCTCTGCCTCTTTGATTCCTGGAATTCCTAAAGCAATTTTCAGTTGTATGATTAGTTAATCCACAAATAGAACATGAGTTGGACTCTTGGGATCTCCCCCAGCCTTGTCTACCTCCTCTTCCTCTACCTCTACCATGTCTTCCTCTACCTGCATAGTTAGCTTGATATGTACCTGCTTCATCATCCACTTTCTTTGCCTTTCCTTTGTTATCTTTAGACTTGCTTTTATCCGTGTATAAAGCTGAAGATTGATTACCTTTACAGCTTTCTCCATTTTTGATAAGCTTTGCCTCTTGAGTAAGTAGTTGTCCAATCAATGTGTTGAAATCAGGTACATACATGTCCATGTACAAATCCATAGCTGTGGTGAATGCTTCCCACTTATCATTTGCCTTCAAGCCATTGATGACCTGCCTTACAATTTGCTCTTCATCTATTACCTCTCCAATGCTTCCCAACTGATCCTCTATGTCCTTGAGCTTTGTGACAAAATCAGTCACATTTTGTTTGGGAGCCTTCTTGAGAGTTGTGAACTCCAGCCATAGTTGATGCTTCCTAGCTTTGGTACTTGAAGAAAAGAAAGCTTCAAGTGCATCCCACACTTCCTGAGATGTCTTACAACTTCTAATGTGAGGCAACAAAAAATCTGAGATAGAGTTGAGGAGATAAGAACTTGCAAGTGCATCCTTGGAGCACCATGTGCTCAATCTTTCTTGCTCTTCTTGTGTTGGTTGACTCTTGTTCCTGAAACTTAGCATAACTTCATCTCCAGCCACATAACCATATAAACTTCTACCTTGGAGATAGGCTTCCAGTCTTAATGACCAAGCTGAGTAGTTACCTCTGTCTAATTTGTCAATTGATGAAGGAAATCCATCTCCCATGTTGTCCAACCTTGCTCTGATACCACTGTGAAGAGATGGATAGGTATGTGCTTGAAGATGAAGAGGTGTTGCAAAATCCTTCATCTACACCAGCCAAATGAACTCCAGGAGTATATGGTGGGCCCTTTTAGCTTGCCAATGGATGTATTAGACACCCTATTTACCTTGGAAGATCACTCTCAAAAAGATAGATCAAAACAGATAAGTTGGAGTTAGCTCAGAGGTGAAAACTTGCTATTCTTGGTTCATACACCTGTCCAGTGTTTTAAATTATTCTCTGAGCACAGCAGCAATTAGCTCAATTCCTCTTGGAGAAGTCTAGGCAACTTAAAGAGCTAACTTTCAAGAGTAATCTCATAAAAAATAATGAACAACACACTGAGAATGAGTTTTAACAAGTGATGACATCATCCCGATTTTCACGGGCTGCTATAGAAATAGACCAGTGAGCAGAAAAATCAACATAACTCAACATGTAGAAATCCAATGATTATGAAAATTTGAATGGTTTTACTAGACAGTAAGCTGAATCCAACAAGCTTTAAATCACTGAATTTGGATACGTAACCACTGAGAAATGTCTCTGACAAGATGAGTGAAAAAGTCGGGTACCTGACAGAGAAGTGAAGATGAACAGACCCTGTTGACTTCAAATGAACATAACTGAAGCTTCCAACATCCAAATGACATGAAAATTTGTGAGCATATAGTAGACTTATAGAGCTAACTTTACCAAGTTAAATCACTGAAAATGATGCACCAAGCTCAGAGAAAACATCTCTGCAAGCTGACTAAGAAAACTGAGAGTAATGGCAGTGAGTAGTACACTTCACAAGAACATGGAAAGATGAACTCAAATAATCATGAAAATGAAAGTATATTGATTGTACAATACAATGACTTACTGATACATATGTGTGCCTTGTAATCACACCTTGATATGGCATAAAGCTCAGCTCTTGGAGGTCTTCACATAGGTCTCTCTAACCACGACTAAAACTGCCATCTATTTATAGTTGAGTTTGGGAGGCTAACTTCCCTCAATCACTCTCCAATCAATCAATGATTGATTTGATTCTCTACCTACCACAAATCACGAATTCGTGGCTCCTCTTTCCATTCTTGATGAAGTGGACTCAACCACTTAAGATTCTCTTAATTTTACATTAAGTAAACTCTTCAAAAGTTACAAGAGGTAGTTCACAAGTGAACTTTACATAGTCTTCTTTTTAAAACTTCTTCTAAGACTTTTTGAGACTCAAGCGAATACTTAGGCTTGTCATAGACTTGCTCCAACATGCATGTCCATGTAGAGATCCATTGCAGTGGTGAAGCTTTCCCATTTGTCATCAGCCTTTTTTCCATTGATCACTTGCCTTACAATTTGTTCTTCTTCAATCTCTTCTCCTATGCTTGCTATCTGATCTGCAACATCTTTGATCTTGGTCACAAATTCTGAAAATACTTGCTTAGGTTGCTTCCTTAGTGTTCTGAATTCAATCCACAACTGATTTTTCCTAGCCCTTGTATTGGAGGAAAACTATGATGACAAAGTTTCCCAAGTTTCTTGGGATGTCTTACAATTTCTGATATGTGGCAAAAGAAGGTGAGAGATAGAGTTGAGTAAATAAGACCTTGCCAATGCATCCTTAGCACACCATGTGTTGAGTTTTTCTTGTTCTTCCTGGTTGGCAATCCTCTTGCTTTGAATGAGGGCAATTCCTCATCTCCTGAGATGTATCCATAGAGACTCCTTCCTTGTAGCTAGGTCTTCATCCTTAGAGACCAAGCTTGATAGTTGTTCCTGTCCAATTTATCAATAAATGAAGGAAAACCATCTCCCATTTTACCTCTATTGCTCTGATACCACTGTTGGGAAAGATGGATGGATGCTCCAAGAGACTGAGTAGGTACTGCTAAACCTGCTTTGTACCAGCCCTCTTTTGCTTCAGAGTTGATAGGTAGACCTTCTTAGCTTTCCAATAACACCAAAAAATAGCCTATGTATTTTGGAAGTGATGTGTGTAATGATTGAACCAAAACAGATAACTTTGAAGTTCACAAACTCAAGAAAACCTTCTATTTATGTCTTGACACTTGCTGAATGTTTTGCTCAGTGTGACCAGCACAGTAGAAATTGATAAAATTCCTTCTAGGGGTATTTAATTAGCTTGGTAAGCTACCATTTTCAAGTGGAATGATGTAAAAAAATAAACTATGCTAAGAGAAATCAATTTAGCAAGTTTAGCTATACCCCCGACTTTTTAGGACTGTAGCAAAAAATGACCAGAGTTCACCTCGACGCAGATTTCTCTGAAATGACTGAATAGAATTACTTCAAACTTTGACAGCATGTAGATGACTTTGAGCTGAATTTAAAAAGCTTTGAATCACTTGATTTGGTGAAGAATTGACCGAGATATGCCCTTGACAAGATGACAAACTTTTGAGTAGACTAATAGAGAACTCAGAGATGAATGATGTAAATGTATCTATTAATGAACACTTGTATACAATCCCATCGGCATGCGTAACATTGCCTAATGGTGTAGAGAGGTGTAGGCTATAGTATAGTCCTCACACACACACTCAAAAACAGTAGAATGAGGCTCGGGAATGATCTCTGTTACCCGCGACTTTTCATGTTCACTTTTATATGTAATGAGCAAAGATTTGAATTCAAATTCAAATTTTGGCTCCCTATGATCAAGCTCCTAAATGCTTGGAGATATTCCTTCAATCAAATGAACTACTTTTCCACGACTCACTTTGGTAGGTGATTACAAAAGATTCTAAGTCAATTTGACTTTTACAATGAGGTAAAGTGGTAATTAACCCCTAGCATATGTTCCTATGCTTCTTCATATATGTGTATATTTTAATGCATCCTTTGAGCCAAATGTGTAGGCTTGCAAATTACACCAACAGTCAACATCTCATAAACCAAGGTAAGTTCAGCTCAAGTGAAGTGAGAGATGTACTTGCAAGATATGTAGCTATAGTGGAGCCACTGAAGCCGATATATTTAAGGCCCATGTTGGAGAGTTTAGTGGCATAGGGTTTCCATCTTGAAAAAATCAAATGTAGGAAGCTATCAATAAAGAGCTATTGGAATGGGTAGCTCAAAAATTGCAAGGTAGAAGAAATGCACCTTCACAATCTCAAGCTAGATCATATGGCTCATGTGATCCTCACACTCAAGCATCTCAATCTTATGAGCCCATAGACATTGACATAGAGCATGATCCACCAAGAAAACGTACAAGAGTTGGGTATGATTATCAAGAGCATCCACATGGTTGTCTTGCATCAGCCTCCATCATGCTAGCCTGTGAAAACAATGTAAAGAAGAAGCCACACAATCCATCATGAATGCTTTTATACAATGTGGGTTGTCTTTCAATGTTGCATGAACATGGGCATGGACAAATGCCATATAGAGAGTATCTTTGTTAGGGTACCAATGGCAAGGGCCTATCTATGAATAATTGAGGATAGCAGAGCTCAAAATAACAAAGGAAGCATTAGAGAGAGAGCTTGAGCCCACGAAGGAGACATTGACAAAGTATGGATGCTCAATCATGTGTGACAGATGGATGGACATGAGAAAGAAAAATGTGTATAATATTTTGGTCCATTGTTGCAAAGGCAACATGTTTCTTAAAGGCAGATATGCATCACTTGTCGATACTTCCGTCATAGGTGAGTTTACACTCTATAGTCTATTATAATTTCTCAAATTTCAATTTATCATTGATTGAAAGTTCATTGATTCATTTCTCATTCTAAATTGCAATGTGCATCCAATATCCATATATCTAAATACATTATGCACATTTCACATTGCACAATGGAAAACACATTATGTAACATCCCATAAGTGCTAATTTTTAAAGTATTATGGCATTATGCACATGTCATGAATTTCATTGCATTGTGTAATATGTATTCTACAAATTGCACATGTGACATCATACATGTATGATGTGACTTTCCAATGTGCATTCACATTTATCTAATATGCTTCATAGTGTGTGTGTGTGTGTGTATCATTATGTTGCAACTTGCATGCACTATGTGATATGCATTGTGTAATATCACATAGTACATGTAATTTGTAACATAAATATTGAACACAAATGCATGTGACATGCCACACACAATGTGCATCATATTGCATAAATCAGAATGGACATTGCAATGTCATGAATCATATCTATGATGTATCATGTGACATGTGCTATGTGCATAATGCATATTACACAAAGCATTGTAAATTTTAATTTATGCATATTACATAATGCATTAAAACTCAACACTTATGGAATCATAGATGCAATGATAAATCATTAATGATAGATTCATCAAGATAAAATATGAATTGATCTATGATTCATTTTGTTTCATATGTAAACATGTTGGTTCATCTATGAACATACTCACCAAGCTATCATGTACATGGGCATAGAAAATGTAGTCCAAATGATCATAGGTAATGGGGTGTGTCTATGGGAAATCATTTGAAAGAAGAATAGCACTCTATTGTGTGAACATCATGTGCTCCCCATAGCATTGATTTGTTGATAGAGGATGTGAGGAAGATTCCATGGATTTATACCAGTTTAACCACTTGCTTTAAAATGGTCTACTTGTTCACAAAGAGATCAAATTTGGTTGCTTTATTTAGGTCTTTGAGTGATATTGTCTTGGTGAGCCATCAGATTTTCATACATGTGCATACTCATGGAGAGATTAGTAGGAGCAAGGCAAGCATTGATGAAGAACATTGTATCACTAGATTGGACAACTTGGGATGGATAAACTAGTCCGAGGGAAGAGTTTGTATGAATAAAATGTTTGGATGATAGTTTGTGAAGGGATATAGAGAGGATTAGTGTAGGTTTTATGGCCGTTATATTTACTCATACACATAGCAGATGGAGAGGGTTACATGCTTGGAGTAGTATATGATTTCATGGAATGTGTTAGAGATTCTATTCAAAGATTTCCTTATTTTACATTGGAGAGGTAAATATAATTTATTTTTTAAAGTGTGTATGTGTATGTCACATGTTTGTATGTGTATATCACATTTTCATATGTGCACGTGTATGTGACATGTGTGTATGTGTCATGTTACATGTGTATATGACATCTATGTATGTGACATGTGTTCCTAGTGACCAATGACCATTCATGTGACATGTCATATGTGATTCACGAATCATGACAATGTGTGTAGTTATTAATATGTATGTACGTATGTATGTATGTATGTATGTATGTATGTATGTATGTATGTATGTATGTATGTATGTATGTATGTATGTATGTATGTATGTATGTATGTATGTAATATGTATTGTTAAATATGGTGAAACACCATTGTTAACAGAGATAAAATGAATTCTTGGTGACCATAACGATGTGAAGATGATGATAACAAAAATAATTCAGGGAGGGAAAGAAGTTGCATACCTACTAAGAGATCGCCAAACACAGATTCCCATGCGCTCATCCACTATACGTGTGTAGACAACCATCTATGAAGATCATAATTAACACAAGGGGGAAGAGAGAAAATCGACAAGTTCATGATAGAGCTATTCTAGAATGTGCATACTTTCATTTACTCAAAGTCATTCATTTATACAAGGTTGAAGCACCCATTCATATGGGTTTCATGTCTCCTCATAGTATCTCTTCCAAGGATCTTCAAATTAACCTTAATATCAAGTGTGTCAAGTGATTTCCAATGACAAAATATGCTCCTGCTAACACTAGCATGCACGATGTACCCAAACTACCACTATCCGTTGATTGAAACTACCCCTCAACAAAATGGAAATTACGTGGAAACCATTTATAGTTTGGGTACCTTTATACAACATGTCAAACAACCATAACCAACACATCTAATCTCTAAGAATGCTTCAATCTATGAGCCTCCACATCACTCATGCCTGAGGAAACTAGTTCCATGACATTCAACAAAACCAAAATGCATCAAGTAAGGCTCTCTCATCAAGGCCAACACATATCTAAAAAGTGTTGACAAGAATAACAAATCAATCCATAGACACTCTCCATGTAGATCTCCATAGTTCTCAAGTGGTAGCACCTCCCTTGGGATAGAGTGGTCCAACTCCAAAAATATTGCCAATGCTAGAAGCAACCTATTCAAACAAGATATATATGTGCATAAATTATCATGCTCTACCCTTATGAACAAGGCTTGCAAACCAAATTGCATGGTTATACCATAGTATGGAGTGCAAACAATGCCCATAACATGTCCAAAACTATAAGCCATGTGTAAGGCAAAGCAAATCACCTAGAACTTAATCCAAGTTATGCAAATACACTACACACAACCCATAGTATGCCCTCCTATATGTATTAGTATGAAGTACAAGAGTGACATAATTACATCAAAACCATATGCATTCCTACAATACATCATTATCATATACAATCTATGTAAATCTGCAAGAGAGATGGATCATCCAATCATATCTTTTAGACTTGATTCAAACACTTAATAATAACATCAATTCTTTGCTTCATATCTTCAAAGCATGGTAGCTACATCATAAATCATCAAAATGAATGATCAAGCATAGCTTGTCTCCATAGGTTAGTATGATTATTATCAAATAACAATGAATATATGAAGACTCAAGCCACCATGAAGGCATGTATCCCATAGTGCCACATCATCGACTATTCAAAACATGAAAACTAGGAAAGGAGGGAGAAAAGAACATCCATGAATGCTTCTACCGAATCAATGCTACCTCACATTCACAATCCACATGGCGTGTTTCCGCTGATTTAATGCTACCTCACACTCTCTCATAATGGAAACAAACAAATGAGTGCTTCTACCAAGTTAACACTACCTCACACTCATACCACACCACCTCATGCAAGCTCTTAGCTCTTGGAGGAGATCGTGGATAGATTCTAGAGATGAAGTGGTGCTGCAAATTCTTGCTTCATACCAACCAAAAACAAGTTGAGGAGTGTACTCTAGACCCCTTGAGATTCCCACGACTCACATGTAATCACCTAAGTGCTTTGGAGTATGATCCTCTAATCAATGGATCAAAACAAATGAGTAGAAAAATCAACTATGAGCTAAGACTTGCTATTTTGGTCTCTACACATGTTCAATAAAATGAACAATGATCTCAACCTATGAGTAGTTAATCAAATTCCTTTTGGGAGTATCTAATTAACTTAGATAAATACCGATCAAAAGTTATTCCACTTGAAATGCTCGTGTAATCAGAGAATTATGCTTAGCAAGTTAGATGATCATCCCAGCATTTTTGGGCTTCTATAGTAAGCAGACCAGTGAGCAGAGTTTTAGATATATCTCAAGATGGAGTAAAACAATGACAATGAAACTTTTTAATAATAAAATAGACAGTATGCTAAATCTATAAAACTTTAAATCACATCAAATGATCAACTATGCACTGAGAATGATTTCTAAGAAGTTCAGTGTTCTGAGATGAATATGACAGAGAAGAGAGAATGAGATATGATCAATGTATATGTATTACATCACAGAGAGTTACAAGGACATTGGAAATGTATGATTGCACAATGTGAGGGTAGTGATGGAGATATGGAATGAGCTCACAAAGCACTATATATCCCTCTCAAATGATCTATGAATCAGGCTGTTTCACGTGAGATTTTGGTCCATCTTTTATAACTAGAGTTGGAGCCATTTTTGAATTCAAATTCAAGCTCTTACCATAAAGCGAATCCTAAACTTTAGGAATTTCTTTCTCACCAATCACCTACCAAATGATTCGTGATTTGATTCTTCCTAACTCCACGTGAGAGTAGTGCAACTAACATATGCACTTCTACAAGGATAGAACTAAATTCTTTTTTTTTTTGACAATGGAATAGTCATAAGTGAATTCAACTAATTATGTGAAGGGAATACTAATTGTCAAAGTATGTAGGCTTGGAATCATTGATCCCCCTTAAGCCTAAAATGCTTCTCTTTATTTCTCCTTAATTTCTTGCAAACCAATCATCATCTTGAACCTATTCATCTTAGTTCCATCCAAAGAGTTTGTTAGCATATCTACACATTGTAGATTTGTAGATAAATAGGACAATTGGATGTCCTTGCTAAGTAACTGTTCTTCCACATATAGATAGTGCACTTGAATGTGCTTAGTCCTTGCATGATACACATGATTAGAAACCAAATGAAGTGAACTAGTTTTATCTCCAAGAATCATTTGAGTATAAGAATGTAATCCCAAATTTGTTTAAAGTAGCTTAAGCCACATAGCCTCTTGTGTTGCATTTGATAAGCCTCTATATTCAGCTTCAGTTGATGACAATGCCAGAGTTGGTTGTTTCTTTGATGATCATGATATCGACTTTTAACGTGCAAAAGGTAAGTAGCCAGAAGTGCTCCTCCTATCATCTTTTGAGCCAGCCTAATCTGCATCATAATATAGCTTGATATCCAAGTCAGATGTGAATGGACAAAATAGTCATTCATTTATATTATCCTTTAGATACTTTAAGATCCCCTTGGAAGCTTCCATGTGAGGTTTTCTTGGTGTATGCATGAATTGACTTAATGTACTTACTCCATAGCATATGTCCACTCTTCTTAGGGTTGCATAATTGAGACTCCCAACAAGCCTTTGATAACCTGTAATGTCTTCAAGTAGTTCTCCCTCATGAGAACTAAGTTTGTGATTGGGGTCCATGGGTGTGCCTACAAATTTTGCATTCTCCATCTTGAACTTAACAAGCATATCATGAATGTACTTCCTCTATGTAATAAGGACACCAGAATTTGAATATACAAGTTCTAATCCAAGAAAGTATGTTAACAAATCAAGGTCACTAATTTTAAACTCTTCCATATCTGAGTTTTGATTTGCTTGATGCCATTGGCATCATTCCCTGTAACGATAATGTCATCCACATAAACACATAGATAAATAACCTCTAAGTTAGTCTTCTTTATGAACAAAGAAGAATCTGCTTTGCAAGCAACAAATCCTTGGTCCTGCAAATAGGTGACTAGCCTATGGTTCCAAGCTCTAGGAGCTTGTTTTAAACCATAAAGTGCTTTCCTTGATTTGCATACATAATCTAGCTTTATACCTATTTTAATCCATTCCTTTGTTATTCATCTTTTTTTAATCAATGGCATGTGCAACTTTTAGGAATTATTGAGAAAAGTAAAATGATTGTCCAATCTTTTGTATTTTTTGAAACTTTTGTGGTGGTAAGATTTCCCAAGGAAGTCTCTTTCCCTTTTTGGGGACACCCTTGAGGCACCCAAGAGTCGTAAAAGATTGAAGCACACCTAGCTCTAGCTTGATGGCATATGCAATCATGCACAATTGAGACCCATTAGTTGCACAAGGGAGAGGTTGATGAGTGCATGTGCAAGTTAATTACTAGTAAATAACAAATCATTATTTCAAGTGGATAATCAAGAGTCAAAGGTGTTGGACTATGGAGGCAAGAGTTTTGGAATCCAGGCCATAGAATGGATCACAACAATTATAGGAGTTGAGCTCCTTCATTGCCAAAATAGAGAGTGAGATATGGCTACCTAAAGTAAGGAGAAAATACTCAAGAAAGAAGGGGGCTTGCTTAGAAAGAGGAATACTAGATTATTCAAATTCCTAGAGTGATAAAAATCACGAGATCACCCCAATTCGAATTATTTGATGTGCATATACAACTTTCCAAATATTCTCTAGAAGTTAGGATGCTCTTTTTCTAAAAAATAGGATTCCTCGCACTTGTGTGATAGGTAATTGATTGCAAGATGTGAGGGGGATTCAAATTCAAATTTAATGTAAAAATTCTCGTGATTGGCACCTTGATTCATGATGCTTTGAGTGTCAACAAAAGGTGAGGTTCATATGCTCCGAAGGTTGGAGTTTGATTCTCAACCCTCCTTATCAAGATTCAACCTTCAATTCTTTATCCAAGTTCCATCGTTCCAATGCCTCTTTTCAATTTCGTTAGCTTGGATGAGTTGAATTCTTTGGTAAACATATGAGTACATTGATCCTTGGTAGCTTTGTGTTGACTTGTAGCTTCTTAGCCATTGATCCTTGGTAGTTTTGTGTTGGAATTGCTACTCCTTAGCCAAAACCTTTTCCCTGATGTAGTGGTAATGCTTCACAATTCCCATGAGCTCACAAGTAACTTATGATAGTGCTCTATGTGAAGAGGTGATGGAGTATCTTACATAGATGAGCTTGTATTAGCAAAAACATGCTCAACACTATCCTAGATAACTATTGAGACACTTGGTAAACTCCATGAGATTCCATAATATGCATTAAGAATACCTAAGTCCTTTTGAATATCATCCACAAACTTCTATGTCAAAATAGATGAGATTGAGGATCACAAATCCTAAGAAACCTTCTATTATGGATGAGAAGCTCTCAAAGATTTGCTTTTTGCTCACATCCTTGTAAAATACATCCAAGAACCTTTTGCACACTTCTAATCAATGTTTTAAGCTAACGAAATCAATTAATTTCATGAATTTAGACTCACTATGTAGTGAGAAACAAATCTAAGAAGTTTAGGGTTGACCCTGACTTTTAAGACGCTAGGTGATACATAGATATAGTCATACATATTTAATTATATGTCGTGCTCTTTAGTTCTAATGATGATAAGACTTTGTATGTAGAAGATGGAAAAGTTGCACAAGGTACTCTTACACTAGATAGAGATTGAAAATCAATGAAAATAAATCATAATCTGTATTGATATTTCACATATGATAGAAGGAGTTGTGGAGGACTTCTCTCACTTCACGCTAGTACAAGGTATGCTTAGCAATCAGCTACAAGCTCTGTGTAATTTCTCTCCTTTCCTGCCACTAGAAGAGTACTGTTTATATACACTTTTTTATCTCGATGGTAGTTGAATCTTCTACCTAAAAGGTAGTCCTAATTCTTAGATAAATTTGAACCTGAATTCAAAGTACATTCATGAATTATGGCTCCCTTCAATAATGAGATTCTTTCCATCTCTTACATTTATATTTTGATTGAAGTAATGTGAAGGATTAACCTTTGAGAACTTAAAGCATATGTTCCAAGGGATTTATATATATGTCTTATTAATGGGAGACCAATCCAAAGATAATAGGTCAAGCTCTTAGGCTTGTTCCATGCACCAAAAGCTCTCCCTCAAGCCTAAGATGCTTAAGTCTTCAATTCCTAAATACTTCCTTTGATGCAATCATTAATTTGAGCTTAACTCAATCCAAGGCCTTGGTCATCATGTCTACACATTGCTGGTGAGTAGATAGATATGACAACTCAATTTCCTTACTTACGATCTTCTCTCTAACATGAAGATAGTGAAGTTCTATGTGATTGGTCTTGGCATGGTACATTGAGTTAGCTATAAGACGTAATGAACTAATGTTCTAAGGAGTAGAGGACTCAAGACCTAAATGAGAATACAAGGTCTTGATACACATTGCTTCTTGAGTTGCATTGGCTAGTCCTATATATTCAGCTTCATTTGATGAGAGTACAATCATGGGTTACTTGTTTGAAAACCTTGAGATGCATTTTGTACCTACAGAGGTGAGATATCCTAATGTACACCTCTTATCATCTTTAGAAGGTGTCCAATTTGCATCACATAAGAGTTTGATATCTATATCAGATGTGTATGGGTAATACAAACTTCATTAATGGTTCCCTTCAAGTATTTGAGTATCTTCTTAGCTGCCTCCATGTGAGGTTTCCTAGGAGTGTGCATAAGTTGACTTAGGACACTTATGCTATAGCAAATGTCTACTCAAGTCAATTTGGCATAGTTCAAACCACCCACAAAACTCTGATAACTAGTTATATCTTTAGTTGGTTCACCTTCATGAGAACCTAGCGTTTGATTCATCTCCATGGGTGTACCTGCAACCTTTGAGTTTTGCATCTTATATCATTAACATATACATAGAGGTATATGAATTCATATTGATTCCTCTTAATGTAGAGTGAAAGATTTATTTTCCTAACCATGAATCCTTTTGACTTATAAATAGGTGACTAGCCTATAATTCCAAGCCTTTGGGATTTCTTCAGACCATATAGGGCCTTCCTTAACCTACATACATGTTCCGGGAATGATGAATCTTCAAAACTTGAATATTGAAACATATAGACCTCTTTAGAAATCCAATCATTTAGGAATGCATTCTTTACATCCATCTCTTAAATATTCCAATTCTTGGAAGTTGCAATGTTCATAAGCACTCTGATAGCTGGCATCTTTGGCATAGGTGAAAAAGTCTCTTCATAGTCATCCCTTGTGTTTTTTCATATCCTTTGGATACAAGTCTTGCTTGATACATGATAATAGTCCCATCACAATTTTTCTTTACCTTGTATATCCACCTTGATCCTATGATCTATAGGAAGTGGGGTGGGCCACAATATGGGACATTGTTTCCAACATGATCTTCATAGATGATCTTGAGTACCAACTCTTAAGTATGGTTTTCTTGTAGGGCTTCAATCTCTTCCTCCATAACATTCATCCATTCTAGTTTCAGGGATCCTCAAAGTTTAAATCCTGTGCTAAATAGATAGAGTGTTTAATGACCAATGATGTATCATAGCCATACCTATCTAGATACTTCTTCACTCTAGGCTACCTTCCAATTGTTTTTTGAGAGGATTCTACTACATCCCTCAACTCCTATGCTTTAGCTGTAACTTTAGAGTTCTAAGAGTTAATGTCTCTCATTGGAGTCTCCTACTCATCTTTAGAGTCACTTGATGCTTCAAGTTTGTGATCATTATTTCTTGACAAATTTGGAAAGTCTTCTTCTAGGTCATAAGATAGTTTGATTCTCCTACAATCATATTGAAACCATGACTTGTTTTCATAAAACAAAACATCTCTACTTACTATAAAGCCTTTGATGGTGGGATTGTATTATCTATAACCCTTTTTTATTAAGGTCATAGCCAATGCACACACATTCTCTACCTTAGGGTCTAATTTGTTGAGGTATCAAGCTCAACATGTGATGATGGAGGATAAAGTGTATCACTTTTTCATTTCTCTTACATGTATAGTGGTCATGTTGGTATATGTGAGGGATACTTTGGTGAGCTTTAGTAGATTTATCTATTGAGAGTGATGGCTCATTTGTTTCTTACCAGCTCACTTATTCATGGCCATTAGGAGTTTCCTTAGGGATTGTTCTTTATATATTGCACTAGTATTGTTGTATTAGGTCATTCTTGTATATTTCATTTATGTAATAGAAGAAGAAGAAGAAAATCATCACTCCTTGCCTCAATCTATGTGTGACCCTCTTTGAGTGTAAAAGTGTGTATGTGAGCTCTCTTCTAAATCTCCTTTCTCGTGACATGGTATCAAATCCAATGTATCTATAGAGAGCTCATGGAGAAGGCTGATAGTGAATATTATGTGAGAAGGCATGGAGAAAGCATGCTTCACAAGGGACCTTGGATTTCTACGAAATTGGGTGTCGTGCATAGAAAAACCAAGTTAGTATGCAAAATTGTAACTTGCATTGTGTTTGGCAACGCTCAAATATTCTAGATCCACAATTTCAAGTATTTTCGTGTAGTTTTGATACAAAAAACTATGTTTTTCTAAGATCAAACTGTCATGTCACAATTTGATAGCGTTCAAGCATAGGTTTGTGGTGTTTTTGTAGTGTTCTGAATTGCTACAAAAATAGCAAACGCTGATGGAATGAGAAATATATGAGCGATAAGGTAGACAAGAGAAACTTCCATGCTTGGAGATTTATAATGATGAATTTATTGATTGGAAAAGTCTGTTGGAAGTACATCAAAGGAGAGAATGAAAAATCTCCACAATTACTAGAGAGAAATCAGAGAGTAGACCTGTTAAGAGCATACGAAGAATGGAATCAAGGAGCATGAAAGGTAATGTATTGCCTATCTATTAACATACAGGATAGGATGATTAGGCACATATAGGATGCCAAAACTCTGAAAGAGGCTTGGAATAGTTTGATCACATTGTATGAGGGGAATACAAAGGAACAAAAATTGCAACTAAAAAATGAGCTACATATGCTAGAGAAAAAGAGCATGTCCATAAGTGACCACACCCTGAAAATCAAAAAGCATATGTGAGTTACTTGCATCTATTGGCATCAATGTAGATGATGATGATAAGGTGGAAGTGTGCCTTCGTGTCTAGTGTCCGTGTTTACAATTGAAGAATAGAATCTTGGTGAGGACTCAAACTCACAAGGAAAACCTAGTTATGAAAAATGTTGGAACATCAAGCTTTTACTATGCATAATGTACGCCATGTACCTCAATTATCACGCAGTTTGATGTCAATTGGTCAACTTGATGACCTTGGTTACAAGGTGGTCTTCTATGCTCAGTCCTTTCATATATCAAAGGGCAATATGGTTATTGCAAAAGGAAGCAAAGTTGGCTCACTTTATCCTTTATTTGTATCACAGAAAGAACACTTGTTAGCTGTTACTGAACAGCCTATGGCTTGTATTTGGCATGGTCGTTTGGGCCATATATCTTGTAGTGGAATGGAAAATCTTTCTCGTTCCGGCTACTTACCTGTGTTATCTTTCTATGATTTTTCATTTTGTGAGCATTGTCAATATGGAAAGCAAACCAGAAATGTGCATAGAACGCACATTGACTCTTCAATTCAGCCTTTAGATCTCATTCATACAGATGTGTGTGGTCCTATGCCCACTAGGTCCTTAGGTGGTTCTCTTTACTTTCATAGATGATGCTACTAGAAAAGTCTGGGTATATCCTATCAAATCAAAGGATGATGTAACCCACTTTCAGAAAATGGCTTGCTTCAGTTGAGACTGAAAAAGGAACTAAGCTTAAGGCTTTACGTTCAGATAATGGGGGTGAATATACCTCACATGAATTCAGCCTTTTCTGTCAGTCTAGAGGGATTCGTAGAGAGTTTACAGCTCCTTATACCCCAGTACAGAATGGTGTAGCTGAGAGGATGAATAGAACTATTCAAGATAGAGTAGTCTCTATGTTGCATCATGCAAACCTCTCACAAGGTTTTTGGGCAAAAGCAGTATTGACTGCAATTCATGTGATTAACCTTTCACCTAGTACTGCCAAAGGTCTGAAAGTGGCACAAGAGTTATGGACAGGGAAACCACCATATTATGATCATCTTTGAGTTTTTGGGTGTGAAGCGTATGTTCATATACCCAAGAATCTTAGACAAAAGTTGGACCATAAGTCAAAAAAATGCATTTTTCTTGGATATGGTCGAGAAGGACAATTTGGATATCGCTTATGGGATCCTAAAACACGGTCAATGATCAGAAGTAGTGATGTCATTTTTAATGAGTCTAAGATGCATAAACAGCCCATTAAGGAGGTTGAAGTGAGAAGAGTGGTGTTTGAGGATACTAGTCCTCCGGTTAGCATGCATAAAAATGTTGCACATAGGGATGTTCAAGAGAATGTCCATTCAGATCAGTCTGCACATGTTCCTGTTCAGCAACCATTGAGACGTTCTGCACGTGTCTCATATCCACCTGATAGATATGTTCTAGGTTTAGATTTTGTTATGCTAACAGATGTCGGTGAGCCTTCTTGCTACAAAGAGGCTATGCAGATAGAGGATCATGTCAAGTGGGAGCGTGCCATGAAGAGTGAGTTGGATTCTATTCACAAGAATGGTACTTGGGACTTAGTACCTTTGCCAAAGGGTAGAAAAGCTTTACCATGTAAGTGGGTATATAAGCTGAAATTCACATCAGATAGTGCTTCTCCAAAATATAAAGCACGACTTGTTGCAAAGGGTTTTAAGCAACAACATGTTGTTGATTTTGAGGAAATCTTCTCTCCAGTGGTCAAGATGACTACTTTGCGCATGTTGCTTGGATTCGTTGCAATGGAGGACTTAGAGCTAGTCCAAATGGATGTGAAAACAACTTTCTTGCATGGAGATCTTACAGATGAGATCTATATGGAACAACCAGAGGGTTATGTAGTTCCTGGCAAGGAAAGTCTAGTTTGTAAGCTCAAGAAGAGCTTGTATGGACTCAAACAGTATCCTAGACAATGGTACCAAAAGTTTGATGCTTTTATGAAGTCCCAAGGCTATTCTCGGAGCAATGAGGATCATTGTCTCTACACAAAGAGATGTTCTGATGGCAGCTTGATATGCTTGATACTTTACGTCGATGATATGTTGATTGCTGGGAAGTCCTCTTATGATTTGTCACTTCTCAAAAAGAAGTTGAGTCAGACATTTGATATGAAGGATTTGGGGGATGCCAAACATATTCTTGGCATGCGCATTACTCGTGATAGGAGTAAAAGATGCATATACTTGTCTCAAAGTGAGTACATATCCAAAGTACTTTACCGATTCAATATGCAGGGTGGAAAGGCATTGAGTACACCTTTACCCACATATGTGAAATTGAGCAAGGATGACTGCCCCAAATCAGATGAGGAAAAGGAATTCATGACCAAAATTCCCTATCAGTCTGCTATTGGTAGTCTCATGTATGCTATGGTAGCTACGAGACCAGACATTGCATTTGCAGTGGGAGTTGTGATTAGATATATGTCTAATCCTGGCAGGAAACATTGGGAAGCGGTCAAAATGATTTTGAGATATCTGAGTGGCACTAAGGACAAGTGTGTATGCTTAGGTAGAGGGAAAGCATCCATTATTGGTTACAAAGATTCTGACTATGCTGGTTGTGTAGACAATCGTAAGTCTATATCAGGGTACATTTTTCATTTTGCTGGAGGTGCTATCTCTTGGAGATCTCGTCTTCAAGAATGTACAGCTGTTTCCACCACAGAAGCAGAGTATGTTGCAGCAAGTGAGGCATGTAAGGAAGCATTGTGGCTTTCTCGTCTTGCCTCTGATATGGGTTTACCTCAGCATGTACCTCACTTGCTCAGTGATAGTCAGAGTGCCATTGCTTTGGCTAAGAATCCGGTCTATCATGCAAAGACCAAGCACATTGAGGTGAGGTATCACTTCATTAGAGATTGCTTAGCCACTGAGAGCATTATTCTTGAGAGGGTTCACACTCGAGATAATGCTGCAGATGCTTTGACTCAAGCTCTACCACAGGATAGCTTTCGACACTATTGTCACTTGATGGGGGTTACTTGATTCTTGAGCTTACGCAGTCACTTGTATACTGTGTAACATGCCCATCAGGTGGGAGATATAGTTTTTATACTTACACTCAGGTATTCTTTATCATTCTTTATTTTTTCTCCCATAGTTACTCTGGCCATATTGGCCTTTAGTGGGAGATTGTTACCGTTAGTGTCCATGTGAAAAGCCAAATGGCCACAGGACACTTCTTTGTATATGTTCTTTAATAGAACATATAGTGGCCTGGTCAGTCACAGACTGTAAGTTCGACCCGCATTTGTAAGACCTTAGAAGTCTGTCTTCGTGCTCTCTGTGTACTGTGTTTTCTGCATATTTTGCAGCTTCTACGCGGAGTACTGTGTGCGGCCTAAGGAGCTCGGTTTTCTACTCCGAGCATATCGTCGTGGAGCTCTCAAGAAGGAGAACGCACTGTGGTGAACGGCATCGAATCACTTCAACATGGATGCGGCTAAGAGAGTACTTAAGTATCTCAAAGGAACAATCAACAAAGGTATATTCTATCCTTACTCTTCAGATTTGGATATCAAAATCTACTCAGATGCAGATTGGGCAGGAGCTAAGGATGATAGAAAAAGTACATCTGGTTACTTAGCATTTGCAGGTATGAAGCTAGTGTCATGTTCCAAGAAGCAACCAATAGTTGCTTTATCCTCAACTGAAGCAGAGTACAAAGGCTTGACCATAGCAACTCAAGAGGCAATATGGTTAAAAGCATTGTATTGAGATTTGGGATTTGTGAGTTCCAAACCTCACATATTTGGAGATAATCTAAGTTCCATGCATCCAACAGCAAATCCTTTTTTCCATGCAAGAACCAAGCACATAGAATTCCATTACCACTTCATCAGGGAGAAGCTCATGGCAAAGGAGATTGACATTTCTTTTGTTCCAACTAAAAAGCAAGTAGCAGATATGATGACGAAGGCACTCGATGGAATAAAGTTTTGTAGATTCAAAGCTATGGTAGGTATTCAACCTATCAGAGAATGAAGACTCAAGCATACTTTAGCTTGAGGGGGAGTTGTTGGAACATCAAGCTTGCACTATGCTTGAAGTGGATTTGGTCTACATCAAAGGCTATCGCGTCGAAAGAATATCTGTTGGAGAGTTCTTTTTCTTATGCTAATTTATTGTATTTTTTGGAGAGATTTTTGATGGTTCATTTACCGTTGTAAAAGCCTTGAGCTTTACACATGTAAAGGTAGAAAGATAGAGCCAAAATCTCACGAAGTTGTGGTGGTTGAAGTTGCATTCAATCAAGCAATCAATCACCTAAAAGTAGATCAAACTAGATCTTCACTTTTCTTAGATTGTAGGGAAGTGAATTGATTCCCTCCAACAACCATTCCCACCTTCATTTGAATTCAAACTTTACTTGTAGAAGTCGTGGAACACTCCTAGAGTCTATATAAAGACTTTAAATCACTTCTACATTACATGGAAGCAATATACATACACTTGTGACCATCATTGTCTTGCTCCTTCAATTCTCTGCATCATCATCTTCACCAATATTAATCTTGCGGAGGTTGCTGCTCTCTCTCTCTCTCTCTCCAGAGCTCCAAATTGTGTGCAAGATGGCTCATTGGAAAGTTACTAGTGTCTAGTTTATGGCTATAAATTTTCACAGAATTTGGTTCAGTAGATTGGGAGAAATATGAGTCTTTTTGTCTCGGGGTCAATCTCTGCATATTCCTGAAAAATAGGAAGTACCACTGGTGAATGTCGCATTCATTCCTATAGCATATTTTGCTTATTCCTTATAATTTTGTGCATTCTATACACTCAATCCTATCTGTATCACTCCCATAAAAGTATTTTTTCTAATTGTAATCACGCTGGTTGCTATGGGCATTTGAATTTCATTTTCTCTTCCATAGATAGTAAGTTTCTTTTTGAGCTAGTCGACCCGCGAACCTATCTGTTTTGTATCGACTCATTCTCCTTGATGCTACAAAGTACATAGTGTGTTTCTTTGCACTTATCACATGCCTATAAGGTCTATTTGAGTCTCCATAAGCTCAAGGGCTGGTCTTGTGCCGGTTGGCTAGACCAAACTTCGTCGCTTCGAAATGCATTTTTCTACCTTCTACAAGCTTCTCCAAGTTCTTTCAAAAATGTATTCTACTATAGAAGACAAAGAGGCAGAGGCTTTGAAGGTGGAAGAGGATGTAGTAACCAAGACCAAGGTCAACAACAAAATCATGCTAGAGGTAGAGGACAATTTCAAGGCAGGGGGAGCCAAAGAGGTTGCATGAATTCCAAGGAAATGATTTAGGCAATCTTAGTAATGGATGCTAGAATGTTGGTAAACTTGGTCACTTTGAATGTGATTGTAGGTGGAAGAATCAAAATAACAGAAGGCAACAAGACAAATATGCATCAACAAGTGCAGATGATTCACATAAGCTATTCATGGTCCAACATCACATGATAGATACAATGTCTATTGATTTTTAGAAATCGAATGGTAATGTCTAGTATGTTGATTCATGTGCTTCAAATCACATGACTACTCATGCAAAATGGTTAAGTAGATTGCAGTATTTGTATGTTCCTAGATTTGTTGAAACAAGTGATGACACATCACATCCTATCAAGCATAAAGGAAACATAGCACTATGTATGAAGGATGGGAAGGTAAAACATCTTGCTGATGTGTTGCACGTTCCAAATATAACAAACAATATCATTTTTGTTGCACAAATGGTTGACTATGGATTACAAGTGAGGTTCAATGGTGATGATTTATATATAGAAGAGTATAAACAGAATGGAAGGTTGGTCATCAAAGGGAATAAAGTTGGTAGGATGTTTGCCTTGAATGTGAAAAATCCTAAAATGAATGCAACCATGTTTGCAAAAGGTGCAAATGTTATTGGTAACATAAAGATTTGGCACAAGCAAATTGGACATGCTAATTTTGAGAGGTTGAAATTGATGTAGTCAAAGGATCTTGTGAACTTGGAATACCAAATTTCAAGGTTGTAGAGATGCAAAAGGTATGTCAAACATGTCATTTTGGTAAACACTCAAGGGCATCATTTCCACATGACAAGCATCTTAGCGACAATTTGCTAAACATAGTACATACTGTTAAATTGTTTTATGTTTATCTCACTGGGTTCTTGGGATGGTTAGGGGTCTATAGAACAGAGGCCCTGCTTGTATTTTCCCAATTTGTTGATCAATTGTATGCTACTACACCAATTTCGGAATTAAACAATCTATCAACTACTTCTATATTCTACGCATTACAACATTCTTCACCGCAATATGCACAAACGTGCAACTTCATCACTTACCGCAATATCGGATTAACTTAGCACTTCAAAAGAGACTTAACTAATTACTAAACTTAATTAACAGAGTTACAAAATAACACCTAGATTTAGACAATGTGCTATGCTTCACGTCAGGCGCTCAGATGGGCTGAGAAGGGTTAGCAGAAACAGTGGCAGATGACGAGGGAGGGGAATAATCAGGGGAAGAAGGAAGAGGATGGGCTGCCGACTGACATGGGGAGGAAGGAAGGCTAGGCGGCAATGGTACCTTGGATGGAGACAAAGGCAGAGGTGGATTTTGAGATGAAGACAGCAGAGCCAGAGTAGTTACCACAAGAGCCGAATCATCCGGTTGTGCAGTCTCCTTCTCAGGTTGTGGAGTATCGGTGAGTTGTGCAGTTTTGGTGGCCATATCAAGTGCGGACTCCTGTGGATGGGACTTTGATAGCACGACCGTATCAACAAGATGAACTTTGTCAATAATAGTATCAAGAAGAACTTGATCTGGAGGGGATGAGGGGGCAGAAGGAATCTGAGCCGACGAAGCAGTGTCGTGCACTTGCACGGTGGAGGACGACAGGGCTTTACTATGTGAAGGGCTCAGTTTGCGGCATTTCCCTGGGAAGAATTGCAGAAGATCCGCATCATTGTCGATCTCCATCATTTGTGTAGACTCCTCATGTAATAGAATCATATGCAATGGATGAGGTTGCGCGGCCTTAATCTTCGGAAGGAGGAAAGTCAAAAGATGTGGCAAGCGGGTTCGAGGGATCTCGTTCTTGGCCGATTGGCGAGAAACGGCCTAGCATTCCCGGTGAATGCGCCGAAAAAAGAAGGAAGCCAAATTAACTACTTCTCTCGCTGTAGTGTCAATCAGAGAGTAGAAGGGGCGAGAAATGCCATATGTGCATTTTTGGAGATTAAGGGCAGCGACAAGGAACTCGAGTGCCGTGCGCTCCAGTTCAGGACGACACAGGATTGCAAACTCATTGGACGAGTGGCGGGGAAAGAGTTCTTTCATCGTGGAGATCAGTAAGAGAGGTCCATCTACCAAACCTTCCTGAGGGAGATGGAATCCCTCAGCGATGGTATTCATAGTGACTACTACACGTGGGTTAAGGCAAGCTAATGGCCAGCAGGGTTCAGTGGCAAGCGTAGCGGCAATAGCAGATATGATCTGTGCGAAGAAAGGATGACACTCCACTGAATGCCAGGGCAATTCAACGAAGGTGAGGAGGCCATGAACACTCAAAAACTCGCTCACTTCCGGAGCGAGGCCAGCACGGAAGGTAACAATGTTAGCCAGAGCTTCCATGGTGAAGACGAAAACACACAAAGACATGGTAACACAGAGTACTCAAGCACACAAAGATGCAATAGTAGACAACAGCATGAAGAACAGGATTAAGTAGAAACACTAAAGGAATCATGCAGAAAGAAACATAATCATCACGCAGTGTTGGAAATATACAGACATAATGGCAACATGCACACATTAACATAATCGAAGACACAGAAGGCAGTTGTTAATCATGGTTAGGTAAGAAAATGGAAATATTACGGTCAGTCAGTCAAACGAAACACCCAGATAGGAAAGGAACGTCGAGTCAAAACAGGGGAAAAAATGGGTGAAAAGTAAAAATACCGATCAAGCATCATGAGGACGAAGGCGGAGGATAACAGGGAGGAAGCTTCAATCCATTGATCGCCTTAGGGAGAAGGGTACCAGTTAAGGTGGATAACCGAAAAGTCGCTGGTCCCACTTGTTCGGCAATACGGTAGGGACCGAACCAGCATAATTTAAACTTTCCTACGGATGGATTAGATTTAGCATTATAAAAGAGCACTAATTGGTTTATCGTAAAAAGGGGGGTTTTAAGGAAACGATCGTGGGTTCTTGCTTGTCTGAGCTGAACTTCATGCAACACCAGAAAACTCTCAAGGCATTGTTCCTCCAGAGACCATAAAGCATCCAATGAGAAAGGGAATGATTCTTCCGGTAGTAACTTCTACTCTAATGCCACTCGCAAACTTGGAACCACCAGTTCCATAGGGGCAATCGCCTCCAAACCATATGCCAACTTGAAGGGATTTGTTCCGGTCGCCACTTTATATGTTGTACAGTAAGCCCATAATACAGCAGGTAGGAATTGATCTCCTCTCTCCGCGAAATCCAATACCAGTTTCCTTAAGATATTCAATAGAGATTTGTTGGTGCTCTCGACGAGGCCATTTGCTCGTGGATAGTAGGGGGAACTGAACTTATGCACAATCTGGAAGGTATGATTAAGCACTTGCATTAATGTGTTAGCAAAGTGCGTACCTTGATCAGTCACAAGTTCCAAAGGTAAACCATAGCGTGGAAAAAAATATCTTGCATCAAACATTTAGCGATGGCAGTAGCTGTGGCTGACTATAGAGCCAAAGCTTTGGCCCACCGACTCACATAATCCATGCATGTAAGCATATATCTGTTACTGGTAGTGTCGCAAGAGGTGTAATCGGTCGGATAAAATTCAAGCCCCATTTCTGAAAGGGTTTGAGAGGCAAAACGGGTTGGAGCAAAAAGTAATGTCTCTATAGAGGTTGACCTGAATGCTGGCACGCATCGCACTGCTGCACATACTTAGTCACATCATGGTACATAGTAGGCCACCATAAGCCACTCTGCAAAATCTTCTAGTGGGTCAAGTCAACCGCAAAATGACCTCCAGCTGGGGCAAAATGAGCCATTGTGATTACTGAAGCAGTTTCATGTGGTGGAACACTTCTTAGCAGCACTCCCGATTGATCCATATAATATAACTGCCCTACAATTAGCCGGAAGCATCTACTATACATAGCCAATTTTCGTCGAGCAACAGGAGAGGTCTTGCCAGGAGGACATCCACTGGTCAAGAAAAGCATTAAAGTGTCATAGTAAGAGGAGGGTACCAACAATTCTTGTTGATCGTCTTGTACAGTCTCAGTTGCATAAATAGCAGGTGTGGTATCATCAACTCCTTCCGAAAGCTCACCGAAATCCAAACGAGATAAAAAGTCAGCAAGCGCATGTGCAGACCGTGGTCAATGTACTACTGAATAATCAAACTCTTCGAGCAAAAATACCCATCTTGCTAACCTTCCTCCCAGATGCTATTGGCGAACAAGATACACCAAGGTTGCATGATCAACGTGGAAGGTGAAGCGTCATCCCAGTAAATAATGCCGGAATTTCTTCACCGAATACATTAATCTGAGACATTCACGTTTGGTGACTAAATAATTACGCTCTGTTGTAGCTAACCTATGACTCGCATAATACATTGGATGGAACCATTTCTTTGTTTGTTGCATAAGCACGCTGCTGATTGCAATGTCAGACGCATCCACAAAGACGTGAAATGGGAGTTCCCAATTTGGCGCTTGTAAAATAGGTGCGTGCGTTAACACTAAATTCAACCGATCGAAAGACAGCTGACATGCTTTGGTCCATTCAAACTGGCAAGGGGTACTGGTTATCAGCTGATTGAGTGGCGTGGCTAGATGAGCAAGCCACTGCAAATGTCGCCCATGTCACCGGATTTGGCCCAAGAAGTGCATCACTTCTTTGGGTGTCTTGGGAGCAGGTGCCTCCAGTACCGCCTTCACTTTATCTGGATCAACTTGGATCCCCTATTTTGAAATGATGTGCCCTAACAACTTTCCACAAGATATAGAGAACACAGATTTATTGGTGTTTAAGCACAAATGTTATTCTCTACACTTTGAAAAACAGCACTGTAAATGATACAGATGTGCCAAAGTATCGCCGGATAAGGAGAAATCATCCAAGTAACTCTCATGAATGTAGTTAGATAGGGAGAGAAAACTTCCTGCATACAACACTGAAACGTACTTGGAGCATTTCGCAGTCCAAACCACATCATTGTTCACGCATAAACACCCCAATTTGTTATGAATGTTGTCTTTGGAATGTCCTGCTCTACCATTTGTACTTGGTTATAACCACTATATCATCTAACATTGTATCCAGAAATGGTAGAGGGAATGGGTCAGGTATTGTTCCTGCATTTAATTTTTTGGAGTCCACACATATTCGTAATTGCTTATTCTTCTTATGGACTATGAAAATGGGAGAAATCCACTCTGCATGCTCGATAGGGACAATAAACCCAGCCTTCAGCAATCGATCCAGTTCAGCTTTGACCTGGGATGCATAGTGAGGATTCATTCTATAGCTAGGTTATTTAATAGGCGGAGCATCTGATTTCAGCATAACTCGATGTTGATAGATGTGCAGATCCAACCCCCTTCATATCGTGGTAATCCCATGCAAATACATTAGAGAATTCACATAGTAGCTGTAGTAATTTATCTTGGAAGGTCTCTTATAGTCCCGCCTTAATCTTCACTGGCCGCGGATTGGCTTCATCGCCTAAGATGTAGGTAACCAATTGGTCTTCCGGTACGTAGAACTATCGGGGCATGGCAAAGTCATCACCTGGCTGAAGCAATTGTTGTAGCATCGTATCATCCAAGGTCTGTGCTGCACTTGGTTCTGGTTCATGGGTCAGTGGTACTACCGTACAGGCCGCCAGACTCCAGTTATCGGCAACCATTTGTAAGTCAACAGTTTCGAGCGCTATCAGATCCTTATTGGCTTTAAGAAAAATTTCCTCTTCATCATCTGAAAGACCATCCAACATGTGTATAGGTTCTGCTACATATGGTCATGCATGCAAGTCACAAGGCTTCATGTCGTCTAGTGGAATGACATATTTCCGGTGGTTATACTTAAAAATCAATTCATGCGCTAACCAATCCTGAACTACCTTAGCTTGCATTAACCATGGTCGTCCAAAGAGTAGGTTATAATCAAGGTTGGATTGTGGTACTTCCAGAACAATGAAGGTCATTCTAAATACAACTCCTTGAAGAGTAATAGAAATGTCTCACACCAATCCAATCAAATGAACTTGAGATTGATCAGCCATGCGGACAAAAAATTGGACAGGTTCGATTTGCATCCATCCCATCCGTTGACAAAGTGCTACTCTTGCAATATTTACTCCAGAACCTCCATCAATTAATACTTGTGTTATTTTATGATTCTTATGCCAGACCGTAATCAAGGGCACCATATGGTCCACCATCGGGTCCAGTTCCGGCTAGATTACTACTGTCGAAGGAGCACATGAAGATCCTGGACTGACTTGTTGCAAGAATTGTTGGCGCACGCCAGGAACCAAAGCCAATAATTGTCCCAATGGCAGTGTAATTGATGCCTTGGATAAGACATCCCACACCGGATCAATTTTTGTTGTTTCCAATACGTAGTTCGGTGGGGACTCCAGTATTGCATGGGTCAGATTTCTTCCTTCCGGTACTGCGTGCGGTATGCTTTGCTGCGTCACCAGAACTGGGTAAGGAAAAACAGTTTGTTCCTGAGTTGCCCACTTGCTTGCTTTAGTAGACACCTTCTACTGTTCATGGATTCTAGGTTCAAAAATCTCAACAGCTGGCTGTAATTGCTTTCTCGAGCGTATTTGCACCACCGTCATTTGAGTGTCTACTACTCAAATGTACACCATGTTCGCCATCGGGTGTTGTCTTTCCTTTTTCCTTTTATCGTACTCAGCCGCATCTTTACAGTACCTACGAATATGCCCTATTTCACCCCAAAAATGACAGTTAGGTGGTGGACGAGATGCACCTTCACCCGATGGACCCGTATTCCACCGAGTTGGTCCAAAATTAGTTGATCATGCTCCTCTATAAGTCTTGTATCCTTGGTAAGGAGTATTCCTCATTTTTGGTGGTACGTAGTGACTGGCCGGTTGCCCTTGTTCCTGAATGATAGCATTGATAGCTGCTCTGCTCTGTATCTTTACATTATAAGGATAAGTCTCTGTAGTGTGGTCCACGGTACGACAAATGGCATAATACATCTGATTCAGAGCGCATGTTGAGCTTCTGTGTCTTGTGTTTTTACATTTAGTACAGTAAATTTGTTTCAGAAGATCCTCATTTGTATGCTTGGATGCCTTCAACCACTCTAAATCTTCAGTGAATCCACCCACTTTATTTTCTAACTCTAAAGACATAGCGATTATGGCATCCAAGGTCATTCCTCCCACATATCGTATAATCATGATCTTTTTCAATTGGGGATTTAATCCGTTTATGAACCACTGAGTAATGGCATCGTCTGGTAAATTGGCATGCACTGGTGGTAACTGTCGTAAATGCATCCGGAATAGAGTGGCATAGTCTTGTACATTCTAGTGTGCCTTCTGTCTGTTATTCTGCAGGTAATCAAAGATTTCTGCTGGGTTTTTCTTTAACCAAAATCGTTGTAGAAATGCATTCTTCACGTCATCGTACTGCCAGAAATGATTCAAGTCATACTCGATTAACGAGCGTGGAGCTTCATTAACCAAAGTTTACTGGAACATAATGGCTTTATAAGCAAGGTTGCTAGGTAATTCAAAACTCATAATTAATTTCAAATGTCCGCACATACGCATCGGGATCATCTCCCAAAAAACCTCCAAATTTTGTGTTCGTGACTCGGGCTAGCACCGGACGCGGTGGAATAATCTGTTGCTGTTGTTGTTATTGTTGTTGCTACTACTGTTGTTGTTGTTGTTGTTGCTGCTATTGTTGTTGTTATGAACTACTCATGTTGCCTAAATTTTTGGGGAGTATCTCTTGATGTTCCTGGGACGTATGGTCACTTTGCCAACTTTTTGGTCCTAAGATATATCTGAACTGATTACTTAGCTCAAAATCTAATAGCCCTTTCTCAACTTTGGTGTCAAAATTGGCTAAACTTGCACCTAAAAACGGTGAATGCAGTAAATTCCCCTCGAACAATATCACAGTATCACCGAAGATCACCGAATTTTCATCAGAGATCACCAAATTGTCATCGGATAATATCGAACTGTCATCGAAGATCACCGAATTGTCATTGAAGATCACCGAATTGTCACCGGACAATGCTGAACTATCACCGCACTGCGTCGAAGTACAACCAGAAACTAACGTACTATCTTTTGAATGTACCAGACTATCATCGGAACGCACCAGATTACCTTTCCACGCTACCGAACTACTTCTGCACAGCACCGAACTGCTATCGAAATTGCCGCTAGCTTGCTGGACTGGACCTTCTGCAACTGAACTTGGTTGCTCTTCACTTCTACCACCAGAGGGTGTTCCTAACGAACTCGGAATTGCCTAGGGATGTTGATCACTTTGGTATTTGTGATACGATTCGTCGGAATGTGTTATCGGCATATATCAAAGGATTCTTCTTCAACCCTTAACTTTTACTTCAACTAGCTACTCCATTTCCCACAGACGGCGCCAGTGTTAAACTGTTTTATGTTTATCTTACTTGGTTCTTGGGATGGTTAGGGGTCTGTAGAACAGCGGCACTGTTTGTATTTTCCCAATATGTTGATCAACTGTATGCTACTACACCGATTTTGGAATTAAACAATCTATCAACTACTTCTATATTCTACGCATTACAATATTCTTCACCGCAATACACACAAACGTGCAACTTCATCACCTACTGCAATATCGGATTAACTTAGCACTTCAACAGAGACTTAACTAATTACTAAACTTAATTAACAGAGTTACAGAATAACACCCAGATTTAGACAATGCGCTATGCTTCACATCAGGCGCTCGCCCAGACCAACAGTCTGGCGTTGACCCCCCTGTGTTTCACGCGCACCTCCTTTCATTAATCAAAGAGGTTTACAACGTTTGCGCTACACCCTTTTGGTGTGCGTGCGACTTTTCAGCATTACATTGCAGAATATATTAATTCTATTCCGGCGGCTCACAATACAGATGTTTGGAGTCCTGCAAAGAATACATCTATGGGTGGTTGTAGGTTTTATGTCACTTTCATTGATGATCATATGCAAAAACTATGGGTATATTTCATGAAAGAAAAGAGTGAGGTCCTAACTTACTTCTAGAATTTCAAGGCCATTGTTGAAAAGCAAAGAGGGAAATATATTCAAATGTTAAGATTTGATGGAGGAGGTGAATACATGTCAAATGAGTTCAATATCTTTCTAAAAATCATGGACTTTGATGGCAGTTTTCATATAGGTACATACCACAAAAAAATGGCCTTATTCAATGCAAAAATAGACTTATTATAGAAATAGTGAGAGCCTTAATGGATGAGAAGAATATGCCTCATGGTTATTGGGCAAAAGTTGTGCACACGTATACATCATGAACATAACTTTGACTACTGCTATACATCAAATCGCACATGAAGAGAAGTTTATAGGTAAGAAAACAAACTTATCACATATAAAAGTATTTTGCTGTATTGCATATGTACATGTTCCAAAGGTTTTGAGGATGAATCTTGATTGGAAAGCAGAAAAATATATCATCATTGGGTACTCCCTTGAGAAAAAGGGATATAAATGTTATAAACCACTCACATGATAGGTGAAGCTAAGCAAAGATGTGGTATTTGATGAAATGTCAAGCTTCTATGTAGATGCCAAAGAAGCACTTAATCTTGTTTCAAATGAAAAAGGAAAAAAATCAACTACAAAATCTCACGTTTTGAGTGGTCTAGATGTGTCAAGCAATAGTTCCAACTCAAATCCATGGAGTGGAAGATTGTGTGGAAATTTCAGTCCAACAAATTCATTGACTATACCCAGGAAAGGTAAAGAAAAGCTTTCTGCTAGTAGTGAAACATCTACATGTTTTGAAGACATTGATGGAGATTCAAGTAGTTTAGAAAAGAGCCTTGATGAGGACCTTTAATTGCTCTCTATGAATACTCTTGGAGTAAGAAAGTCACATGTAGGTCATACAAGGAGAACTGACCCCAGACCAAGAAGATATGGGAGATGCAAAATTCAATGCAACGATTGACGTATGACATTTACATGGATCGTCATTGTGCCTACATGACCAAGGCCTCCGAACGCACTATCGTAGTGCTTGTGCAGGCTATTTCATCTTTTTGTGCCAAAGGTATATACCAGTTTCTGTTCGCCAGTATAAGCGTCTCAAAGTCTACTATAGGTCTAGTGGAATTTGTCTCGGCAATTTTGTTCAACTTTTTGAGATATAGTCAATTTTCTACATCAAGGTATTTTAGTCACCGGCCATGGCTGAAAGCAATGATGTATTTCGTATGTTGGCTATCGAGGATAAGTTGGATGGTACCAACTACCCGTTATGGGCTTATATGATGCGACATGTGTTGGTTGCAAAAGGACTGTGGAACATTGTGCAGGGTGTCGAAAAACGTCCTATCACACCTGCAACTGTTACAACTTCAGGTACTGAAGCTGATGCAGAAGGTGTTGAAGATGATAATATTCTGCATATTCATGTTCGTGTTGCAGTTTCTGTTGCACCTACTATAGAGCAGATTCATTGGGATGGCAGAGATGCCCAAGCACATGCATTGATAGCTTTGTTTGTCAAACATGCAATTATTCCTCATATTCGCTCTTACAGAATAGCTAAGGATGCTTGGGATACACTTACCACATTGTACCAAGCTACGAATGAGGCTCGTGTTGCTTACCTCCAAAAACAGCTGGAGAGTGAGCACATGAATGAAGGTGATTCTATGGATAGTTTCCTAACAAAGATCAAAGACTTGAAGGAATAGTTGATTTCTGCTGATGAGGTTATACCAGATAGATCACTTGTGCAGACCGTTCTGAATGGTCTTCTTGATTCATATCAGAGTTTTGCTTCTACTCTTTGGTTGATGATGAAAGGCTATCGAAATGCCTTATCATTTGAGGAGTTATTCTCTGTTCTGTTGTAGGAAGATCAGTCCAGGCAGAACAGGTCCATTATGCGAGTTGTAGATCAAGCTTTCCTGGCTAGTCAGAAGGGCAAAGGAAAATGGAGCTGTTCAACTAGTAAGCAGAAATTTGCTAATTCTGCATATTCGAAGAAGGAAGATAAAGATGAGAAGAAATCAAGAAAGCAGAAATCGTTTTGTAAGTATTGTAAAGGGAATGATCATATCATAAAGAACTGTCCAAAACTAGGTGCTAAAGAGGCAAAGAAGAAAGAGGCTGGAAAGGTTGTTGTAGAGGCCTCTACACCAAAAACAAAGTCTGCTAATCTTGTGCAGGAAGAAGAATGGGTTTTTACTACTGTCTGCAGTTTTGACCCATCTTCTCATGAGTAGTGCATGTCTGCAGTAGACTCAGATGTTTGGTATTTTGACACTAGGGGACCAAACATATTACCTCGCAGCGCAGTTTCTTCTCTTCACTCAAGTCTGCCCCTACAAGGAATACTGTTACATGCGCCAGCAACTTCTCTTATCCTGTTATGGGAGTTGGTAAGATCATTTTGACTACTGCTGATGGTAGTTCTTTCACTTTGTCAGATGCTTTATTTGTGCCAGGGATCAAGAAGAACCAGTTATCAATTTCTGCACTAGCCAAGATTGGCTTGGTTGTGAAATTTGTTGATGATAGGTGTACAGTTCATGATCTGTCAAATGGCGATGTGATTATTGCTTCTGGCATTTTATGTCGTGGATTGTATAAGCTCATAGACTATCAAAGATCTGTAAATGATTTGGCATGTGCAGTAAATGATTCTCAGGCTATGTCAGATGCAAAGCTTTGGCATGCATGATTTGGTCATCTGAATTTTGCTAGTTTGCTACGCATGCAGAAATCTGAAATGGTGTCCTCTTTGCCCAAACTTGAGGCACCTGGAAAACATGTTTGTGAAGGTTGTATTTTGGGCAAAATGTAGCATTCGTCCTTTCCAAAAGATGGTTCAGTTCGGGCTACGTAGAAATTGCAGCTTGTACATAGTGATGTCTGTGGTCCTATGCAGACACCTTCTTTTGGGAATTATCTTTACTTCGTGACTTTCATCAATGATTTTTTCAGGCATGCATGGGTATATCCACTGAAGGCAAAGTCTGAAGTGTTCATGTGCTTCAAACAATTTTTGGTTTTGGCTGAAAATCTGTCAGCATGTAAAATGGGCACTCTCCGTTCTGATCAAGGGGGGGGGGGGATTATGTCTTCTGATTTTAATGCATTTCTGGCAGCACCTGGGATAAAACACCAGTGTACAGTGCCGTATACACCTCAACAGAGTGGAATTGCTAAAAGAAAGAATAGGTCACTCATGGAGATGGCGAGGTGTATGGTCAAGAGTCAGGCTTTACCACATAGTTTCTGGCTTCAGGCTGTCATGTGTGCAACATATGTACTAAACAGGTGTCCCACTAAAGTGATGCAGTCTATCACTCCATATGAGGCTTGGCATGGCCACAAGCCATTTGTAGCTCATCTGCGTGTTTTTGGTTGTTTGGCATATGCATTAGTGCCTAAACAACATTGTAGAAAATTGGATGATAAAGGAGTAAAATGTATTTTTGTTGGGTACAGTTCTGAAAGTAAAGGCTATAGTCACTATCATCCACAGACTAAATGCATTCTGGTTAGCTGTGATGTTGTTTGTGTGGAAGATGCTATTCAGCCATTGCTTTCATGTACTAAGGAGACATTTGTTAGCTCCAAAGACATGTATGATACTTTGCTGCCTCTTTTTACAGGTGGACAGTCTAGTGTTGGTCCTAATGAGACAACTTCTTAGCCTTTGTAGGTTTCATGTGATGATGCAGATAATTCCATTTTTGATGCAGATGTACATGATGCACTTATTGATGAGAGAGCTGATATTGAGCAGGCAAGAACTATGCCAAAATGGTTGGTGAAGACCTTACGTGATAGCAAATTAGATGCACCTCTGTCATATCGTACTTGTTTAGGCTCTCGTAGTGCCTCTTTTGCATCAAATTGCTATGCTATGGATACATCTAGTCTCTCTGATGAGAATGAGCCTATTTGGTTTGATGAAGCACAAAATTCAGAAAATTGGATGGCTGTTATGCAATCTGAATATGATGTATTTGGTATTTATATGACTTGCCTCCTCGCAAGAAATCCATTTGCACTAGGTGGGTATACAAGCTGAAGTGTAAATCGGATGGTACAATTGATAGGTATAAGGCTAGGCTTGTTGCAAAGATTTATGCACAGGAAAGAGGCATTGATTTTGATGAGACCTTTGCACCTACATGCCATATGACTACTGTTCACAGCATCTATGCACTTGCAGCTCATCATGGTTGGAATGTACATCAGTTGGACATTAAAATAGCATTTCTGAATGGTGACTTGCATGAAAAAGTGTATGTTTTTTAGCCCCGTGGGTTTGTGCAGAAAGGGCATGAAAACCAGGTGTGCAGGTTAAAGAAGGCATTATATGGTTTAAAGCAAGCACCACGTGCTTGCTATGAGATGATACATGCCTATCTGATTTCACATGGTTTTGAGAATAGTCCAACGGAAAGCACCTTATATGTTAAGCATGCTAATGATGTGCTTCTGATCATTGTTGTCTATGTTGATGACATGCTGCTCACTGGTCCTATTGAGAAGCATATTGCTGATTTTAAGGCTGATTTGCATGCCTCATTTGAGATGTCTGATTTGGGGCATTTGCATCACTATTTGGGCATTCAGTTTATGCAAGTTGATGGTGGAATGTCTTTGTGTTAAATGAAATATATTGACACATTATTGCAGCGTTTTGGCCTTGAAGACTATAAGCCTATTGCCACTCCTATGGAGACAGGTTTACGATTGAGTCTTCATGATGCTAGAGATGCATTTGATGCTCTTCTCTATCAGCAGGCTATTGGATGCTTGATTTACTTATGCATTACTCAGCCAGATATTCAGTTTGCTGTCTCACAGATGAGCAGGTTTATGCATTGCCCAAGAGTCAAGCATTGGCAGGCACTTAAGCGCGTCTTTCACTATTTGAGTGGTACTCGGCTACTTGGGTTGTTTTATCCCAATGGGGGATCACTACCGCCAGATTTGCATGCTTTTTCTAACTCTGATTGGGTTAGTTGTTATGACACTCGTGTGTCCACTAGTGGCTTTTGCTTCATGCTTGGTAGCTCATGTATATCTTGGTTGAGCAAGAAGCAGCCTACTGTGGCCACTTCTAGTTTTGAGGCTGAGTGCTTTCACAGCGACTGTTGAGTGTGTGTGCCTCAGATGCCTTATGGCTGATTTGGGTGTTGGTTAGATTTCTACCACCACCATCTTCACTGACAGTCAGAGTGCATTGGGAGTTGCAAGGAACCCTGTGTTCCATGCTCACACTAAGCACATTGAGGTGCATTATCACTATGTTAGGGAGAGGTTCTCTGCTGGGGAGATCAGCTTGGCATATGTGCTTACACAGGAGAACATTGCAGACCTTTTCACGAAGGCTCTACCTAGGGAGAAGTTTGAAGCTTTCCGCAAAGCTTTGGGCTTACTTCCTTTTGTGTAGTGATTTCCACATAGGTTGACACTTCCTTATACATGAGTGCCGGCTCCTTGTTCACCGCATCACTCCCAGGGGGGACTTGTTGATATATTTAGGTAGTGATGTGTATGAACACACTAGGATTGTCGGGGCACTTTTTTCCCTCTTTGGGAGGTTTTTTTCCCCCAACTTGTATATACGCCTATTACCCTAATGGGCTACTTATCTTTGTACATTCTCTAGTAATACAGTCAGTATTGTGTGTTGTGCTCCAAGCTTCTTCTTCTTCCTTGTGTTGTTTGTGTGCTTCTGCAGAGGTCTAACTCCAACAATTAGATTAGAATTTGAAGTTGGATGCTACATCAAGTGAAGCATTGGAAAATGCTACTATGTATAGGAAAATTGTGGGAAGTTTGATATATCTCACAATTACAAGGCCTCATTTAAGCTATAATTTTGGACTTGAAAGTCAATTTATGGAGTTTCCCAAGTAACCACATTTAGATGCTTTGAGATGCACTCTATGATATATGAGTGCTACTTTGAATTGGGCATTGTTTTTTAAAGTTGGTGTAGAATTGTAGGTTCATGATACATTGATGTAGATTGGGCTAGTAGTATTCTAGATAGAAGATCTACTAGTGAATTTCAATTCTCACTTGGAAGTGCACCTATTACATGGAGCAGTAATAAGCAACATAGGCTGAGTATAGAGGTGCTGCAATGGTAGCATGTGAAGCATCATGGGTAGGGATGCTACTTGAAAATTTAGGTGTGGAACCACAATATCCTATCATCATTTATTGTGATAATCTTAGCAGCATACAATTTGCATGCAATCTTGTTTCTCATGCTAGAACAAAGTATATCAAGATACATAATCATTTCATCAGGGAAAAGGTATTAGCAAGTGATATTGATCTTGTTTATGTGAGGAGAGATGAGTAGGTTGCTTCACTAAAGCACTTGAGGATGAGAATTTGAAGATGTTTTACAAGATGCTTGGATGATTCAAGACATAAGTGGAAAGAAGAAGGACAAAAGGACTATGGAACTTTGATACTCAAAAATCATGCCTATGTGAAGGGATAAATTCACACATGTAATATAGTGATGGAATTAGGATCCAAAATAGTTCTAGAAACTTTAGAATTGTGAATTTTACACCCATGAGGATATTCCACAAGATTATTACACAGAGTCACCTGAGCAGAGTGAGATTTATACATATCACTATGAGGCAACACCTATGGAAATAAATTGGAAGCCAGAATACTCCAATGTCATGTATGTGAATCCTAACCCAAGCCCCAAGCAAGACAAGTAAGACCACAAGCCCCTAGATGACCATGTTTTAGATGTCAAGGCAACCATTTCATTCATAAATGTCCCCACCCATCCGCTCTATGTGTGTGAAGAGATACACATAGGTACAAGCTATTCATTTGGACAATTCTAGGTTGTATTGTGCAAGGAGGTTGAAATAGCTCACATTGTCAAAATTGAGTAATCTATGGCTTGGTGTAAATCTTAAGGAGTCTTTTTTACTCTAAAAAATCTCACAGGTTCAGTATCAGCTCTAGAGAGCAATTCAATTTTTGGTGGATCGTGGTAGTGATGAAATTGGTCCAAGGAAGGGCCCATCAATCTTCTGTTGCAACTAGGATTGGATAAATTCCATCATACACACACACACACTATATATGTATATGTATATATATATATATATATATATATATATATATATATATATACATACATATGTATAGATACATACATACAAAGAGGTAGAGAAACACAACCTTCCCAAGAGTTTTCTGAACTATCTTTCCACTTCACTAGACACTCTTTATATAAGTGACTTCTCATCCATTTCTCTCAAGTGCGTAGTATGCTCTCACGCTCATGTGGAATAGATTGAATAGAAATTGGCTCTACTACCTCACTATCTGGAATGAGGCTGTGAGATTCACCTAGCCTTTTCTTAAGCCAGCTAACATGAAAAACTAGATGGATCTGGCTATTCTCTGGAAGTAGGAGCTGGTAAGCCATCTTTCCTATTCTCTTAAGTATTTGGAAAGGTCAACAATACCTAGGAGATAATTTTGGACAAGGTCTCGTCTTCATGGTTTCACATCTAGATGGAACTTTAAGATAGACTTGCTCTCCTACCTCAAAGTTGATGTCTCTCCTTTGAGGATTAGCATAGGCTCCAGCTCTATCCTGAGCTCTCCTAATACTGTCCTTAGAAAACCTAAGCGTATCACTCATCTCATCCAAGAAGTCCTTTGCAGCTTGAACTTTCTCATTCTGCAATCCTACTGCATAAGGAGCTCTTGGCTGAAATCCATACAAAAGCATAAATGGACTATGCTCAATGGAAGAGTGCTTGGCACTATTATATGCAAACTCTACTATACGTAAGTACTCTTCCAGATTAGTTTGCCTTTCATTTACATATGCTCAAAGAATAACCTCTAGGATTTGGTTAACCCTCTCTGTTTGCCCATCCGGCTGTGGATGCTCAACCGTACTCATGCTAAGTTCTGTATCCAACCTTTTGAAGACCACTCTTAAAAATTTTCTAGTAAACTTCCTATCCTAATCAAAAACTATGTCTAAAGGAAGACCATATAATCGGTATACATTCTCCACAAAACTTCTAGCCAACTCAAGTGTCTTCATTGTAGTACGTGTTGGAGTAAACCTAGCCATTTTGGTTAACCTATCCATAATTACCCAAACCGAGTCGTGCCCTCTCTATGTCTTAGGTAATCCAACTATAAAATCCTTGGAGATACTCTCCCACTTCCCATTGGGAATATCCAATGGGTGGAGTAGTCCTCCAATCCTCAGCCTTTCAGCTTTATTGACCTGGCATTTAGTGCACTTAAGCACATACTCTAGGATGTTCTTATGAAGTCCAGGCCAGTAAAACTGCCTCTTAAGAAGATCATAAGTCTTGTTAAATCCTGGGTATATATAATAGATATCCATCATGGACACTGTAATTCTTCCACTTGAATCCATATTGAGTACTCATCAATACTCCATCCTCACTGGAAACCCATGTATCATGATCCCCATTCTCTATGGCTTCCCAAATCTTGGAATATGCAGGATCAAGCCTACATTTCCCTCTAATGGACTCAACTAGCTCACAAGTGATCTGAGTAAAACTCAGTCCATTGAGCATAGGCATGCAAAGGCCTATTCAGGAAAAATGGGAATTACATAGGATTTTGAGACAATTCTTTATTTCCCAATGTTTTAGTTTTTGACTCATTCACAGACTACAACATGTTATTATCTCTTGATTTGAGTAAATTAAATTGACACTTTAATAGTAAGGATAACTTTATCATATATGGGGAATCGAGGTTGGGCTCAAATGTAAGAAGTTAACATAATAAGTAATATAAATGGGACTTGAATAATTCCCAAATTTCTTGAATAGGCCTTTGCAGCTAAGTGAATCAACCATTACATTAAACTTTCCCTTCCTGTACCTAAGCTCATAATCAAACTCCTGAAGGGTCTCTGCCCATTAGGCCTTACGAGCTTTAAGGTATGTTTGATTAGAGAGCCACTTAATGCTCTGTTGATCAACTACTATCGTAACTTTGGCACCATATATATAATGACACCACTTCTTTAAAGCATGGACAATTGCATACAACTCCTTCTCATAGATGGAGGAATTTTTCTTATCCGGTTCTAGTTTCTTACTCTCAAAAGCTACTGGTCGACCATCCTGAACTAAAACTGCTCCCATAGCAAAATCACTTGCATCAGTCTCAACCAAAAAGGGTTTATGGGGATCTAGTATATGTAAAAGTGAAGTTGTAGCAATTTCTACTTTCAATCTCTCCATACTTTGCTTCTGTCTGTCTCCCCAATGAAAGGCTTTTGCTTTCCCTTTAAGTTGTTCCATCATCAACACTGCAATTTTGGCATAAATCTTAATGATTCTTTGATAGAATCCTGATAAATCTAGGAATATCTATAGCTCTTCCAGGTTCCTGGGGTATGGCCATTCCATAATAGCAATTAATTTTACAGGATCCATCTTGATTCCATTATGGGAGACTATATGCCCAAGGTATCTAACCTCTATTTTGAAAAAATCACACTTTGACTCCTTAGCAGAGAGTGAATTTTCCCTTAACACTTGGAATACTTTTCTTAAGTGCTCTAAGTGCTCTTGTTTTGATGCACTATAGATTTGAATCTCATCCAAGAAATCTAGTACAAACTACCCTAGATAAGGCTGTAATACACTATTGATGAGCTTCATGAAAGTGCCACGAGCATTTGTGAGGCCAAAATCCATCACCAAAAACTCATAATTCCCATATCTAGTCTTGAATGCAGTCTTAGGGACATCCTCTTCCCTAATCCTAATCTAGTGATACCCTGATCTAAGGTCAAGCTTGGTAGAATACCTAGAACACTGACTCATAACAAACGAGAACAAAGACATGTTCTCCTTTAGAAATTACAAAAGTATGCTAAAAACAAGGAAAAATTAGCCTAATTTCAATTGTTCCATAGAAATGATAAGGCCCATTTTAATTAGGGCATGAAAATCATATGCTTTTATTTCATGATACTTTGTTTCAATCTTTATTTCAATTTTTGTTTATAAAAACATGTTATATTCAACATTACAAATTCCAATTAGAACTTTAACGAATCTTAGATGATTAAAACTACATGATTGAATATGGAAATTGAAAAGTAATTCATTTTATTTCAAGCCCACATAAAGCATAATTCTATGCCATTTTAAAAAGGGATTAGAATACGTCTACTAAGGATGCATTTTCCATGATGTTTTAAGACTTTTATGTGAAAAATAAGAGTGAATCGTATAAGGAAGTCAATGCTCGCTCTTGACAATACAAAGCATAATCATACAACAACCAGGTGGCCATATATGTGTACTAGTAATAATAGCCAATTATGCCAAAAAAAAACACCATGAGATCAAAATGAAATAGATGAGAATAAATTGACTATACATATTGAGAGAAAACACCATGCATATCATCATAAATGATTCTTTGATGTCTAATAATCCAATTGAAAGAGGCTTTATTGTTCATCGTTGCACATTCTATGAAATAAATCTATTAGTTTTTACATGCTAAGAGACTTCAATAAAATTTTTTTCAAGTTACGTTAATCAAATACTCTAAGACATTGCTTTTTTCCTTGCCCGGAGTCTTTATCCTTTGAAAAATCGCATTTCTCTCCCTCTCTCCCCTTTCTCTCTCTCTCTCTGAGCATTATCATGGTCAAAGTTAAAAAGCAAGACAATATATCATGTTTGATATTACTTTGTGAGAACATATTGCACGCGTTGAAAGTGAAACGTGTAGTCTTTTTTACTTTGTTAAAGTGAAAACCATACTTTTCAGCGAGAAGTCGATGCCTAGCATCGACTTCTCGCTGAAAACTATACTTTTCAGCAAGAAGTTGATGCTAGGCATCGATTGCTTGCTGAAGTCAATGCCAAGCATCGACTTCTTGCTAAAAAGTATAGTTTTCAGTGAGAAGTCGATGGCAGGCATCGACTTCTCACTGAGAATGAAAGAAAAAATATAAAATTCACTTTTTTCTCGCTGAGAAGTCTGCACCAAGGTGTTGATGATCATCTATACTTTGTGGACATGGAAAGACATCATGAGGTAAAATTATCTTCTAACGCACTCTATTAATCGTGCCTCCCTCTGTTCTTTGAGTATGCTTTGTTGTTAGTGAATTTTAGTCATCGTTAGTGAGAATTGATCCACTAAGGAACATCGATGCTCCAAATAAAGAGAGAAGAGAGCCTATCTATGCCACCTACAAGTCACACAATCCACACACGCTAATGAGTGATGAGCTTCCCTCTATACTTCCATACCAAAGATATATGCACATAGAAGGTGTTTGGCAAGAATCACACAAGTGGAGATAGTGTGTCTCAATCCTCATAACTACACTTTGATTCCCTTTTGCATGCACAAAGAGGTGTGCTCATATTGTCCATAATCAAAGCCTTGCCACAGACTATCTATTTGTGCAATAATGAACAACATAGCCTCATTTGTTTTCCTCTCATTTTCGGTGAGATTCCGATGTCTAGCATGGACATCTTTCCAAAATCTATATCTGTTGCTCTAAGAAAGTATGGAATATATATTTCCATTAAAAAAATCTAGAAGGAAAAGTATGACGTAAGTGTTGATGTGTGAAACATCACAAGAAATGAATTAATGTGACACTAGACAACCTCTATGGTCACCATTAACTCATTTCCACTCAAAACTTTGAGAAATGATAGCCAAAACCAAGAACTTTACTTCTTCAGATTTTTCCAGTCATTGAAATGATATACCTTCAGTATTTTTCTAATTTCTCTTAGCTTAAATATCATTTCTCCAAGATCTTTTCGTGAATTAAAGTAGAAGAGTAGAGCTTTCCAACAAGCTATTATATGCAAGAAATGGATCTCTAGAACTCAAGATATAGCCTTCACAAGATGACCCTGTATGACTTCCAAAAGTGGAATTTTTGCATGTTTTAGTAAGTCTCACTGTCCAAAAATGAAAATTCGATGCCTACCATCGACTTGCAACCAAAAGTCGATGCCAAGCATCGACTTTGAGCTTTTTTAGCCACTTTTTTTTTTGCGAAATAGGCACGTTTAACACACATATGATGAAAACCACATTTATGTGGGAAGTCGATGCCAGGCATCGACTTTATGCTGAAACTCGATGCCAGGCATCGAGTTGCTCCACAAACTCATGTTTTTAAGAAGTTCTAGCAGTACATAACACTCAGAGAATAAACCACGGTCATTTTTAGTCTTTTCTAGCTCATTTCCTTTTTGTTTGATCCAAGCTAAATGAGTATTCTCATAAAATAAGGATTTTTTTATCCATTTCATAATTCTCTCTTAAAAGTGTTAGATAAGGTACTCTAAAATTAGCAAAATTCTGCTACCCTAAAGTAGTCAAAATTTTCAAAATATGTTCAAAATTTGCATATTTTTGGGGGGTTTTAGAAAACCTTGTATACTCCTATAAAGAATTTTTTAACATCATGCAAAAAAAGGCTATTTTAGTGCATAGAGTTTCTCTTTTTATAACATAGTTCTCATTTGTTATGACTCACCTGTTCTACCTTGATGTAACTGATCAAATAGGTCTTCCAATCTAGGCATTGGAAACCTATTTTTGATGGTTGCCTTATTAAGTGCTCTATAGTATATACATAATCTCATAGATCCATCCTTCTTCTTAACTAGGAGCATTGGTGATGCCCAAGGTGAGTTACTAGGTCTAATAAATCCCTTATCTAAATAATCATGTAATTGCCTCTCAACCTCCTCATGTTGAGAAACACTAAGCCCATAAGGTGGCTTGCAAATAGGGTTAGTGTTAGTAACTACCTCAATAGCATGGTCAATGTCCCCTCTCTCAAGTGGTAGCCCTCTAGGTAAGTCAGTGGGAGAAACATCTCTAAATTCAAACATAAGATCTTCAGAACTTTTAACAACACACTCTTGCAAGAAAGAATAATAAAGAGTCCTATCCATATTTACATTTCTAGCATGAAAATTTACATCAGATCAAATGTATGTACAATGCTCAAAGTCCTGACTATACAACAAAAAGATCTCATGTACATGCTGAAAATAACAAAGACTATACAACTCTAAAGATGAGATGAGAGGTGCACTAGGTACATCTCTCTCTCCCTATATACAAAATTTACTTCCATTTCTTTCAAAATCAAGAGTGTTTGTTCTGATAGTTGTGTTTAAGTGTGTCTCCCAACCCCCATACCAACTCTCTTCCTAACACAAGGTCTGTCCTCTCCATATTCATGGTTTGGGAGTCCATGTGGTTAGTATAATCCTGCATTTCGACTTCCAAATTGGATACCATCATATCCCATATCCTCTTGTCTTCCCCTTGCATCATAGATACTATGTATTTATGTGCGTTGGGTTGTTGGAGAATCTTTAGCTTTTTGACCAGAGCATAGTTTATGAAGTTATGAGTAGCAGAGTCATCTATCATGACTTGTACCCTCGTCGTGTATACACTACCATGAAGTTTAACCAAAGTCATGTGGTCCAAACTAGGGTGATCACAATGACTGGGTCAAACAACATGTGTGCTCAATATCCTCGTGCATCACCTCCACTCCCTTGTAGCTAGAACTGTCATGTATAGGAAGTGTCTACACTAGGTGACTGCCTTCTTGCCCATATCAAGGGTGGGGTGCCCTTTAGTTGATACAAATCATTCCACTTTTGCAGAAAAGTGTAGATTGCATCCTTGTTTCTATCTCAGTCATCCCGCATAAAGGTAGGTGGATTCAAGTCTTTTAGGAGGGGAGTTTCCCCAGGGCTCTCTCCCTTGTGCTTACTAGGAAAAGAAAGATCTTTCCTAGTCATCTCTACAGGAAGAGTAGGAGTTTCTCTTTCCTTCCTAGGTAGAAAAGAGGTGACATGTGTCTCAAGTGAGATCATTTGAGACTTCAGCTACTCAATGAGAGATGTCATGCTACCTATGTCTCTATCTAACCTAAGTGTCTGTTCTTTTAATTCTGCAAATTGTTCATGAGTAACAAACACATCAAGAAGTTCCTCATAGGTATAGTCTTCTTGTTGAGGCTCTTTCCCTCTAGTTTTCTCTCAACTTCCTGCTCAAGGTCTACCTCTTCCATCCTATGGTTAGGGTCCCCTAGATGTTCTTTAGATGGGGAAGTTTGTTCTACAATTTGTTTCCCCTTGGAATCCATGTTTCACTCCCCTCGTTTACTAGCTAGAGTATATGAAAAGAATGGAAGTAAACTTAAATATGCAAGAAGAAGAGAAATGTAATACTAGAGCACTTTACTAGTACAAAAATGAAGCTACAAAAGCGAAATCCAAGCGATCTTTGAAGCGTGAAGGCACTGATCTTCAATCCTCACCAAGCCCAAATGAAAATTCAAAATGGCCGGTTGGCTCGAGGAGGTTCTAGTCACCAAAATCCAGCAAGAACAATGCTAAGAAACATATAGCAATGGCCTCAAATGAACAAACTAAGTCAAGTTGAAGCACTTTTGAATTTTGGAAGTCTTCACTAGTCCAAAATAGGTAGTCTCGCACCTGTACTTCAAAGGTATGAAGCTACTCCAAGTGAAAAAAGTTGATTCGGATGCCAAATGATGAAAAACTAGGCTTGGGAGTGGCCGCCTAGTTTTTGCGGAAGCACTGCAAAGGGATTTTATTTGACCAAATCTTCTCCAAATCAATCACCATCTTTTGTTGAGCAAAGCTTGTAGATTTGTAATGTGACAAAGCTTTCTCAAATCGGATGCTGGATCACCAAGCTACAGCCAAAAGAAGGCAGATATGTCAAGAGTAGGAAGTGGATAAACAACTCTTCATGAAAGGGTGACTTTAGAAGGCTCAAACTGAGAATGTGAAGCTTCTCAAGCTAATCCAATGACCCATACCCAATATCCACATCCCATAATACATGTTTGGCTTATTTCTTTCCCAAGCTCTTGATGCATAGCATTGTTTTTGTCCTCCAAAATTTAGGAAAGAACTCGAATTTGACTAATTACATTACCTTCCCCCCTTGTTCTTCTCCAAATCACAGATGAGCTCTCCATGGACTACATTTATCCCATATATTGGTTCGAACACGCTTTTTGTGACTATAAATAAGGAGCCAAGTCCTTGTTACTCTCACCCAAGAGGAGGGGAAGAGGAGGTGTTGGGTCCGTCGGCTCACTCTGCTCACGCACAAGCATCTCTATGGCGTTGCTCCCTATAGTGGGCCTCCGTAGGCGCTTCTATGGCATTGCAACCTGCTCACATACTAGCTATTGAACTCCGATGATGCACCTCTTTTGATTACGGTTGCACACTGAATGATGAACACGAAGATTGCTTTCTTGGATTCTCTACCCAGCCGCATACCCCTTTATTAATTCCCTATTCCCTCATTATGTATAATCCCAAATAGGTACACACATGGGTGCCACATGGCACTCATGTGTGAGCCCATCTAATAAGTGATAGAGGTAGTTCATACCTCTCTCTTAGGCATTCTTCACATAACAGCATGTATGTGTATTTCTATAGGCTTCCAATTTGGGGATGAGCCCATTTACCTCTACAATTGAGAGGTGACACTCATGCCTACCCTTTTATTGTTTGTGAATATGTCTTGTGCATTCAATTTTCTAGTAAAAAGAATCTTGGAGGATCTAACATTTTTCGTGTATATGTATGTGTTTATATGTATGCCTTTATATGTATGCCTTTATATGTATGTGCATGTATGTGTGACGAGGTATGTAACTAGTTTTAACATGTGAAAGTTTCATGTATCTATGTTTGTAGCCTACATATATGTTTATGTGAAGGCACAAATATGTATGTGTATAGTTAGACATATGTGGATCATATAGTGCATAGTAATATACTATTGAATTGCCTATAGCCTATATAGTTCAACTAATAATAGGCTATAGCAAACAAGATCTATTTATTAGCATGAATAACTATTGAATATATTTTCTAGATGTTTAACAATAGATATATCAATTGAGGCATCCATACTAGAGCCACTATGAAACATGATATCATGGGTAAAAAAGTAGCCTAGACAACCAATAGCAAAAAATACAAAGTTACTTTCCTTCATATAAATTCACATGAGGTAGATACAAAATCTGGATATGTTGTGCATGTGGATACTTTGGTACAAATAGTAAAGAGACATTCATTAAACCCCTAACGCATATAAAACAGGCATGTTAGCAAGAGATGGATTGCGACCATGCCAAGTCTCATATGGAGTGATAGACTGCAATGCTTTAGTGGGACACCTGTTAAGGACATATACTGCACACATAACAGCTTCAAGCCAGAAACTATGTGGTAAAGCCTAACCCTTGACCACACACCTCGCCATCTCCATGAGTGACCTGTTCTTTTGTTTAGAAATTCCATTCTGCTGAGTTGTATATGGCACTGTACATTGGTGTTTTATCTCGTGTTCAGCCAAAAATGCATTAAAGTCAGAAGACATATACCCCCCTTTGATCAGAATGGAGGGTGCCCATTTTACATGTTGGCATATTTTCAACCAAAACCAGAAACTATTTGAAGCACATAAACACTTTGGACTTTTCTTTCAATGGATATACCCATGCATGCCTGCAAAAATCATTTATCAAAGTCATGAAGTAAAGATAGATTCCAAAAGAGGGTGTCTACATAGGACTAGAGACATCACTATGAACAAGTTGCAATTTCTGAAAAGCTTGAATTCAACCATCTTTTGGGAATGAGGAATGCTGCATTTTGCCCAAAATACAGCCTTCACTGACATGTTTACTTGGTATATCGATTTTGGTCAGATAGGATACAATTTCAAATTTTTGCAGGCATAGGAAACTAACAAAATTTAGATGACCAAAGTGTGCATGCCAAAGCTTTGCATCTGACAAAGCCTAAGAATCATGTACTACACATGTTGAATCATTCACAAATTTTTCATAGTCTATAACCTTATACAGCCCATGACATAAAATGCCAGAAGCAATAATGTCATCACCATTTGACAGATCATGAATTGTACATCTTGTTGGAGTTAGATGTCTACAAAAGCATGCAAACAGCACAAGGAAGAAGAAGAAGCTAGGAGCACAACACACAATACTGAATGTATTGCCACTAGAATGTACAAAGATAAGTAACACATTAGGTCAATAGGTGTATATACAAGCCAAGGAAAAAAACCTCCTAATGAGGGGAAAAAGTGCCTCAGCCATCCTAGTGTGTTCACACACATCACTACCTAAATAAATCAACAAATCCCCCCTAGGAGTGATGCGGTGAACAAGGAGCTGCCACTCATGTATAAGGAAGTTCCAAGTGATGTAGAATCAATCCACAAAAGAAAGTAAGCCCAATGCTTTGTGGAAAGCTTCAAACTTCTCACTAGGCAGAGCCTTCATGAAAAGGTCTACAATGTTCTCTTGCATGGGCACATATGCCAAGCTGATCTTCCCAGCAGAGAACCTCTCCTTGACATAATGATAATGCACCTCAATGTGAACACAAGGTTCCTCGCAACTTCCTATGCACTATGGCTGTTAGTGAAGATGGTGGTAGTAGAAGATTGACCAACACCCAAATTAGCCATAATGCATTTGAGCCACACACTTTCAATAGTCGCTGTCAAAGCTTCCCTATACTTAGCCTCACAACTAGAAGTGGCCATAGTAGGCTACTTCTTGATCAGCCAAGATATGCATGAGCTACCAAGCATGATGCAAAACCACTAGTGGACACATGAGTGTCATAGCAACCAGCGGAGTTAGAGTCAGAAAGAGCATGCATATTTGGCAGTAGTGATCAGCCCCTTGGGATAAAACAACCCAAGTAGCCGGGTACCACTCAAGTAGAAAAGATGCGCTTAACCACCTACCAATGCTTGACACCTTGGCAATGCATAAACCTGCTCATCTGTGACACTGCAAATTGAATAGCTAGCCAAGTAATCCATAAGTAAATCAAGCATCCAACAGCCTATCGATAGAGAACAACATCAAATGCATCTTCGACATCATGAAGACTCAATCGTATAATCTCCATAGGAGTGGCAATAGGCTTACAGTCTTCAAGGCCAAAATGCTGCAATAATGTGTCAATATATTTCGTTTGACACAAAGCTATTCCACCATCAAGTTACATAAATTGAATGCCCAGATAATGATGCAAATGCCCCAAATCAAACATCTCAAATGAGGCATGCAAATCAGCCTTGAAATCGGCAATGTGCTTCTCATGAGGACCAGTGATCAGCATGTCATCAACATACACAAGAATGATCAGAAGCACATCATTAACACGCTTAACATATAAGGTGCTTTTAGTTGGACTGTTCTCAAAACCATGTGCAATCAGATAAGCATGTATCTTTTCATACCAAGCACGTGGTGCTTGCTTTAAACTATATAATGACTTCTTTAACCTGCACACACGGTTTTCATGCCCTTTCTGCACAAAGCCACAGGGCTGAAAAACATACACTTCTTCATGCAAGTCACCATTCAAAAATGCAATTTTGATGTCCAACTGGTGTACATTCCAACCATCATGAATGGCACGTGCACAAATGCTATGAACAATAGTCATTCAACAAGTAGGAGCAATGATTTCATCAAAATCAATGCCTCTTTCTTGTGCATAACCCTTTGCAAGAAGCCTAGACTTATACCTCTCAACTATTCCATCACCTTTACACTTCAACTTGTATACCCACTTAGTGCCAATGGCCTTCTTGCTAGGAGGGAATTCACATAAATACTAGGTACGCTTTTTCATGATAGCATCATATTCATATTGCATTGCAGTCATTGAATGTTCAAAATTTTGTGCTTCATCAAACAAAACAGTCTCAGTCTCATGATGGAGTCCTAATGCCCACGAGAAAGATGATTATACAAGCCTTTATCTGCTCAAACCCCTTGAAATCGGTTGACTTGGATTGCTTGGAAGCTGCAAAGGTATCTTTAATTGATGATTTTATGCCCTCACCTTTGTGAGCTCTTCTTTCACTCATGCGCACCCTACTCTTTTCACCCTTTCACCCAAACACTCACATGCGCTTATACACTTAGCCCTCACACAAAGCTACTCACACAATCGTTCATTACATGCTCTTCCTCCCTCTCTCACTCGTAAGCATACCTATGCTTTCAAACACTCTCATGCATTCACACAATCTTTTTCACACACGCTCATTCACTCTCTTACTTCCACACTCTCATACACTCTTACTTCCCCTTTCCCTCTGTTCCTTTCCTTTCTCCTCTTACACACATGCACACACCAACACATATACACCCTCTCACATACCCTCATGCACACATGCACTCATTTTCCTACAAACTCCTTTTTTGGGTCACTCCGCCCCCTCCTCTCCTTCTCTCACTTTTTCTCTTCACACGCTTCTTCTCTTCTCCACTTTCTTTCGTTCTTTTCTCCCATTTTTTTCTTCACTCTCGTGCCATTCACTCTTGCCCCCTCACATACACACTCTTCTGCTTCCTCTCACTCACGAGTATATGCAACCGCCCCCTCTTTCACTCTCTTTCACTTGCACAACCGTTTACTCACACCCATGCATCTGTATACCCCCGAGAACACACACCCTCCCTCCCTTACACTTTCTCCAAGTTAATAAGTAACTTAGGGGAATTTCACGGGTATTTCCTACTTAAGACACCAAACGCAACCCCAATATCCTGCAATGCAATGAATCCAGAACTTACGTACATCTCAAGGAAGTTCACGTAGAGCAACCCCAATATCCTGCAATGCAATAAATCCAGACCTTATGTACATCTAAAGCAGTTCACATAGAGTTTAAGTGTGGAGACTATTATCACAAGAATACAAGTAAGTGTGAAGGGATTTAAATGGAGATGTGGAAGCATGAAAACTTTCCTGTCTCTATGGTCCATGCAAAATGTGCATTTAGTAATTTGAGTATCATCGCTGAAGGTGCTATGCTGTATGCATTCGGGATTTGAATCATCACTTAAATAGTACTAAGAGAAGAGGATTACTAAGATCTGTATGTTTTGAATAGTAGATATATCCTTTTTTATCTCCTTGTCTTTGTGTCATGCATTGAACTTAACCACTTGTAGTTCTATACATCCGGTATCCATTCTCAATTCTAATCAACTATTTGCTTCTACGTTATGTAGTTCTATACATCCGGTATCCATTCTCAATTCTAATCAACTATTCGCTTCTACGTTAGGAGACACAACAGATCATCGCACATTGTTGAGGTTCTAAACCACAATACATGTGAAAGAGAAATTCAAATTTTTACTGTGTCTAGATGCAAACAACGATTCTTCCTATATCATTCAAACTCAGCCAAAATGATGGAAGATAATTAAGGGAGCTTATTCATAAGACAATTATTTTAATGAGTTTTCTTTTCCAGCAAAAGTCATAAGTGCAGCAGCTCCTCATTCACAACGAAATACATGCATTTCTATAAGCTACAGATTTCATCGATCATTTACAGTAACAGCTTGAACCGTCAATGACCACAGCATGCTGGAATTTCAAAGCCTTACAGAAATTTTGACTCCCCATCCTATTAGCTTGAGCAATTAACTGAAACATTCATGTGCACAAAAAACAGATCTCTAACTGGTTGCTTCATTACCTTCTAAGTTGTTGCAGGATGCCCAGCAACAGATCTTTAAAATTCATAGTCGGCACCCATAATGAGCTGATAGAGAAGACATGCATCAGTCATTCCACATACTGAGTTCAAGGCTGCTTAAAGTTTTCTTGAATAGTGCTCAGCTACACTCCATAGAGTCAAAAAGAGCATGCATATTTGGAAGTAGTGATCAGCCCCTTGGGATAAAACAACCCAAGTAGCCGGGTACCACTCAAGTAGAAAAGATGCGCTTAACCACCTACCAATGCTTGACACCTTGGCAATGCATAAACCTGCTCATCTGTGACACTGCAAATTGAATAGCTAGCCAAGTAATCCATAAGTAAATCAAGCATCCAACAGCCTATCGATAGAGAACAACATCAAATGCATCTCCGACATCATGAAGACTCAATCGTATAATCTCCATAGGAGTGGCAATAGGCTTACAGTCTTCAAGGCCAAAATGCTGCAATAATGTGTCAATATATTTCGTTTGACACAAAGCTATTCCACCATCAAGTTACATAAATTGAATGCCCAGATAATGATGCAAATGCCCCAAATCAAACATCTCAAAATGAGGCATGCAAATCAGCCTTGAAATCCGCAATGTGCTTCTCATGAGGACCAGTGATCAGCATGTCATCAACATACACAAGAATGATCAGAAGCACATCATTAACACGCTTAACATATAAGGTGCTTTTAGTTGGACTGTTCTCAAAACCATGTGCAATCAGATAAGCATGTATCTTTTCATACCAAGCACGTGGTGCTTGCTTTAAACTATATAATGACTTCTTTAACCTGCACACATGGTTTTCATGCCCTTTCTGCACAAAGGTGAAAAACATACACTTCTTCATGCAAGTCACCATTCAAAAATGCAATTTTGATGTCCAACTGGTGTACATTCCAACCATCATGAATGGCACGTGCACAAATGCTATGAACAATAGTCATTCAACAAGTAGGAGCAATGATTTCATCAAAATCAATGCCTCTTTCTTGTGCATAACCCTTTGCAAGAAGCCTAGACTTATACCTCTCAACTATTCCATCACCTTTACACTTCAACTTGTATACCCACTTAGTGCCAATGGCCTTCTTGCTAGGAGGGAATTCACATAAATACTAGGTACGCTTTTTCATGATAGCATCATATTCATATTGCATTGCAGTCATTGAATGTTCAAAATTTTGTGCTTCATCAAACAAAACAGTCTCACTCTCATGATGGAGTCCTAATGCCCACGAGAAAGATGATTATACAAGCCTTTATCTGCTCAAACCCCTTGAAATCGGTTGACTTGGATTGCTTGGAAGCTGCAAAGGTATCTTTAATTGATGATTTTATGCCCTCACCTTTGTGAGCTCTTCTTTCACTCATGCGCACCCTACTCTTTTCACCCTTTCACCCAAACACTCACATGCGCTTATACACTTAGCCCTCACACAAAGCTACTCACACAATCGTTCATTACACGCTCTTCCTCCCTCTCTCACTCGTAAGCATACCTATGCTTTCAAACACTCTCATGCATTCACACAATCTTTTTCACACACGCTCATTCACTCTCTTACTTCCACACTCTCATACACTCTTACTTCATCTTTCCCTCTGTTCCTTTCCTTTCTCCTCTTACACACATGCACACACCAACACATATACACCCTCTCACATACCCTCATGCACACATGCACTCATTTTCCTACAAACTCCTTTTTTTGGTCACTCCGCCCCCTCCTTTCCTTCTCTCACTTTTTCTCTTCACACGCTTCTTCTCTTCTCCACTTTCTTTCGTTCTTTTCTCCCATTTTTTTCTTCTCTCGTGCCATTCACTCTTGCCCCCTCACATACACACTCTTCTGCTTCCTCTCACTCACGAGTATATGCAACCGCCCCCTCTTTCACTCTCTTTCACTTGCACAACCGTTTACTCACACCCATGCATCTGTATACCCCCGAGAACACACACCCTCCCTCCCTTACACTTTCTCCAAGTTAATAAGTAACTTAGGGGAATTTCACGGGTATTTCCTACTTAAGACACCAAACGCAACCCCAATATCCTGCAATGCAATGAATCCAGAACTTATGTACATCTCAAGGAAGTTCACATAGAGCAACCCCAATATCCTGCAATGCAATAAATCCAGACCTTATGTACATCTAAAGCAGTTCACGTAGAGTTTAAGTGTGGAGACTATTATCACAAGAATACAAGTAAGTGTGAAGGGATTTAAATGGAGATGTGGAAGCATGACAACTTTCCTGTCTCTATGGTCCATGCAAAATGTGCATTTCGTAATTTGAGTATCATCGCTGAAGGTGCTATGCTGTATGCATTCGGGATTTGAATCATCACTTAAATAGTACTAAGAGAAGAGGATTACTAAGATCTGTATGTTTCGAACAGTAGATATATCCTTTTTATCTCCTTGTCTGAGCACTACATCCTTGAATAGTTTTCTTGTATGTTTCCGAAGAGCTAGAGCAAACAAGGAAAACTTCCCTGTTTCGGTGCTACCAGGGGTCGATCTCCCCACTTATCGGCTCCAAATCTACAGACACACCTTGCACTCCCTTGTTCTCCCATGCACACCCACCTGAAGAACAATAACCACGAGAGAAAATAGTCTACCCACCACAGAAAACTGGAGAACAACCCTTTTTTCCTCCTTCATTCCCTGTCAATGCTCCAATCACATCGTCCTCTGAAACAATGCATCTTCACCATGTGTATTTGTTCTTGAGATGGTGCTCTGTAGGATCTTAAAAAACAAAGCGCAGCAACAATGTCCCTAAAAAATCTGCGATAACACGTTCTTTGAACTTCTGCCATATGAGGAATGATGGCCTTCCCATCAGATATCAGCTTCAACTGTCATAAGTAAAGAAAATTGTAGCTCTTCATTGTCCTGCTGGCCACCGACATCGCGCTCACAGATTCTCTTTTTGAACCCCCCCCTTGTTGCAAAATGTTGAAATTGCTTCTCGTAGAGCTTCCAATGCCTCCTCTCTCTCTCTCTCTATGTGAACTTGTCCATCTCCGAGATCCCCCCTCGTGCCGCTGTGTTTTCTTTAATAACAGTTGATGCACTCCCCCTCCTCTCTGTTTTCTATATGAACAGAAACAAACAATCAAGCCCTTGCTCCGCTCTTCGTCCTCCTCACCTATTCTCCTCCACGCTCGACAGAGTAGACAACCCCCCCTTCTTCGTATGGGAGAAGACTCCTCCTCCTGGTGTCTGCACACCCCCAAAAAATAGAGAGAGGGCCATTTTCCACTCCCCACTTTTTACTTAAGCAACGAGCGTACCCCCACAAGTGGTCATCATCAACTCTTTACGGTCACGCTGCCACAAAAATCCATGGAAGGATTTGATTTTTAATGCTCACTAGCTTCCAATCTAATGTCTTTGGATACTCCCCCCTGTCAAGGGTCATCCAGCCCACTTAACTCGACCTTCCATCCATTTACACCCACCTGCAAATTCATAAACCGAAATCCCCCACAAGATATAGATAAGCCAAGCAAATTTTTTATTTAAAAAACGAAATTACCCCTAGAATGTTTGGGTTCCTTGACCCAATAATTTAACAAAACTTTGGTGCATCATTTCATCACAGAGACTAGAGGCAGCCATAGCATAGCAATGTGATGCAAAAGAGGCACTATGAGAGCCTGAACGAGTATGGTATGATAGAGGTGCATCTAATTTGCTGTCACGCAAAGTCTACACTAATCATTTTGGCATAGTTTTTGCCTCCTCAATATCATTTCTCTCATCAACAAGTGCATCATGCAAATATGCATCAGAAATGGAATGATTTGCATCATTATATGAAACCTAGAATGGCTAAGAAGTTTCCTAATTAGGACCATTACTAGACTATCCACCTATAAAAAGAGGCAGCAAAGTATCATACATGTCTTTGGAGCTAAGAGATGTCTCCTTCGTACATTAAAGTAAAGGCGAAATAGCATCTTCCACAAAAACAACATCACGGCTAACCAAAATGTGTTTAGTTTGTGGATGATACAGATGATAGAAAACCAAAAACATTTAGATGAGCAATAGATGGCTTGCGACCATGCCAAGCCTCATATGGAGTGATAGATGTAGTGCTTTAGTGGGACACCTGTTAAGTACATATGTTGCACACATGACAGCTTCAAGCCAGAAAATATGTGGTGAAGCCTGACTCTTGACCATACACCTCACCATCTCCATGAGTGACTTGTTCTTCCATTTAACAACTCCATTCTATTGAGGTGTATATGGCACTGTACATTGATATTTTATCCCACATTCAGCTAGAAATGCATGAAAGTCAGAAGACATATATTCCCCTCTTGATTAGAATGGAGGGTGTCCATTTTACATGTTGATATATTTTCAGCCAAAACTAAAAATTGTTTGAAGCACATGAGCACTTCGGACTTTGCTTTCAATGGATATACCCATGCATGCTTGGAAAAATCATCAATGAACGTTAGGAAGTAATGCTAGTTTCCAAAAGAGGGTGTTTACATAGGACCATAGACATCACTGTGAACAAGCTACAATTTTTGAGTAGCTCGAATTGAACCATGTTTTGGAAAAGAGGATGTTGTATATTATTGAACAAGGCATTGTTAAAATGTTAAATTATTAATGTATTAATATGTTTTTGATGTTTCTGATATAGCAACCAAGGTTCGTGAGGAGCGTGCAAGGCGTGAAAGGGCGGACATCAATAATCCGAATAATTATTATTTAGCTTGTAAATAAACCTGCGTAGAAGGTTCTATTGTTAGAAAAGTAATGGTTAGAATAAGGGTCGTTGTAGACCGCAGTTTCTATTATTCAAAGTAATGGCTTTCTGTAAAAGTTATCAACTTTTAGTTTCACGCCTGCTTTTCGAAGCCGCCCTCTTGTAACCACTCTTTTCGACGTAATCAAAAGTCCTATAAATACATGCACTCTGTGGACTATCGAAACAGAGTGCATGGGGGGAGATTGCACCCAATATTGCGTTCTGTCTCGTCTCTTGTTGCGTCTATTCTCTGTGTGTTTTCTATGCCTGTAATCTCTGTATGCGCGTGAGCAAGATCCTGACAACAGTGGTATCAAAGCTCTGCACGCGTCAATACAGAGGGTTCTGTTCTCTGTTCTCTGTTCGCGATTCCGATTCCATCTCCGTCTCCGTCTTCGGTTTCGGTTTCCGTTTCTGATCCAGAACCATCACCTACGTCTTCACCTACGTCTTCTCCTTCGGCTTACTCCAAGGCATGGACTAAGGCATCGACTAAGGCAAAGAGCTAAGGCAATAACTTAGGCAATACATTGGCAACATTGGCACCCAAGGCTCCCTTGGCAGCCGTTGGATACGCAGGAGACATTTTAATTTTTGAGTGGTAATAGAGAGGTTTAGAGTCCCTAAGGTAGGAGGATTTGAACCCACAACCTCCTACTTTCAAGGGAAGTACTTTAACCACTCCACCATCTCTTGGAATTGTTATTCAAGCTCTCTTTCTTTGGTACTTGTGCAAAGCGCTCGCGGCAATTTCAAGGATGGACTCAACAAAGAATTCAGTGTAACTTTCACTCCGTAGGTCGGATTGAGGCGTGTAGTATACCGTTGGAAAGCTCTCGGAACGAACTTTCCAATGAGCTATCTTGGAAGTGTGAATTCCTTCAAAATCATTGGGTGGCACTTGATTGAGTGTTCAAGATACCAAGCAAGGTTGAGAACATGGGATCGAGACACCAAGGTTGCAAACAAGAAGGTTCAAGACACCAAGGGTGAGAGCAAGGGTCCAAGAGCACCATGGAGAATCACAGTAATTCACCTTTACCTGGAGTCTCATTCGAGCAAGAGTTAGAGATTATGAACCAAGAACTTCACGCACTTCAACAAACCATACAAGGACGTTATGCTATGCTTCAATTCGACGGACGAAAAGATGGCCGCTTTGTCTTATCATGGCTATCCCTATTCAACGATTTCTTTTCCAATGGGTTATATTCAGAAAATCAGAAAATTGAGTTTGCCACCAATTATTTGGTAGGACGAGCGCAGTTATGGTGGAATGATCTTTCTCGTCGTGCAGATTGTCCACGCACCTGGAAGGCTTTTCAAGAAGAGTTTAAAGATTCATTCTTACCTTTACAGTTTACCTTACCTGTTTGATAATTGTGATGTATTTACATATTGAATTTAGTCTATAGGAGCATATAACCTTTAATTTTTGAGATTTTGTTTTACTGCTATGGAAAGATATCTCCGATCTCTTTATAGAGTAGCTATCACATATCTTTTGAGCTTCTCTTCCAAGATCAAAAGAATTTGGACTTTACCCATTCATCCTGAAGGCATATTGTCCTGCTATTATGATAAAGGGGTGGATCATCTTCAGCACTTGCACACATCGGCAAATTACTTTGTAACCATCCAGATACGTTTCTTGTCAATTTATATGCATAGTTGTCTTCTTTTTGCATCCACTTACATTTTGGACATGCATGTTTTGCATCGTACATGGAATATACGCATCGTTTAAACATGGTTTGTCTTGTATGGTACATGAATTCTTATTGCAGAGACAGGTATGTATTTTATTGCAGGTTAGCGAGGAGGAAAAAAAAATACATATGTCAGGGTGTGTAATCCCCTTTTGGTCTCTTTATATCATGGAAATTGTTTGTCGGAAATTTTCCGGTTTTCAAAATCACGCCGTTATGCTGCCCAAATTTTTACAAAATTCATATGCACATGCATTCAAGTATAAATTCCTGATTAGAAAATTCATTATTATTTTATCATATCCAGATATTCATTTTTGTCATCACTTTTGGATTACATTTTTTTTACTTAATTTCTGCATATCATACACAAACACATTAATGTAACAGCTCCATGAACATTTCCATGCATGTATTTTTACATGGCACATGCCTATTTTGTTAAGGAAACACTCACGAATTTGACACAACAAACAAGAGAGAAACAGAATCTTCCGGAAAATCAGTGCACAGGTGTACAGTATGGGAAGTTAGTGCACGGTGTGCGCATAACAGAGCAATTAACCGCGGCGGGCGCGTAAGGCGCGCATAACGTGAATTGAAGATTGACAGCACAGAGGAGCGCCAAAGAAAGTGTATATATATATACAGCAAGATTTGAAGAACTCGATGTAGATATACACAGAGAGAAGAGCAGAGAGAATAGTAGATGATACACAGAGGAGAACGAGAGACTGAGAGAAGACGCCATAGATCGCGTATGAGTGAAGAGAGAGTTAGAAGTTCTCAGAAGACGCCATAGATCGCGTATGTACAGATGAATAACACAAGCCTGAAGTGTCGGGTCTTTTCATCTGAAGAGAGATGGTAATAAGAAACTACTCACTGTAGGAGAGTTTCTATAGCTTGAGCAAGAAGAGGCCAAGCTTACTTGTACACATCTTCTCTAATCGAAAACACATGTTCATGTGGATGTCTGCGCGCAATCTTTACTTATGAAAAATCTGAAGCTACTTTGTGTTACGGTAGGAAGTTCCGTTTATCGTTTACTGTCATGACTCGTTACTAAACGTGCTTCAGTACCTTCTCTGTAAACGCATGTTTCGGTGAATAACAGTTTACTCAGTAAACATATTTCAGTAATTTCCGGTCAGTTACAGTTTCTCAGAAAATAAGTTTTTTTCGGTAGAACAACGAAGTATAACTCGCAGCAGAGTTCGAAGCTTTGTATGAGAGATAGCTCATCTTGTAGCTAGACGTCTCTACTCTAAGCTGATCACAGTTTCCGGTAAAAAGGAGATGTACATGCAGTACAAAATCTAACCGGAAAGTAGCATTTTAGAACTGCGAAGTTTCCAGAAGGAAGTTCATTCGGTGAAGGAAGCTCACACACTACTTCCTTACTTCACATAAGTTCATCTGAAGCAATTACGAGCAAAACTAAGTTTATTTTCGGTAAAGTTCCGGTAAGATTTCGGTGACGTTCCAGCAACAGTCTGGTGAAGTTCCGGTGGAACTTGTGTCGCAGGATAACACAGTTAAAGCGACGTTAATTAGGCTGAGCTACTGTTGATTACAGAAGTGTTCTGAATCACTCTAGTTTAGCATTTTATTAAGGTGGCGCGGCAATTTCCGCAGGCCTGACAGAGTTCAAGCTTTGTCGCGAAAATCACCTTCAGGGCGAAAGTATTTCCGCAACAGTAGGCGTTAGAGCCGAAGTTTTCGCCAACAATTGGTATCAGAGCAGGCTAGTTTTCCCAAGAATCGGTATAAGAGCCGGATCATTCCACGAGAGGAAGAAGATCATGGCAGATCATGTCCAAATTGATAAACTGGACAGAGATAATTATCCCGCATGGGTAATGCGCATGGAAGCCTTACTTATGAGTAAGGACTTAATGATGTACGTGACCGGAGAAGAAAAGAAACTGACCTTCGAAGATGATAGTCAACCGAAAAAAGAAGAACTAGACGCCCTAAAGCTGTGGCAAAAGAAAGATGCAACGGCAAGAGCCTACATCTACAACACTGTTTCAGATCATCTACTACCGCACATTAGAGGTCTGGAGAAAGCGGAGGACATATGGAGTGCATTAGAACACTTCCAGAATACTACGAAAGCTAGGAAGGCCAGCCTATGGTCCGAGTTCACTACGTTCAAAAAGAAGCCAAGTCAAAGCATTAGTGACTACGTCACTAAAATGAAGGATCTAGCAGATAGTCTGGGATCCATAAATGAAGAAGTCGAAGATCATAGATTGATAGCGCAAGTGCTCACAGGTTTGAGAGGAGATGAAAGGTGGAAACCTTTCGTACTATCAACTGAACTCTCCCTAAATCATTTTGTACCAGAATTAAATCAGCTGCTTGGTTTGATGCTCACATATGAGCAAGACCTGAAAGGAGACGCAGATAAAGGACATAGCTCTGCAATGTACATGAAAAACAAGAAGAAAGACAAAGGCAAGTCAAAAGACGAAGAAGAGTCAAGCTCTCAGGCCTATTACGCAAGAGGTAAAGGCACTGGCAGAGGAAGAGCAAGAGGAAGAAACCGCCAGAATACCACCAAGAAAGCTTGCTGGATTTGTGGACTAAGTAACCATCTGGCGCATGACTGCTGGCACAACCAACAGGGATCAAATCAAAGTCAGAACAATAATAGCAGAGGCAGTAGTGGAAGAAATCAAAGTAACTTCCAAAGAGGAAGACAAAGCCAAAGAGGAGGCTACGGTAGAGGTGGAGTAAGAAGTTGGGGACAGAGCCAATCCTACAACACCACCTACAACAACTACGCAAATGACACACAGAATGAAAGTCATACATCATTAATGATGAACTCAATCAGCACATCTGATAACGAAGATCTAAAGGTATTTTACATTGACTCTGGATGTTCTAATTACTTGTCAGGAAACATAGAACTGATGTCAGAATTGGAAAAAGGAAGTGCGAGTCACACTGTTCAAACAGGTGACAATACAAGACACAAAGTACAATCAATCGGAAAAGTGAAATGCAAGAGTGGAGCAGATTTGCTAACCAATGTTTTGTATGTTCCAACAATACCGAAAAATCTGATCAGTGTGGGACAGATAGTCGAAAAAGGTTTTCAAGTCAGATTTACAAATAAAGGAGTATTTGTAGAAGATCCCAAGAACGGATATTATCAGATCGTTTCTGGTAAGAAAGAAGGCAGACTCTTTACCTTAAGAGTACAAGGGAACATTGGCCAAGCGCTGCTCACGCATGATGAAAAGGTAATTACAGAACTTGATCTCTGGCACAAGAGATTAGGTCATTTTCACGAAAAAGGAATCAAAGCTATGATAGCGAATCAGTCTGTACTGGGATTACCGAACGTACAGAACCAACATATGATTCACAAATGCGAAGCCTGTCAGATGGGAAAAGCCCACAGGCTACCTTTCCAGAAGAAAGGATTCAAACATGATGATGTGCTAGAACTCATACATACAGATGTATGGGGACCAACGAAAGAAGGATCAATCAGCGGATCAAGGTACTATGTTTTATTCATTGATGATGCAACAAGGTGGATAACTCTTTATGTTTTGAAGGAAAAGTCAGAGGTGTTCGGAGCTTTCAGACATTTTCATGCATATGCTGAAAGACTCACCGGACGAAAGCTTAAAAGACTGAGGTCTGATGGAGGGGGAGAATACTTCTCCCGAGAATTCAATGATTATCTTTGGAATGCAGGTATTAAGAGAGAAATAACCTGCAGATATACACCACAACAAAACGGTGTAGCAGAAAGGAGAAACCGAACTCTAGTAGAGTTTGCACGGGCTATGCTAAAAGAAAAGAATTGCCCGGATTATCTTTGGGCTGAAGCTGTAAATACAGCTACATACTTGGTAAACAGATTACCATGTACAGCCTTAGAAGGAATGACCCCTTATGAAGCTTGGTGGGGAAAGAAGCCAACACTCGATCACTGCAAAGTGTTTGGATCAGTAGCGTATGCTTATGTACCGTCTCAACTCAGACATAAGCTTGAACCAAAAGCAGAGAAATATGTATTCGTCGGATATGATGAGAAACAGATGGATTACAGGTTATGGAGTCCTCTAACCAAACATTTTACTGTTTCCAGAGATGTAACATTTGATGAACAGAAAAGCTGGTATGCAGATCAGAGTCATACAGCTGAAGAATTTGAAGAAGAGATAAAAAGAAAAGAGAAAGGTAAAACAATCGTACAGGTAAACAAAGAAGACGAGGCGAGTACGTCCAGAACCAGAATAGGTATAAGGAACGAAGATGAAGACGGGTACTCAGACACACACGAAGAATATGAACCAAGAAGGTCAAACAGAGTAAGAAGACAACCGGAAAGATACTCGTATGATACATCATATATAACTCAACAAGACTATGCATATATGGTTAAAGAAGAGGAAGAACCTCAGAGCTATGACGAAGCCAAGGGCAAGAAGCAATGGCAAGAAGCAATGGAAGAAGAACTCAGCGCACTGGAAGAGAACAAGACATGGGAGCTTGTTCCTAAACCGAACGGTAAGAAAGTAATTGGAAATAAATGGGTGTTCAAAATAAAGAAACTTGCAGATGGAAGGATAGCCAGACATAAAGCGAGACTGGTTATCAAGGGCTATGCTCAGACGCATGGCATAGACTATGACGAGACGTTCAGTCCGGTGGCAAAAATGTCAACCATAAGAACAATAATTGCTATAGCAGCATCAAAAGGATGGAAGCTAAGTCAGCTAGATATAAAGAATGCATTCCTGAATGGATATATATCAGATGAAGTCTATATGGAACAATCGGAAGGATTTATAAGCTCCAGATACCCAAATTTTGTTTGCAGGTTAAGAAAAGCACTTTATGGACTAAAGCAAGCCCCAAGAGCTTGGAACTACAGACTTGTGAAATATCTCAATGAACTTGGATACCAAAGTTCGAAGGCAGATGCAAGTCTACTCATCAAAAGGACAGAAGAAGGAATGATCTACATTTGTATCTATGTAGATGACATAATAATTACAGGTACCTCAGATGCAGGAATCACAGAGGTAAAGAAACTGCTAGAAAAGGAATTCAAGATCAGTGACCTGGGAAAGTTATCATACTTTCTAGCTATGGAAATCACATATACAGATCATGGTGTATATGTCACACAAGAAAGGTATCTCCTGAACTTACTGAAGAAGTTCAATATGGAAAATTGCAGAGAAGCTTCAACACCGCTTGAAGTAAACCATAAACTTAGTAAATATAGTGGTACAGAGTTTAAAGATATGAAGAAGTATCAATCGTTAGTAGGAAGCCTAATATATGCTACGCTAACAAGACTGGATCTCAGTTTTCCGGTGGGAGTTCTCTCACAGTTTATGCATTGTCCGACAGATCAACACTGGGTTGCAGGACAAAGAGTTCTCAGATATATCAAAAGAACTATAAAGGAAGGATTATATTATCCTTTTACGTCAGATATAAAGCTCAGAGCATATAGTGACTCAGATTGGGCAGGAAGTCAAGATGACCGAAGATCAACGCACGGGTATATGATATACCTAGGAGATAAGCTGGTAAGCTGGTGTTCGAAAAAGCAACACACAGTAGCCTTATCATCAACAGAAGCAGAATACAAAGGACTGGTAGAAGCAGCAAAAGAAGTAATATGGATGCAGACGTTACTTAAAAGCATGGGTATAGATCAAAGTATACCGATCATACATGGAGATAATATGAGCTCGCTGTATCTTGCAGCGAATCCTGTGTTTCATGCAAGAACAAAACACATAGAGATTCAGTATCATTTCCTAAGGGAAAAAGTAATGGAGAAAGAGATAGAAATAGTCTACACTCCTACAAAGGATCAGATTGCAGACATTCTCACAAAGAGCTTGGATGGAACAAAGACAAACAGATTCAAAGAGATGGCAGGAATAAAAGAAAGGAAGATATATGAAAGAACGGAAGAGGTCAAATTAGTGATTGAGGGGGAGTTGTTAAGGAAACACTCACGAATTTGACACAACAAACAAGAGAGAAACAGAATCTTCCGGAAAATCAGTGCACAGGTGTACAGTTTGGGAAGTTAGTGCGCGGTGTGCGCATAACAGAGCAATTAACCGCGGCGGGCGCGTAAGGCGCGCATAACGTGAATTGAAGATTGACAGCACAGAGGAGCGCCAAAGAAAGTGTATATATATATACAGCAAGATTTGAAGAACTCGATGTAGATATACACAGAGAGAAGAGCAGAGAGAATAGTAGATGATACACAGAGGAGAACGAGAGACTAAGAGAAGACGCCATAGATCGCGTATGAGTGAAGAGAGAGTTAGAAGTTCTCAGAAGACGCCATAGATCGCGTATGTACAGATGAATAACACAAGCCTGAAGTGTCGGGTCTTTTCATCTGAAGAGAGATGGTAATAAGAAACTACTCACTGTAGGAGAGTTTCTGTAGCTTGAGCAAGAAGAGGCCAAGCTTACTTGTACACATCTTCTCTAATCGAAAACACATGTTCATGTGGATGTCTGCGCGCAATCTTTACTTATGAAAAATCTGAAGCTATTTCGTGTTACGGTAGGAAGTTCCGTTTATCGTTTACTGTCACGACTCGTTACTAAACGTGCTTCAGTACCTTCTCTGTAAACGCATGTTTCGGTGAATCACAGTTTACTCAGTAAACATATTTCAGTAATTTCCGGTCAGTTACAGTTTCTCAGAAAATAAGTTTTTTTCGGTAGAACAACGAAGTATAACTCGCAGCAGAGTTCGAAGCTTTGTATGAGAGATAGCTCATCTTGTAGCTAGACGTCTCTACTCTAAGCTGATCACAGTTTCCGGTAAAAAGGAGATGTACATGCAGTACAAAATCTAACCGGAAAGTAGCATTTTAGAACTGCGAAGTTTCCAGAAGGAAGTTCATTCGGTGAAGGAAGCTCACACACTACTTCCTTACTTCACATAAGTTCATCTGAAGCAATTACGAGCAGAACTAAGTTTATTTTCGGTAAAGTTCCGGTAAGATTTCGGTGACGTTCCAGCAACAGTCTGGTGAAGTTCCGGTGGAACTTGTGTCGCAGGATAACACAGTTAAAGCGACGTTAATTAGGCTGAGCTACTGTTGATTACAGAAGTGTTCTGAATCACTCTAGTTTAGCATTTTATTAAGGTGGCGCGGCAATTTCCGCAGGCCTGACAGAGTTCAAGCTTTGTCGCGAAAATCACCTTCAGGGCGAAAGTATTTCCGCAACAGTAGGCGTTAGAGCCGAAGTTTTCGCCAACATATTTTCTTTATTCAGTGATGAAACATGTGACTGGCCATCCATGTTTATTCTTTTATCACTTGAGGTCAGTTGCTTCTTCAACTGAGGGGCATGTTATACCTTATGGAAAATGTTGAACAATGCATTGTTGGATTGCAATATGGAATATGTTGGCCAATGCATTGTTGGATTGAAATATGGAATAGCCAATGCATTGTTGAATTGTAACATGGAATATGTTAGCCAATGCATTGTTGGATTGAAATATCGAATGCCAATGCATTGTTGCATTGTAACATGAAATATGTTGGCCAATGCATTGTTGGATTGTAACAGTAATATGGAATATGTTGAATACTGCATTATAATTGTTAGAGTGTTGAATTATTTTATCAACTGAGGTCAGTTGCTTGTCAATTGAGAGGCATGTTGTATATTATTGAACAAGGCATTGTTAAAATGTTAAATTATTAATGTATTAATATGTTTTTGATGTTTCTGATATAGCAGCCGAAGGTTCGTGAGGAGCGTGCAAGGCATGAAAGGGCGGACATCAATAATCCGAATAATTATTATTTAGCTTGTAAATAAACCTGCGTAGAAGGTTCTATTGTTAGAAAAGTAATGGTTAGAATAAGGGTCGTTGTAGGCCGCAGTTTCTATTATTCAAAGTAATGGCTTTCTGTAAAAGTTATCAACTTTTAGTTCACGCATGCTTTTCGAAGCCGCCCTCTTGTAACCACTCTTTTTGACGTAATCAAAAGTCCTATAAATACATGCACTCTGTGGACTGTCGAAACAGAGTGCATGGGGGGAGATTGCACCCAATATTGCGTTCTATCTCGTCTCTTGTTGCGTCTATTCTCTGTGTGTTTTCTGTGCCCGTAATCTCTGTATGCGCGTGAGCAAGATCCTGACAACAGAGGAACACTGCATTTTTCCCAAAATACAGCCTTCAGAGACATGTTTTTCTGGTGCCTCAAGTTTGGGCAAAGAGGACACCATTCTAGATTTCTGCAGGCATAGCAAACTAGCAAAATTCAAATGACCAAAGCATGCATGCCAAAGCTTTGCATCTGCAATAGCCTAAGAATCATGTACTACACATGTTGAATCATTCATAGATTTTTCATTGTCTATGAGCTTATACATCCCATGACATAAAATGCCAGAAGCAATAATCATGTCGCCATTTGACAGATCATGAAATGTACATCTATCATCAAAAAATTTCACAACCAAGCCAATCTTGGTTAATGCAAAAACTGATAACAGATTTTTCTTGATCCTTGGCACAAATAAAGCATCTAACAAAGTGAAAGAACTACCATGAGCAGTAGTAAAAATGATCTTACCAACTCCCATGATAGGATAAGAGAAGTTGTTGGCGCATGTGATAGAATTCCCTTTAGGGATAGGCTCGAGTGAAGTAAAGAAACTACACTGCAAGGTAATATGTTTGGTTGCCCCACCTATCAAAGTACCAAACATTTGAGTCTACTGCAGACATACACTTTTTAGGAGAAGATGGTTCAAGAGTGCAAATAGTAGTAAATGCCTATTCTTCGTTCTGCACAAGATTAGCAGACTCTGTTCTTGGTGTAGAAGCCTCTACAACAACCATTCCAACATCTTTTTTCTTTGCCTCTTTTGTAGCTAGTTTTGGACAGTTCTTTATGACATGATCATTCCCTTTCAAGTACTTACAAAAGAAATCTGCTTTTTTTATTTCTTCTCATCTTTGTCTTCCTTCTTCAAATGTGCAGCATTTGCAGATTTTGCTTACTAGTAGATGAGCTCCATTTACCTTTGCCCTCCTGACTAGCCATGAAAGCTTGATCTGCAACACGCATAATGGGATGTGTTAGCCTAGATTGATCTTCCTGCAACAAGATAGAGACTAACTCCTCAAATGACAAGTCATTTCGATTGCCTTTCATCATCAAACAAAGAGTAGAAGAAAAACTCTGATATGAATTAGGAAGACCATTCATAACAGTCTGCACAAGTGAGCTATCTAGTATAACTTCATCAACAGAAATCAATTGTTCCTTCAAATCTTTGATCTTTTTTAGAAAATTGTCCATAGAATAACCTTCATTCATATACTTACTCTCCAACTATTTTTGGAGGTACGCAACATGAGCCTCATTCCTAGCCAGGTACAATGTGGGAAGTGTATCCCAAGCATACTTAGTTGTTCTACAAGAGCGAATGTGAGGAATAATGGCACATTTGACAGACAAGGCTATCAATGCATGTACCTGAGCATCTATGCCATCCCAACAAATTTGCTCTGCAAGTGCAGTAGAAATCATGGCACGAATAGGAATCTGAAGAATATTAGCATCTTCAATGCCATGTGCATCAGCTTCAATACCTATATTGGCAGGTGTAATAGGAATTTTTTCAACACTCTGCACAATGTTCCATAGTCCTTTTGCAACCAGTACATGTCGCATCATATAAGCCCAGAATGGATAATTGGTATCGTCTAACTTATCCTCAATAGCCAACATATGGAATACATCATTGCTTTGAGCCATGGCCACTAACCAAAATACATTGATGCAGAAAATGATTGTACCTAAAAAAGTTGAACAAAACTACCCTAATGAGTTTTGCTAAACCTGTAGCAGACTTCGATACGCTTATATTGGTGAACTAAAACCTGTATATATCTTTGGCCAAAAAGACAAAATAGCCTATACAAGTGCTATGACAGCATTCGGAGGCCAAAACAAGCTTAGATCGCAATTTTGACACCACATAGAGAAGATGTTTTGATCTCCTAATCACCCTAAATATGCTCACCAAATTATATGTGATTCTGAGACTGTGACCGCAGGGGTGTCACTGATGCCCTAGATGAAGTGGAGACCTGCTCTGATACCAATTGTTGGAGTTAGACGTCTGCGGAAGCATGTGAATGGCACAAGGAAGACGAAGAAGCTTGCTGCACAACACACAATACTGAATGTATTACCACTAGAATGTACAAAGATCAGTAACCCGTTAGGGCTATAGGCATATATACAAGTCGGGGGGAAAAACCTCCTAAAGAGGGAAAAAAGTGCCCCGATGGTCCTAGTGTGTTCACACACATCACTACCTAAATATATCAACACATCTATCATCAACAAATTTCACAACCAAGCCAATGTTGGCTAAAGTTGAAACTGATAATAGATTCTTCTTGATTCCTAACACAAATAAAGCATCCCACAATGTAAAAGAACTACCATCAGTAGTAGTTAGAATGATCTTACCAACTCTCATGACACGATAAGCGGAGTTGTTGGCACATGTGATAGTATTCCCTATAGGAGCAAGCTTGAGTGAAGTGAAGAAATTGTGTTGCGAGGTATATCCAAAACCTCTGAGTCTACTACACACATACTCTGTTCATGAGAAGATGGGTCATAACTGCAAATCGTGGTAAATGTACATTCTTCATTCTACACAGGATTAGTAGACTCTGTTTTGGGTATAGAGACCTCTGCAACAACCATTCCATCTTGTTTCTTCCTTGCCTTTTTAGTAGCTAGTTTTGGACAACTCTTTATGACATGATCATTTTCTTTACAATATTTGCAAAATAATTTTTTTTTTTCTATTTGCTTCTTGTCTCTATCATGCTTCTTTGATTGTGCAGAATTAGCATATTTTTTCTTACTATTAGAAGAGCTCCATTTACCTTTGCCCTTCTCAATAGCCAAGAAAGCTTGAACTACAACATGCATAATGGAATTGTTCTATTATGTTGATCTTCCTACAACAGAATAGAGAGTAACTCCTCAAACATTAAGGAATTTGGATTGCCTTTCATCATCAATCAAAGAGTAGAAGCAAAACTCTAATATGAATCTAGAAGATGGTTCAAAACACTCTACACAAGTGAACTATCACGCAAGACTTCATTAGCAGAAATCAAAGCTGCTCCTTCAAATCTTTGATCTTTGTCAAAAAACTACCCCTGGAATCTCCTTCATTCATGTGCTTACTCTCCAATTATTTTCGAAGGTAAGCAACACGAGCCTCACTCCTTGCCTAGTGCAAAGTGATTAATGTATCCCAAGCATCCTTTTCTATTTTGTAGGAGAGAATGTGGGGAATAATGGCATGTTTGATAGACAAGGCTACCAATGCATGTGCCTAAGAATCTCTGCCATCCCAACAAAGTTGCTCTATAGTAGATGCAACAGGAACCACAGCACGAACAAGAATTTAAAGAATATAACCATCTTCAATGCCATCTGCATCACCTTCAACAACTATGTTTACACGTGTAATAGGATGTTTTTCAACACCCTTCACAATATTCCATGGTCCTTATGCAACCAGTACATGATGCATCATATAAGCCCATAATGGGTAATTGGTACCATCCAACTTATCCTCAATAGCCAACATATAGAATGCATCACTGCTTTCAACCATGGCCACTGACAAAAATACCTTGGTACAAAAAAATGATTGTATCTCAAAAAGTTGAATAGAACTATCCTGTCAAGTTCTGCTAAACTTATAGCAAACTTTGAGATGCTTATATTGTCGAAACAAACTATGTATATATCTTTGGCATAAAAAGACAAAATCGCCTACACAAGCACTATGATAGTGGGTTTGGAGGCCGAAACAAGCTTAGATCGTGATTTCAACACCACATAGCAAAGTTGTTTTGAACTCCTAATCAGGTTGAGTATGCTCACCAATTTTCATGTGATTCTGAGACTGTGATCGGAGGGGTGTCAACAAAACCCTAGATGAAGTAGCGACCTACTCTAATACCGATTGTTGGAGTTTTAGTTCTACAAAAGCACACAAATAGCACAAGGAAGAAGAAGAAGAAGTTTGGATGCTAACACAAAATACTGAATATATTACCAGTGGAATGTACAAAGATAAGTGACCCATTTGGGATATATGTGTATATACAAGACAAGGGAAAAAGCCTCCTAAAGAGGGGAAAAAGTGCCCCAACAGTCCTAGTTTGTTCACACACATCACTACCTAAATATATCAGCACCAATCTCTCACCTCACTCATTTTCTTATGGAAATGTTTTACTTAATATAGGAATCAGAGGAAAATGTTGTCCCTATAACTTTTGAGCAAAGAAATCGTTTACAACTTGAACTTCTTAGAAATGATCAGTCTGAGTTCTTCTTGAATTTCTTCAACATCACCCAAACTTTAATCTTGTATTCCCCCACATCCACTCACTTGAAGTTCATTTTTCATTAACTTCTATAATTAGAACAATCAATGAAATCTCTTTTAAGATCTCATAAATATCACCAAGGAGATCGTTCACATATTGTGAGTCCCTTTCTCCCAAGTGTAGTTCTTATTTTTAATCTCATCCTTTGTGTATAGGTATCAGGGATGATGCCCCTAGTGATTGCCTTGTAGGGACATTATCTCAAAGCTTTTCTTGAGCTCTCTTGGTTTTGGCTCCCATGTATTCCTTGTAGGAATATAGTTTACACCTTTGAAAAATTCTTGCCCCTAGGCTTTAATGCCTTGTTTCACTACCTTGATCCCCCAAAACATCAATATGGAAGTTAAATTTACCAAGCAAGCTCGGCCTAGGTTGCATTGCAGTTCGGAATCATGGCTCACTTAGGGGTCTTTTGGGGGGGTTCGAAAGGTTCCTTGGCACTCCTCTTGTGATAGCTCTGAATCTCTTGCACTTGTATCTTATGGATTTAATGTCCTCTTTAAGGCATACTTGGTGTTTACCTAAAAAAGAGGAGCTTCTCTAGCCACAATTTACAAAAAAGAATCACTACTTTCCTTCACCTTGATTCCTTTTCAAACATAAATCTATTTTTCTCATTTAGACTTCTTCACTTATCACTTTTACTCCATGCTTCAACCTTCAAAACTCATCTGACCTTAAACCTTTTAATTATAGGCTTATTCATGTTACACTTATGTGTTCCTCGAGTATCTTTGATGTGAATATTTTGCCTATACATGGTAGCTTTTTACTCTGGTGTTGGCTAACACTCATATGTGGTGGTACTTTGTACTTAGGGATATTATTCATTTCTTACTTCACTTTTATTCATCATCAATAGAGAGATTTTTTTGAGCCATCCATCTTCTTCATGTGTCTTGCTGCATTTGTGCTCCTTGTATGTGCTTATTCTATGTCTCTCACACTTCTTCCCACACCCAGTAGTGGTATCAGGGCACATTCTGATCCTCCTAAAGTTTTTGTTTTTTGCATCGTGACACATGCACTTTTAATAGTGTAAATCAACTTCAAAGCATAGAACATTGATTTACAACCAGAAAGCATTTCCATCAGTTTTGTTGTAGTTTTACCCTCATTTCAAAGCCATTCGTGCATTCAAAATCTCCATGAAAGTGATGGATTGTGAGCTTAAATTTGAGCATTCATTCTAGCTTTCATTGAAGTAAAGATCTTGTCACATTCTTGTTCTTTAGTGAAATGGCGGGAAGCAATGACTTTTTTGGCATACTTCAAGCTGAAGGTAAGCTTGATGGGACCAAATATTTGATGTGATCTTTCATGATGAAACATGTTCATGTTGCAAAAAAACTATGAAACATAGTGGAAGATGTAGATCGAAGACCCCTAGGTTCTTCTACTTCACATTTCATTGTCACATATGGAGCTTCTTCTTCAAGTTTAATGGTTAATCATTCTCAAGCTACACAAGAGAAACTTATATGGGATGGCAAAGATGCTCAAGCTCATGCACATTGATTGCACTTTCCATGAAGCATCATATAGTTCCACACATTCGGTCATGTTCTACATCAAGTCAAGCATGGGACACTCTTGCTTCTCTTGTATGCCAGCAAAATGAAGCATGTGTTGCATACTTGAGGAAGCAACTTGAGGATGCATGTATGGCTGAAAATGATTATCTCGATGTGTATGTGACATGCATCAAGGACTTGGAAGTGCAATCCAAAAACATAGATGAGATTATTACAAATGTCTCACTCCCCTCTACATTGTTGAAAGGATTACCAGCATCTTTTCAAAGCTTTGCCACTATGCTCCATTTGGTTGCAAAAGGGAACCCAAATATGTATGAATTCGATGAGGTTGTGTCTCTTCTTTTGCAAGAAGAGCAATCTAGAGTGAACAAGAGTGGCTTGATTGAGGGAATGCAAGCACTTGCTATCTCACAAAAAGGGGGAAAAAAGTATGGTTCAGCTTTGGGTTTAGCAAAACCAAACCCTCAACCTTCCTTTTCCATGCATTCCTCTAATAATGCTAATTTGCAAAAGATAAGAGATGCAAATATTTGCAGAAGTGTTGATATATTTTGGTAGTGATGTGTATGAACACATTAGGACCATTGGGGTACTTTCTTCCCTCTTTAAGAGGTTTTTTCCCCCTGGCTTTTATATATGCCTATAACCCTAATGGGTCACTTATCTTTGTACATTTACTTGGTAATAAATTCAATATCCTTCTTCTTCCTTGTGTTGTTCATGTGCTTTCATAGATCTCAAACTTGAATAGTTTGTATCAGAGTAGGTCGTTGCTTCACCTAGGGTGTCATCGACACCCTCTACTCACAGTCTCAAAATCGCACAAAAATTGGTGAGCATACTTAAGGTGATTAGGGAGAAAATTGATATGATCTTGTTTTAGCCTCCAAATGCATTATCAAAGTGCTTAAGTAAATGGTTCACCAGTACAAGTGCCTCAAAGTCTACTACATGTTTAATGGAGCTTCACAGGGTGGCTCTATTCAACTTTTTGAGATACAGTCATTTTTTTGCATCGAGGTATTTTGGTGAGTGTCCATGGTTGAAAGCAATGATGTATTTTGTATGTTGGCTATTGAGGACAAGTTGGATGGCACTAATTACCCATTATGGGCATATATGATGCGTCATGTGTTGGTGGAAACCTTGACATGGCAAGATGCATGGATAAAGGAAAGCACCTTCCTTACAAGTTTTGGATGGAAGGGTGCATGTGTGCAAATTATGTGTTGAATCATTGCATTACAAAAGCATTGAGAGTCATCACTCCTTATAATGCTTGGAATGTACATAAACCTTATGTTAGACATATGCGCGTGCTTGGTTGTTTGGCATATGCTCTTGTGCCATCACAACAACATCACAAAATTGATGGCAAGGCAAAGAAATGTATATTTGTTGGTTATAGTGTTAAATGTAAGTGATATCATTTGTACCATCCATTGATGGACACAATTATTGTGAGGTGAGATGTGATATTTGCTAAAAATTCAGTTTTCCCTCTAGTTGAATGCTGAAAATAGTCAATAATTAGCTCACAAGATGTGTTTGACACATTCATGCCTTTGTTCCAAAGTGGTGCACTTGAATACGGCCATGTATACTAGCCAAGTGAAGTTCAAAGGGCTGAAAACTTCCATCAAAATAGAGCTAAAACAGTAGAGAATTTCCAACCAAACATGCCTAAAGTTTTCTAGCCAAACGTGGTTGGAGCTATTGGAAATTTCTAGCCACATATGGTTGAACATTTGCATCAAAACATGACCAAAAATGAGCATGAAATTCAGTACATGCATGATATACATGTTGATGATGTATTACATAATGAACACATGTCTATCAAGAGTGTAAGAACTATGCCAAAGTGGCTGAAACAAACTTTGCATGATAGCAAATTGAGTCCACCTTTACTTGATAGAACAAGATCAAGCTCTTGCCATGCATCAAGTAATTTTGTGGATTATTCTCTTATTGCAACATCATGCAATGAAGATCCACTTACTTTTGAATATAAATGTGATGATCCACATTGGATGAGTGCTATGCAATCAAAAGTGGATTTCACACATAGAAATCGTACTTGGGAGTTATATGAATCGCTGAAAGGAGAAAATGCCATTGGTAAAAACTGGGTTTACAAGTTCAAGAGAAAGTATGATGGTAGCATTGATCATTACAAAGCTAAATTGGTTGCCAAACAATATGATCCACAATATGGCATTGACTATGAGGAAATTTTTGCACCTACTTCACGGATGACTACCATTTTTATTGTGGTTGCATTGGCTACCCAACAAGGTTGGAAAGTACATCAATTGGACATAAAAATAGCTTTCTTGAATGGTGATTTGCAAGAAGAGTTTTATGTGAAGCAACCTCTTGGATTTTCCATTAAAGGGCAATAGCATATGGTCTTTAGCTCGCATAAAGCTTTGTATGATCTCTACCAAGCTCCAACATGCATGATATGGAAAACTCCATAGGCACTTGATTGCTATGGTTCACATGTAGTCCCATTGAAAGCACACTCTATGTAAGCAAACATGGGTCTGATTTTACAGTGATTATTCTTTATGTTGATGAGATTCTCTTGATTGGATCATGTGATGCAAACCTTGACATCCTTATGGCTGATTTGTAGCATACGTTTGATATCACTTATCTTGGTCTTTTTTGAGCCACTATCTTGGCATCCGTTTTTATCCGTTGAGAGGGAAATTGTTATGAATCAAACAAGTTATGTTGAAAAATTACTCAATTGTTATGAGTTTGATGATTGCAAGAAATTTCCCACACTAGTGGAGATAGGATTTAATTTCTCAATTGAGGATTCCAATGATGCATTTTACACTTCTCTTTATCAATAATATGTGGGATGTCTTATATATTCATGCAACACAAGGCCAGATATACAAAGTCAGTCCAACCTCCTCAAATCTTTGAAAGATCTTTTCACAATCAGAAATGTGGCTGGAAACAAAATTCCTACAACCAGATGAATCTATAGTCTCATCTTTTTCTTTTTCCACACACCCTCTTATTGCAATATCATCAATAAAATCCATTGTCACTTTGGGGATAAAGTCATATAAGACTAGGTTCATAGTGTTCATCATGTGTGCCACAGAATTCATCGCTCCTTGTGGTAAAGTACACATACCTACTAGACCCAAAGGAGTTTTCATCGTGGCCACATCTCTACTTTTGATAGCTAATCGAAACTGACCATATCTTGAGTACATGTCTCCCATTGAATAGATGGAATGATCGGCAAATGCCTCGGCAAGCTCATCTACAATAGGACCCGTTCCTACATTCCTAATAGTAACTTTGCTCATAGGCTTCAGATCCTGAATAAAGCATAGCTTCCCGTTCTTTTTCGGTATCATAAACCACATTGGAGTGAGGTGCCGATTATGGTTCCGAAATTCTCATGGAAATCTTCTCCTTTAACAATCTCATTAGCTCAGGTAAATTAGCCTTTGGGACTAGTATCGGTTGAAGATTCCAAGGAATGTGTGGTACAGTAAAAATAATAATCAGAGCTACAAGCTTTGGATCGTCACATCCTATTTCATGTGGGAATAAAGAAAACGCTTTTCCATGACACATGATCATCTTTGAAAACTGATCTTTTTCTATCTCTGAAAGAAATTCATCTCCAAATTTAATATATTTATTAGTTTCTCTTGTAAACGTATGACCTATCTTAGATCGGTCTCTAAGAATAGATTCCTTAGATACTTGTCTAAATATGTCATAACTATCCTTAGGTAAGGGTTGAGCTACAAGCTTAATTTTCTTTTCTACAGTGTTATATTTAGTTTCAATGTTAACTTCATCTTCTAGGATAAAATTAGTAATAAACTCATATTCTTGAATAGAGTTGAGAATTATAAATTTTGATTCTAATTTTTCTTGGGAAGTAGTTTCAAGCTCTTCTAACAAAGTAGTACTTTTCGAGAGTTCAATTATACACTCATGTTTTTCATCAAGTAAAATTAATCCTAAATTTCTAAGATATTTCTCTTTTCCTTTTCTGAATGTTTTTGTAAGGTTTTCTTTTGTAGTAAGTTGTAAACTAGTAGTAGGAGTATAAACTAAAAATTTTTCACATTTATGTACATTGCTAGGTGAGAGATCAAAACAATGTCCACTATTGTCCCGCTCAATAGTGGAATCTAACAGAAATTTTGGTCATAATATGCCCCATATTCTCTCACAACTGGTGAATCTTCGCACACATGACTGCTCGAGTCAATGGGGTTTCTCCGTAAATTCTTTCTATTTCTTGAATGATTTGGGCAGACTGTCATGACTTGCAAAGAATCCATCCTAGATTTGAATCGAATTCTTGCATATGTTGACCCATCATTCATCGCTTTTGTTTCCATTCTCATCTCTGTATAAATGGATGCCCTAGAATTACTTCATATGAACAATTATCTTGAACAAATAAGTGAAATTCTTCTCGAACATCACCTATCATTATAGGCACATGTGCGCATGCACCTAATAAAATCCCAGAGCCATCGTCAGTTGTTCTCATCCTCCAGCCATGCTCTTTGTCAATTGGCCATCAAAGATTATCAAAAAAAGTTCTTCGAGATAATGTTTATCTCTAAGCACGAGTCAATCAGAGCTAGAGCTAAACATGAATCTTTTTCATCTCCAATCCTTATTTTCACTTTTGGCATTCCTCATGCCCAAAAGGTTGTGTTAAATTTACTTTCACTTTTCAACATTTCCTCATCAGGTTGAATCGGTCCTAAAAAATTTGTATTCTCCCAGTCGTAAACTCTTCCTCTTCTTTACAATCACTATCACTTAATGTTACAACATCATTCATAGCTAGAGTTTCTTCTGCTACGTCTTGCATATCTTCGTCTTGCGGTAGTGGAAATCATTTCCTTCTAATTAGTCTGATAAAACTATCCTTGAACTCAGGTTTTGCTATTGAAAACACTTGTTCAAGGGACATTGTTACTTGACTTTTTAGAAGAATATCATTCAAGATTTCCCTTGCATCATTCTTCTTCTCAAGCTCCGAAATCATTATTGCTCGTGGAGCCCTTCTTTTTTCCTTTTTCTTCATTTTGTTTTTGTTCATCTTTATGTTCGGCTTTAGTATTTTGATTATTTTCATTTTCAAGTTTCCTCTTTTCATCCTTATTAGGGGTATTCAGAATTTCCTATGATTGCATATTTTCCTAGGTTGGTTTCTTCCCTTCTTTAATTATTTTTCTTTTCTTTTCTTGTGATAAATTTACAATCTCTTCAAATTGTACCTTTTTGTCATTTTTCTTCTCATTCTCCCTCATCTGTCCTCTGGTCATTCTCCTATCTCCCTCGTCTATATCATCATGCATATCATCTCATCTCTGTTCCTCCTCAACATTGGCAATGTGAGAATACACAAAGGCTTGATCAGCAGGAGATCGCCATGCTGTTTTACACATTATTTCATCTCTAGCCCTCACGAGCACCTCAATCGAATGAGGATTTTGGCTTGCCATAGAAAGAGGCCTATCATTTGCTGGCTCTAATCTCGCAGTTGAGGTACTGGCAGCTGCATTAGAGATCATTAAATTTTCATACAACTTTTTCATACCTCCTTTGCCCCAACTAATGGCTAAAGGAAGTTGTGACCTAAAATCATACAATTTCCTATCAATCTCAACTACTAATTGATTTTCTTTTGCACGCTTTAACTCATCACAAGCATAAGTTGCATGTTCTTGGCTATCACACCAAACACACCATTTTCCACCAGTCCCTTTTCTTTCAATGTTCCTTTGAAAAGCTGGTTGAGTAGCGAAGTGAGTAGGTGGAGCTGGCTAAAAAACTGACTGAGGAGGAATATACTGTGGCATAATCGACTATATGGGTGTTGCTTGTCCTACGCCACTACTGCTAGCTCTTGGCTCATTGAAAATCATGGAATATACTTTATTATTTAATTGGGCAACCTCTTTGGAAAGATATGCCTACATATTCATAACATAAAATGTCTAATTGAAATTCAATTGGAGCTATAGGGGCAACTGCAACATTAGTTGTAGCCACAATTGCAGGTATTGTCATATCAGTTTGCCCTGTAGTAGGTACTTCCCTAGGCTGAGAAGAATTAGGTTTTGCATACAAAACAGATTTTCGTTGCTTCATTTGGGCTACAGCCTCTATTTCTCATTTCACTTTTTCCCAATCATTGATAATATCATATCTTTTGCCTGGCTCTTCTATTCATCTTTCTACCTCAGCTCGATCCTCTGGACTCAATATCTTGAGGAAATGAATAATCAGGTCAGGATTTAATGCGTTTCTATCCTCCTCACGAAGCTGGGTAAATCATCTCATAAACTCACCATGAAGGTGGGTTATATATTTATTACTCTTTGAGGAGTTTAGCCATCGCAAAAATCTGTCACGACTGTGTTGACTAAAGTCCTCAAGATAAAACATTTTGTGTAGTTCTTTCCTAAACTCCTCCCAAGATTTATTAACATGTACTTGAATGCTTTCTAGTATAGAACTAGAGACCACACGACCAAACTACTTTACTAATACGTCATTAGGTAAGCCTTGGATTTGTACTTGCTCTTCAAATGCATCCAAGTACTCTATGATATATAGAGAAGTAAATTTACCTTTCTCTCTTAGGATGGCTTGTACAGTACGTGTTCCTTGTTCATCGATCATCATGTTCTTAAAAATTTCCTTCATCTTGCGTTCTTGATAGCACTTAGAATGGAGTAGTAAGTCTCTAATAGCAGGCTCTAATCTCTCTCTAAACTATCTAAATCTATCCCTAGATGATAAAGCCAGGAATAATGACTTTACCTAATCCTAGGCTTTACTATTGATATTTTCCTTCCTCAAATATATATTCAACTTTTTTACTTTAACCTGAGCTTAACCTAAACTTGTAATATTTCTAAACTTGATATTTTTGGTTTTATAATTTTTTGTCTTTTTTACTTTGTGAGTTTTTAATTTGAAAACTTACTTTAATTTTCAAACCTTTGAATTAATTCCAAAGGTTACTCTAATGAAAATTATATGTTTAGATAGTTTTTATAAGTTTAAATATGTTTTTTTTAATTTGAATGTTTTGGATTTTAATGTAGTAGGAAAAACAAGAAACACTACCAATTACTTAAATAAATTTTCTTCAATTTGTTTTTGGATTTTAATGGAGTAGGAAAGAAATAATAACAACTACTTAAATAAAAAAACCTAAGCTTATCTATTTTAAAATAAAACTCTTTTTGTGCAATAAAGTAAGTGTTAAGTAAACAAACTCAATCTTTTTGTTTAGAATAAAACGTTTTTCATGCAATAAAGTAAATCTTTTCAAGTACTTTATAAAGCTATCTTTTGTTTTCAAATAAACAATCCTATGATCTAATATGTAGTCGCGTACAATTCTAAACAAAAAGAATCCTTCTTAATGCAATGATGTTTTAATGTTTTGTAAATGCAAGTGTAATGTGATTAATTTCTAATGCAATGAAAACAATCCTTCTTTTTTTTGTGATGTGATTGAATGAAAATAAAGGAACTTGAATAAACACCTTATCTGAAGTGGCTTGATGCAGAAGGTTCTAATGTGCACTGTCATAATTCTTTACAAACTTTCTTAATAAATCAAACCTAAGTACAAAATTAAAGTGATCGTGTATTAATGGTCTTCTTGTATGTTGATGGGGGGGGGATGAAGTGACGAGGCTCCTCCTCTTAGAATACCCTTCTTCCTGTGGAGTTGCTCAGTTCCCTAAGGAACAACCCTCAACAACTAGGGAAAAGAGTAGATAGTAGAAGGATCTTCACTTGTCTTTGTAACTTCTTCCTCCACTTACCTGTATACAAGAAGAAAACAAAGGTTAATTGTTTTAAATAAAACTGAAAATACAACCAAAAACCCTAAGCACACTAGCGTTCACGTTTCACATCGGGTTCACCAAATCTATCAAGGGGTGTGAAAGGAGGCAGCCGCTCATCAGAACTGACTCGCGTTAGCCTCTCTAAGTGACTACATGCTGGGTGTTTTGTTGTGTACTTTAGGAACTAGGATGTGTTTTCAGTGTGTGGGGAGTTATTAACTACACTTTAATACTCTATTTAAGTTTAGCCTATAAATCTAAGGTCCGTAAGGAAGTGCAACTCTATACCTAGAAATAGCATCTTGATATGCTTCCAAGGTTAAATCTTCTTTAGTTATCCTATCTTTGATAATTTGTAGTCACGTTGTTTTCAGTTTGTTTAGATTGAATATTTCTTTTGGGAGATGGTGGAAAAAGAATCTCACTTTCCTCAGGATCTGGTGACACAATTGAACAGAAGTCTAAAAATTTGGATAAACAATAAGCATATAATGGAGAATGTAAAGATTCAGTAACAATATGATCTTTAACTACTTCTTCTACTTCTAATTCTTCACTAGTCTTGTTCTTGTTGGATTGAGTAGCCGTATTCTCAATAGGAGTTGGTAATAGAGTCTCTAAAATAAAAGAGATATGTAGGTTATGTTCATTAGAAGATGTACTTGAAGATGCATTATCTATAGACATCAGAAATAAAGTGCAATATAACTTTTTTATTGATAATTGAATTGTATAGTAATAATTCTAAGACTTTAGAACCAAAACTAATCCTATACAAGTGTTTGAGAAAAGTTCTAATACAGATACTTTGAAGATACCACTATACAAATTCTTAGATAAAAAGCCTAATACAAGATTTTATGTTTCAAATACGAAAAAGGGAAACTAGGAAAAGCAACATAAATGCAGCTCCTATTCAGAAGCTTGTAGATCTTGTCAAGTCATCACAACTCATCAAATCTTCTTCAAATGGTCTGCAAGTACATCATAAGAAAAAAACAACATAAGTATGTCTCATAAAACATAAAACTCATATTCATTTAACATGCTCACACATTCTCTTGCATGCTCATGCACCTTAAGATAATCATTCTATCTCATGTATCATTCTAACATGTATGTCTCATCATTCTCATACTCTTTAAACTCTCATTCTCACTTATGCTAACACACATGTTAGAGTATGATCAATGTCTACCCCTCATGATTGTATGCACATTTTGTAAGGCCCCCTTTATGAGGAGAAGCCAAGCGTGCATTACCCAATTGATGGGAATCCCAACTTGAATGTTGGATGAAGGTCATATTGGACCATGTAAGATATTATAAGGAAAGGGAGTTACCAGGGTCCCCAATTGTGGGGTCCGGGGCAGCGGTGAGCAGCCCCGGCTGGGGGGTCCGAGGGGGCCAGCGGGCCCCCTGGCTGGGGGGTCCCAGGGGGCCAGCGGGCCCCCTGGTGGGGGTCCGAGGGCAGCGCCCCCGGTGCGACGGTAAAGGGAATATTCCATGGAATATTCCCTGTCGGAGTCAGAAATCATTTATATTTGTTAGGTCGGTTGAACCAGTCTAAGCCGTGTATGGCAATTACGCGGGCGGTGGCCGCCCACGCTCTACCGCCCATGTATAGCCGTCCATGGCAGGCCACCCATGATCCTATATATACATGACTTCTGCACTACCTAAGACATGGAGTTGAGCCAGCATACCTCTACCTTGTATCTCCCTATCTAGAGTTGTCTAGATCACCATTTAAGCTCTACCTTGAGAGCGCACGGGTGGACAACGCCATCATCTTTGTACTTGCTGCTAGTAGAAAATTGTTGAGATTCTCCTATATCTGTTATCTTCTCTGCTATTGCTCCTGTGTTATATTGCGTAACTATTGTCTTACATGGTATCAGAGCTGTAAGGTTCGAATAGCTTGAGAAGTATCATTATTTTAGCCTACTAGCAGACTAGAATATCAGTAGATTATTCGAGTGATTACATGATGGCTTCATCGTCGAACACTAGTCTTGGTGCTTCACCTAATGTTAATGCTGCACCTATTCGAATTCGTCCACCTGCATTCACTGAAGGGAAACTGGATGGAACCAACTATACACTCTGGAAGTTCAAAATTTCTGCAATTTTGGACTCCTATGAATTACTTGACACTGTCATGGGACCGATGGGATTGGATCCAGAGCCTATACCAGTTGAAGATCCAGCAAATTCAAGATTGATGATTCAGCCAGATCCAGATCTTCTACGAGCTTGGAAGAGGCGGAATGCTGATGCATTATGTGCGATTGTCACTAGTGTAAGTGATTCTGTGCTTACTTTAGTTCAACATACTACTAAAGCACATGAGGCTTGGGGCATATTGGCTCGACAATATGAGACCAAGAACCACACTAGGATACAGAATTTAGAAAATCAGTTGGCAAATGAAAAGCATTCTGATTCTGAAAAGGCTGAAGATTTTATCAAACGGATAAAGCATCTTCAAGATCAATTGGCTGCAGTTGGTGTTGTTATAACACCAGAAGAGCTAGCTCGAAGATCTGTACGTGTTCTTCCAGCAAAGTATGATGGATTAGTAACAGCCCTTAACACTCAGGTAAGGCCAACTCCTCTTACATTTGAAGAGTTTTGTGCCATGCTTTTAGAAGAAGAGATGCGGCTGAAGAATCGGCAAAGTACAACTGATGCTGCATTCTCAGCAAATGCAAAAGGTAAAGGCTCTTCAGAGGGATCAAAGAAGAAGCCAAAGAAGAAAAAGTTCACAGGAAGTTGCTTCTATTGTGAAAAGAAAGGCCATGCCATCAAGGATTGCAGAAAGAAGCAAGCTGATGAACGGAATGGGACTGTAAAATCATCATGGAAGAACAAAGAGTCTGCAAACAACACAGAGCTGGAACTTTGGGTAGCTATTGAAGAGGTATGTTCATCTGCTCAAGCTCGTGTTGATGAGCCATGGATTTTAGATAGTGGAGCTTCTCGCCATATGACTAGTAAAAAGGATTGGTATAGTTCCCTAGTGCCTCTGCGGGAATCCATCAATGTAGTGGTGGGAAACGACTCCAAGTGTCCAGCTGAAGGAACTGGAACCATCTCTTTTATCACTTCTCCAGGTGTTGAGAAAAAGTTATCCGATGTTCTCTATGTACCTACACTCAAAAGAAATTTGTTGTCAGTTTCTGCAATAACAGATCGTGGACTCGAAGTTCACTTCAATAAGAGTGGTGCGGAAATCATGGATTCATCAGGTAATGTTGTAGGTAAAGGCACACGACGGGATAACTTGTATGAGTTAAGTGCTTTAACTGCTACAGAAGATAAAGATGTAAGCAGGTTATGGCACCAACGATTTGGGCATCTCGGATTTGCAGTTTTGAAGGAGATGCAACGAACAGGGATGGTTGCTCATTTGCCTGCATTTTCAGAGTTGCAGGAACCTTGTGAAGCTTGTATGATGGGCAAGCAACAACGAAAGTCATTTCCAAGAGAGACCAGCAATCGATCTCAAGCTCCTCTAGAGTTGGTACATGCTGATCTCTGCGGTAAAATGTCTACACCTGCTTTAGGAGGATCTTTCTACTTCTTGCTGTTAGTCGACGATTATAGTAGAAAGATGTGGGTTTATTTCATTCGAGAGAAGGCTGATGCTTTTGAAAAATTTAAAGCGTGGCATAAGTATGTAGAAAGTGAATCAGGAAGGAAACTGAAGAAATTTAGAACAGATAGAGGAGGTGAATTCTTGTCAACAGAATTCACAATTACTGTAAGGAGCATGGTGTGAAAAGGCAACTTACCACAGCTCATACACCTCAACAAAATGGCGTTGTTGAGCGCAGGAACAGGACAGTAGTTGAAATGGCTCGTTGTATGTTAAAGGCTCAAGACATGCCTGATTCATTCTGGGCAGAAGCAGTCAATACAGCAGTCTACATCCTCAATCGAAGCTACACAAAAGCTCTGAAGGGGATGACTCCTCAAGAAGCATATTCTGGTAAAAAGCCTTCAGTTTTGCATTTCAGAATTTTTGGTTGTTTCTGTTATGCACATATTCCTGATTCAACAAGATCAAAGTTGGATTCAAAAAGCAAAAAGTGTGTCTTCCTAGGATATAGTGAAGAGTCTAAAGCATACAGGTTATGGGATCCTGAGGCAAGGAAGATTTTTGTCAGCCGAGATGTGGTGTTTGATGAACGACCACACTTAGTAGAAGATAAAGGTAAATCTACTATCTCATCAAACGGAGAAATATCTCACCTTGTGCCTATCAAAAGACAGGTTAAAGTTGAGGAGGAGGAAACATCTGATGGAGAAATTTCCTCAATAAAAAGCCAACCAATTGTAGCTGCACAGCGTAAGCCACTACCGAAGTGGGCACAACAGCTCTTTGATGATCACAATCCACATGTAGATGCACCAGAATCATCATCAGATGGATTACGAAGATCAAAGAGAATAGAGGAGCAAAGAAGAGCTTCAGAACACATTGTTAACATGGCTCTAATGGCAGATATCATGGGTTCGATAAAGGAACCTACCACCATTGAAGAAGCCATTGATGATCCAGATTGGAGAGCGGCAATGCAGTCTGAGTATGATAGTATACTCAAAAATGATACATGGGATCTAGTCGACTTGCCGCCAAAGAAGAAGGTAATAGGTACTAAATGGATTTGGAAAGCTAAGTATAAAGCTGATGGAACATTAGAAAAGTATAAGGCACGATTAGTTGCACAGGGTTTTTCACAGATTGAAGGATTTGATGTTCAAGAAACTTTTGCACCAACAGCACGCATGACAACTATTCGGACGGTACTTGCAGTAGCTGCACAAAAGTCTTGGCCTATTTTCCAGATGGATGTCAAATCTGCATTTTTGAATGGTCACCTCAAGGAGGAGGTATATGTATCTCAACCACTAGGTTTTGAGGTGCTCAATTCAGAAAATAAAGTTTGCAGGTTGAAGAAAGCTTTGTATGGACTTAAGCAAGCTCCACGGGCTTGGTACCAACGAATTGATCATTTTTTCAAAAATATGGGTTTTGAAAGAAGTACTTCTGATGCTAACTTGTATGTAACGAAAAGGGATAGCAAGCTAGTTGTTGTCATTGTATATGTAGATGATTTGATCATTACAGGAGATCATCAGGAACTCATCAATCAAACTCGGATCAGCTTGGGAACTGAGTTTGAAATGACAGACTTAGGTCTACTCCATTTTTGTCTGGGAATTGAAGTATGGCAAAGGAAGGATGGCATTTTCATCTCACAACAAAAATATTCCAAAGAAATTCTCAAGGCATTTGGAATGATGGACTGCAAACCAACTAGCACACCTATGGAGGTAAATCATAAGCTATCTATGGATGATAACATGCCTGATGTAGATGCTAAGAAGTATAGGAAGCTCGTTGGAAGTCTTATTTTTTTGTGCAACACTAGACCAGACATTTGCTATGCTGTTGGAGTGTTAAGCAGGTTTTCCAACAAACCTAAGGAGAGTCACTGGAATGCTGGAATGCGAATTCTAAGGTACATTGCAGGAACCTTGGATTTTGGTATTTTGTATACCACAGGTGATACACTCCAAGGATATTGTGATTCAGATTGGGCTGGAGATTGTGATTCTAGAAAATCAGTTTCTGGATATTGTTTCTCACTTGGTTCAGGAATATTTTCTTGGGTAAGTAGGAAGCAACCAACTCTCGCACTCTCCTCCACTGAAGCAGAGTACAAAGCAGCTTGTTTTGCTTCTTGTGAGGCAGTCTGGTTAAGGAGAATTCTTGCAGATATAGGCTTTCCATCAAATATGCCAATTGTACTCAAGTGTGATAATCAAAGTTGTATGGCTATTGCAAAGAACCCAGTATTTCATGCTCGCACCAAGCACATAGAAGTACAGTACCATTAGATTCGTGAGCTAATTGAAGATGAAATTGTGGAGCTAGAATATTGCCCAACAGAGGCAAATTGTGCTGACATATTCACTAAAGCACTTGGAAGAGAGCAGCTCAACAAGCATCTTCAATAGATGGGCATAGGACCGAGACCTACTTGATTTATCATCGGTAAACATTGAGGGGGGGTGTTAGAGTATGATCAATGTCTACCCCTCATGATTGTATGCACATTTTGTAAGGCCCCCTTTATGAGGAGAAGCCAAGCGTGCATTACCCAATTGATGGGAATCCCAACTTGAATGTTGGATGAAGGTCATATTGGACCATGTAAGATATTATAAGGAAAGGGAGTTACCAGGGTCCCCAATTGTGGGGTCCGGGGCAGCGGTGAGCAGCCCCGGCTGGGGGGTCCGAGGGGGCCAGCGGGCCCCCTGGCTGGGGGGTCCCAGGGGGCCAGCGGGCCCCCTGGTGGGGGTCCGAGGGCAGCGCCCCCGGTGCGACGGTAAAGGGAATATTCCATGGAATATTCCCTATCGGAGTCAGAAATCATTTATATTTGTTAGGTCGGTTCAACCAGTCTAAGCCGTGTATGGCAATTACGCGGGCGGTGGCTGCCCACGCTCTACCGCCCATGTATAGCCGTCCATGGCAGGCCACCCATGATCCTATATATACATGACTTCTGCACTACCTAAGACATGGAGTTGAGCCAGCATACCTCTACCTTGTATCTCCCTATCTAGAGTTGTCTAGATCACCATTTAAGCTCTACCTTGAGAGCGCACGGGTGGACAACGCCATCATCTTTGTACTTGCTGCTAGTAGAAAATTGTTGAGATTCTCCTATATCTGTTATCTTCTCTGCTATTGCTCCTGTGTTATATTGCGTAACTATTGTCTTACATGGTATCAGAGCTGTAAGGTTCGAATAGCTTGAGAAGTATCATTATTTTAGCCTACTAGCAGACTAGAATATCAGTAGATTATTCGAGTGATTACATGATGGCTTCATCGTCGAACACTAGTCTTGGTGCTTCACCTAATGTTAATGCTGCACCTATTCGAATTCGTCCACCTGCATTCACTGAAGGGAAACTGGATGGAACCAACTATACACTCTGGAAGTTCAAAATTTCTGCAATTTTGGACTCCTATGAATTACTTGACACTGTCATGGGACCGATGGGATTGGATCCAGAGCCTATACCAGTTGAAGATCCAGCAAATTCAAGATTGATGATTCAGCCAGATCCAGATCTTCTACGAGCTTGGAAGAGGCGGAATGCTGATGCATTATGTGCGATTGTCACTAGTGTAAGTGATTCTGTGCTTACTTTAGTTCAACATACTACTAAAGCACATGAGGCTTGGGGCATATTGGCTCGACAATATGAGACCAAGAACCACACTAGGATACAGAATTTAGAAAATCAGTTGGCAAATGAAAAGCATTCTGATTCTGAAAAGGCTGAAGATTTTATCAAACGGATAAAGCATCTTCAAGATCAATTGGCTGCAGTTGGTGTTGTTATAACACCAGAAGAGCTAGCTCGAAGATCTGTACGTGTTCTTCCAGCAAAGTATGATGGATTAGTAACAGCCCTTAACACTCAGGTAAGGCCAACTCCTCTTACATTTGAAGAGTTTTGTGCCATGCTTTTAGAAGAAGAGATGCGGCTGAAGAATCGGCAAAGTACAACTGATGCTGCATTCTCAGCAAATGCAAAAGGTAAAGGCTCTTCAGAGGGATCAAAGAAGAAGCCAAAGAAGAAAAAGTTCACAGGAAGTTGCTTCTATTGTGAAAAGAAAGGCCATGCCATCAAGGATTGCAGAAAGAAGCAAGCTGATGAACGGAATGGGACTGTAAAATCATCATGGAAGAACAAAGAGTCTGCAAACAACACAGAGCTGGAACTTTGGGTAGCTATTGAAGAGGTATGTTCATCTGCTCAAGCTCGTGTTGATGAGCCATGGATTTTAGATAGTGGAGCTTCTCGCCATATGACTAGTAAAAAGGATTGGTATAGTTCCCTAGTGCCTCTGCGGGAATCCATCAATGTAGTGGTGGGAAACGACTCCAAGTGTCCAGCTGAAGGAACTGGAACCATCTCTTTTATCACTTCTCCAGGTGTTGAGAAAAAGTTATCCGATGTTCTCTATGTACCTACACTCAAAAGAAATTTGTTGTCAGTTTCTGCAATAACAGATCGTGGACTCGAAGTTCACTTCAATAAGAGTGGTGCGGAAATCATGGATTCATCAGGTAATGTTGTAGGTAAAGGCACACGACGGGATAACTTGTATGAGTTAAGTGCTTTAACTGCTACAGAAGATAAAGATGTAAGCAGGTTATGGCACCAACGATTTGGGCATCTCGGATTTGTAGTTTTGAAGGAGATGCAACGAACAGGGATGGTTGCTCATTTGCCTGCATTTTCAGAGTTGCAGGAACCTTGTGAAGCTTGTATGATGGGCAAGCAACAACGAAAGTCATTTCCAAGAGAGACCAGCAATCGATCTCAAGCTCCTCTAGAGTTGGTACATGCTGATCTCTGCGGTAAAATGTCTACACCTGCTTTAGGAGGATCTTTCTACTTCTTGCTGTTAGTCGACGATTATAGTAGAAAGATGTGGGTTTATTTCATTCGAGAGAAGGCTGATGCTTTTGAAAAATTTAAAGCGTGGCATAAGTATGTAGAAAGTGAATGAGGAAGGAAACTGAAGAAATTTAGAACAGATAGAGGAGGTGAATTCTTGTCAACAGAATTCACAATTACTGTAAGGAGCATGGTGTGAAAAGGCAACTTACCACAGCTCATACACCTCAACAAAATGGCGTTGTTGAGCGCAGGAACAGGACAGTAGTTGAAATGGCTCGTTGTATGTTAAAGGCTCAAGACATGCCTGATTCATTCTGGGCAGAAGCAGTCAATACAGCAGTCTACATCCTCAATCGAAGCTACACAAAAGCTCTGAAGGGGATGACTCCTCAAGAAGCATATTCTGGTAAAAAGCCTTCAGTTTTGCATTTCAGAATTTTTGGTTGTTTCTGTTATGCACATATTCCTGATTCAACAAGATCAAAGTTGGATTCAAAAAGCAAAAAGTGTGTCTTCCTAGGATATAGTGAAGAGTCTAAAGCATACAGGTTATGGGATCCTGAGGCAAGGAAGATTTTTGTCAGCCGAGATGTGGTGTTTGATGAACGACCACACTTAGTAGAAGATAAAGGTAAATCTACTATCTCATCAAACGGAGAAATATCTCACCTTGTGCCTATCAAAAGACAGGTTAAAGTTGAGGAGGAGGAAACATCTGATGGAGAAATTTCCTCAATAAAAAGCCAACCAATTGTAGCTGCACAGCGTAAGCCACTACCGAAGTGGGCACAACAGCTCTTTGATGATCACAATCCACATGTAGATGCACCAGAATCATCATCAGATGGATTACGAAGATCAAAGAGAATAGAGGAGCAAAGAAGAGCTTCAGAACACATTGTTAACATGGCTCTAATGGCAGATATCATGGGTTCGATAAAGGAACCTACCACCATTGAAGAAGCCATTGATGATCCAGATTGGAGAGCGGCAATGCAGTCTGAGTATGATAGTATACTCAAAAATGATACATGGGATCTAGTCGACTTGCCGCCAAAGAAGAAGGTAATAGGTACTAAATGGATTTGGAAAGCTAAGTATAAAGCTGATGGAACATTAGAAAAGTATAAGGCACGATTAGTTGCACAGGGTTTTTCACAGATTGAAGGATTTGATGTTCAAGAAACTTTTGCACCAACAGCACGCATGACAACTATTCGGACGGTACTTGCAGTAGCTGCACAAAAGTCTTGGCCTATTTTCCAGATGGATGTCAAATCTGCATTTTTGAATGGTCACCTCAAGGAGGAGGTATATGTATCTCAACCACTAGGTTTTGAGGTGCTCAATTCAGAAAATAAAGTTTGCAGGTTGAAGAAAGCTTTGTATGGACTTAAGCAAGCTCCACGGGCTTGGTACCAACGAATTGATCATTTTTTCAAAAATATGGGTTTTGAAAGAAGTACTTCTGATGCTAACTTGTATGTAACGAAAAGGGATAGCAAGCTAGTTGTTGTCATTGTATATGTAGATGATTTGATCATTACAGGAGATCATCAGGAACTCATCAATCAAACTCGGATCAGCTTGGGAACTGAGTTTGAAATGACAGACTTAGGTCTACTCCATTTTTGTCTGGGAATTGAAGTATGGCAAAGGAAGGATGGCATTTTCATCTCACAACAAAAATATTCCAAAGAAATTCTCAAGGCATTTGGAATGATGGACTGCAAACCAACTAGCACACCTATGGAGGTAAATCATAAGCTATCTATGGATGATAACATGCCTGATGTAGATGCTAAGAAGTATAGGAAGCTCGTTGGAAGTCTTATTTTTTTGTGCAACACTAGACCAGACATTTGCTATGCTGTTGGAGTGTTAAGCAGGTTTTCCAACAAACCTAAGGAGAGTCACTGGAATGCTGGAATGCGAATTCTAAGGTACATTGCAGGAACCTTGGATTTTGGTATTTTGTATACCACAGGTGATACACTCCAAGGATATTGTGATTCAGATTGGGCTGGAGATTGTGATTCTAGAAAATCAGTTTCTGGATATTGTTTCTCACTTGGTTCAGGAATATTTTCTTGGGTAAGTAGGAAGCAACCAACTCTCGCACTCTCCTCCACTGAAGCAGAGTACAAAGCAGCTTGTTTTGCTTCTTGTGAGGCAGTCTGGTTAAGGAGAATTCTTGCAGATATAGGCTTTCCATCAAATATGCCAATTGTACTCAAGTGTGATAATCAAAGTTGTATGGCTATTGCAAAGAACCCAGTATTTCATGCTCGCACCAAGCACATAGAAGTACAGTACCATTAGATTCGTGAGCTAATTGAAGATGAAATTGTGGAGCTAGAATATTGCCCAACAGAGGCAAATTGTGCTGACATATTCACTAAAGCACTTGGAAGAGAGCAGCTCAACAAGCATCTTCAATAGATGGGCATAGGACCGAGACCTACTTGATTTATCATCGGTAAACATTGAGGGGGGGTGTTAGAGTATGATCAATGTCTACCCCTCATGATTGTATGCACATTTTGTAAGGCCCCCTTTATGAGGAGAAGCCAAGCGTGCATTACCCAATTGATGGGAATCCCAACTTGAATGTTGGATGAAGGTCATATTGGACCATGTAAGATATTATAAGGAAAGGGAGTTACCAGGGTCCCCAATTGTGGGGTCCGGGGCAGCGGTGAGCAGCCCCGGCTGGGGGGTCCGAGGGGGCCAGCGGGCCCCCTGGCTGGGGGGTCCCAGGGGGCCAGCGGGCCCCCTGGTGGGGGTCCGAGGGCAGCGCCCCCGGTGCGACGGTAAAGGGAATATTCCATGGAATATTCCCTATCGGAGTCAGAAATCATTTATATTTGTTAGGTCGGTTCAACCAGTCTAAGCCGTGTATGGCAATTACGCGGGCGGTGGCTGCCCACGCTCTACCGCCCATGTATAGCCGTCCATGGCAGGCCACCCATGATCCTATATATACATGACTTCTGCACTACCTAAGACATGGAGTTGAGCCAGCATACCTCTACCTTGTATCTCCCTATCTAGAGTTGTCTAGATCACCATTTAAGCTCTACCTTGAGAGCGCACGGGTGGACAACGCCATCATCTTTGTACTTGCTGCTAGTAGAAAATTGTTGAGATTCTCCTATATCTGTTATCTTCTCTGCTATTGCTCCTGTGTTATATTGCGTAACTATTGTCTTACATGGTATCAGAGCTGTAAGGTTCGAATAGCTTGAGAAGTATCATTATTTTAGCCTACTAGCAGACTAGAATATCAGTAGATTATTCGAGTGATTACATGATGGCTTCATCGTCGAACACTAGTCTTGGTGCTTCACCTAATGTTAATGCTGCACCTATTCGAATTCGTCCACCTGCATTCACTGAAGGGAAACTGGATGGAACCAACTATACACTCTGGAAGTTCAAAATTTCTGCAATTTTGGACTCCTATGAATTACTTGACACTGTCATGGGACCGATGGGATTGGATCCAGAGCCTATACCAGTTGAAGATCCAGCAAATTCAAGATTGATGATTCAGCCAGATCCAGATCTTCTACGAGCTTGGAAGAGGCGGAATGCTGATGCATTATGTGCGATTGTCACTAGTGTAAGTGATTCTGTGCTTACTTTAGTTCAACATACTACTAAAGCACATGAGGCTTGGGGCATATTGGCTCGACAATATGAGACCAAGAACCACACTAGGATACAGAATTTAGAAAATCAGTTGGCAAATGAAAAGCATTCTGATTCTGAAAAGGCTGAAGATTTTATCAAACGGATAAAGCATCTTCAAGATCAATTGGCTGCAGTTGGTGTTGTTATAACACCAGAAGAGCTAGCTCGAAGATCTGTACGTGTTCTTCCAGCAAAGTATGATGGATTAGTAACAGCCCTTAACACTCAGGTAAGGCCAACTCCTCTTACATTTGAAGAGTTTTGTGCCATGCTTTTAGAAGAAGAGATGCGGCTGAAGAATCGGCAAAGTACAACTGATGCTGCATTCTCAGCAAATGCAAAAGGTAAAGGCTCTTCAGAGGGATCAAAGAAGAAGCCAAAGAAGAAAAAGTTCACAGGAAGTTGCTTCTATTGTGAAAAGAAAGGCCATGCCATCAAGGATTGCAGAAAGAAGCAAGCTGATGAACGGAATGGGACTGTAAAATCATCATGGAAGAACAAAGAGTCTGCAAACAACACAGAGCTGGAACTTTGGGTAGCTATTGAAGAGGTATGTTCATCTGCTCAAGCTCGTGTTGATGAGCCATGGATTTTAGATAGTGGAGCTTCTCGCCATATGACTAGTAAAAAGGATTGGTATAGTTCCCTAGTGCCTCTGCGGGAATCCATCAATGTAGTGGTGGGAAACGACTCCAAGTGTCCAGCTGAAGGAACTGGAACCATCTCTTTTATCACTTCTCCAGGTGTTGAGAAAAAGTTATCCGATGTTCTCTATGTACCTACACTCAAAAGAAATTTGTTGTCAGTTTCTGCAATAACAGATCGTGGACTCGAAGTTCACTTCAATAAGAGTGGTGCGGAAATCATGGATTCATCAGGTAATGTTGTAGGTAAAGGCACACGACGGGATAACTTGTATGAGTTAAGTGCTTTAACTGCTACAGAAGATAAAGATGTAAGCAGGTTATGGCACCAACGATTTGGGCATCTCGGATTTGCAGTTTTGAAGGAGATGCAACGAACAGGGATGGTTGCTCATTTGCCTGCATTTTCAGAGTTGCAGGAACCTTGTGAAGCTTGTATGATGGGCAAGCAACAACGAAAGTCATTTCCAAGAGAGACCAGCAATCGATCTCAAGCTCCTCTAGAGTTGGTACATGCTGATCTCTGCGGTAAAATGTCTACACCTGCTTTAGGAGGATCTTTCTACTTCTTGCTGTTAGTCGACGATTATAGTAGAAAGATGTGGGTTTATTTCATTCGAGAGAAGGCTGATGCTTTTGAAAAATTTAAAGCGTGGCATAAGTATGTAGAAAGTGAATCAGGAAGGAAACTGAAGAAATTTAGAACAGATAGAGGAGGTGAATTCTTGTCAACAGAATTCACAATTACTGTAAGGAGCATGGTGTGAAAAGGCAACTTACCACAGCTCATACACCTCAACAAAATGGCGTTGTTGAGCGCAGGAACAGGACAGTAGTTGAAATGGCTCGTTGTATGTTAAAGGCTCAAGACATGCCTGATTCATTCTGGGCAGAAGCAGTCAATACAGCAGTCTACATCCTCAATCGAAGCTACACAAAAGCTCTGAAGGGGATGACTCCTCAAGAAGCATATTCTGGTAAAAAGCCTTCAGTTTTGCATTTCAGAATTTTTGGTTGTTTCTGTTATGCACATATTCCTGATTCAACAAGATCAAAGTTGGATTCAAAAAGCAAAAAGTGTGTCTTCCTAGGATATAGTGAAGAGTCTAAAGCATACAGGTTATGGGATCCTGAGGCAAGGAAGATTTTTGTCAGCCGAGATGTGGTGTTTGATGAACGACCACACTTAGTAGAAGATAAAGGTAAATCTACTATCTCATCAAACGGAGAAATATCTCACCTTGTGCCTATCAAAAGACAGGTTAAAGTTGAGGAGGAGGAAACATCTGATGGAGAAATTTCCTCAATAAAAAGCCAACCAATTGTAGCTGCACAGCGTAAGCCACTACCGAAGTGGGCACAACAGCTCTTTGATGATCACAATCCACATGTAGATGCACCAGAATCATCATCAGATGGATTACGAAGATCAAAGAGAATAGAGGAGCAAAGAAGAGCTTCAGAACACATTGTTAACATGGCTCTAATGGCAGATATCATGGGTTCGATAAAGGAACCTACCACCATTGAAGAAGCCATTGATGATCCAGATTGGAGAGCGGCAATGCAGTCTGAGTATGATAGTATACTCAAAAATGATACATGGGATCTAGTCGACTTGCCGCCAAAGAAGAAGGTAATAGGTACTAAATGGATTTGGAAAGCTAAGTATAAAGCTGATGGAACATTAGAAAAGTATAAGGCACGATTAGTTGCACAGGGTTTTTCACAGATTGAAGGATTTGATGTTCAAGAAACTTTTGCACCAACAGCACGCATGACAACTATTCGGACGGTACTTGCAGTAGCTGCACAAAAGTCTTGGCCTATTTTCCAGATGGATGTCAAATCTGCATTTTTGAATGGTCACCTCAAGGAGGAGGTATATGTATCTCAACCACTAGGTTTTGAGGTGCTCAATTCAGAAAATAAAGTTTGCAGGTTGAAGAAAGCTTTGTATGGACTTAAGCAAGCTCCACGGGCTTGGTACCAACGAATTGATCATTTTTTCAAAAATATGGGTTTTGAAAGAAGTACTTCTGATGCTAACTTGTATGTAACGAAAAGGGATAGCAAGCTAGTTGTTGTCATTGTATATGTAGATGATTTGATCATTACAGGAGATCATCAGGAACTCATCAATCAAACTCGGATCAGCTTGGGAACTGAGTTTGAAATGACAGACTTAGGTCTACTCCATTTTTGTCTGGGAATTGAAGTATGGCAAAGGAAGGATGGCATTTTCATCTCACAACAAAAATATTCCAAAGAAATTCTCAAGGCATTTGGAATGATGGACTGCAAACCAACTAGCACACCTATGGAGGTAAATCATAAGCTATCTATGGATGATAACATGCCTGATGTAGATGCTAAGAAGTATAGGAAGCTCGTTGGAAGTCTTATTTTTTTGTGCAACACTAGACCAGACATTTGCTATGCTGTTGGAGTGTTAAGCAGGTTTTCCAACAAACCTAAGGAGAGTCACTGGAATGCTGGAATGCGAATTCTAAGGTACATTGCAGGAACCTTGGATTTTGGTATTTTGTATACCACAGGTGATACACTCCAAGGATATTGTGATTCAGATTGGGCTGGAGATTGTGATTCTAGAAAATCAGTTTCTGGATATTGTTTCTCACTTGGTTCAGGAATATTTTCTTGGGTAAGTAGGAAGCAACCAACTCTCGCACTCTCCTCCACTGAAGCAGAGTACAAAGCAGCTTGTTTTGCTTCTTGTGAGGCAGTCTGGTTAAGGAGAATTCTTGCAGATATAGGCTTTCCATCAAATATGCCAATTGTACTCAAGTGTGATAATCAAAGTTGTATGGCTATTGCAAAGAACCCAGTATTTCATGCTCGCACCAAGCACATAGAAGTACAGTACCATTAGATTCGTGAGCTAATTGAAGATGAAATTGTGGAGCTAGAATATTGCCCAACAGAGGCAAATTGTGCTGACATATTCACTAAAGCACTTGGAAGAGAGCAGCTCAACAAGCATCTTCAATAGATGGGCATAGGACCGAGACCTACTTGATTTATCATCGGTAAACATTGAGGGGGGGTGTTAGAGTATGATCAATGTCTACCCCTCATGATTGTATGCACATTTTGTAAGGCCCCCTTTATGAGGAGAAGCCAAGCGTGCATTACCCAATTGATGGGAATCCCAACTTGAATGTTGGATGAAGGTCATATTGGACCATGTAAGATATTATAAGGAAAGGGAGTTACCAGGGTCCCCAATTGTGGGGTCCGGGGCAGCGGTGAGCAGCCCCGGCTGGGGGGTCCGAGGGGGCCAGCGGGCCCCCTGGCTGGGGGGTCCCAGGGGGCCAGCGGGCCCCCTGGTGGGGGTCCGAGGGCAGCGCCCCCGGTGCGACGGTAAAGGGAATATTCCATGGAATATTCCCTATCGGAGTCAGAAATCATTTATATTTGTTAGGTCGGTTCAACCAGTCTAAGCCGTGTATGGCAATTACGCGGGCGGTGGCTGCCCACGCTCTACCGCCCATGTATAGCCGTCCATGGCAGGCCACCCATGATCCTATATATACATGACTTCTGCACTACCTAAGACATGGAGTTGAGCCAGCATACCTCTACCTTGTATCTCCCTATCTAGAGTTGTCTAGATCACCATTTAAGCTCTACCTTGAGAGCGCACGGGTGGACAACGCCATCATCTTTGTACTTGCTGCTAGTAGAAAATTGTTGAGATTCTCCTATATCTGTTATCTTCTCTGCTATTGCTCCTGTGTTATATTGCGTAACTATTGTCTTACATGGTATCAGAGCTGTAAGGTTCGAATAGCTTGAGAAGTATCATTATTTTAGCCTACTAGCAGACTAGAATATCAGTAGATTATTCGAGTGATTACATGATGGCTTCATCGTCGAACACTAGTCTTGGTGCTTCACCTAATGTTAATGCTGCACCTATTCGAATTCGTCCACCTGCATTCACTGAAGGGAAACTGGATGGAACCAACTATACACTCTGGAAGTTCAAAATTTCTGCAATTTTGGACTCCTATGAATTACTTGACACTGTCATGGGACCGATGGGATTGGATCCAGAGCCTATACCAGTTGAAGATCCAGCAAATTCAAGATTGATGATTCAGCCAGATCCAGATCTTCTACGAGCTTGGAAGAGGCGGAATGCTGATGCATTATGTGCGATTGTCACTAGTGTAAGTGATTCTGTGCTTACTTTAGTTCAACATACTACTAAAGCACATGAGGCTTGGGGCATATTGGCTCGACAATATGAGACCAAGAACCACACTAGGATACAGAATTTAGAAAATCAGTTGGCAAATGAAAAGCATTCTGATTCTGAAAAGGCTGAAGATTTTATCAAACGGATAAAGCATCTTCAAGATCAATTGGCTGCAGTTGGTGTTGTTATAACACCAGAAGAGCTAGCTCGAAGATCTGTACGTGTTCTTCCAGCAAAGTATGATGGATTAGTAACAGCCCTTAACACTCAGGTAAGGCCAACTCCTCTTACATTTGAAGAGTTTTGTGCCATGCTTTTAGAAGAAGAGATGCGGCTGAAGAATCGGCAAAGTACAACTGATGCTGCATTCTCAGCAAATGCAAAAGGTAAAGGCTCTTCAGAGGGATCAAAGAAGAAGCCAAAGAAGAAAAAGTTCACAGGAAGTTGCTTCTATTGTGAAAAGAAAGGCCATGCCATCAAGGATTGCAGAAAGAAGCAAGCTGATGAACGGAATGGGACTGTAAAATCATCATGGAAGAACAAAGAGTCTGCAAACAACACAGAGCTGGAACTTTGGGTAGCTATTGAAGAGGTATGTTCATCTGCTCAAGCTCGTGTTGATGAGCCATGGATTTTAGATAGTGGAGCTTCTCGCCATATGACTAGTAAAAAGGATTGGTATAGTTCCCTAGTGCCTCTGCGGGAATCCATCAATGTAGTGGTGGGAAACGACTCCAAGTGTCCAGCTGAAGGAACTGGAACCATCTCTTTTATCACTTCTCCAGGTGTTGAGAAAAAGTTATCCGATGTTCTCTATGTACCTACACTCAAAAGAAATTTGTTGTCAGTTTCTGCAATAACAGATCGTGGACTCGAAGTTCACTTCAATAAGAGTGGTGCGGAAATCATGGATTCATCAGGTAATGTTGTAGGTAAAGGCACACGACGGGATAACTTGTATGAGTTAAGTGCTTTAACTGCTACAGAAGATAAAGATGTAAGCAGGTTATGGCACCAACGATTTGGGCATCTCGGATTTGTAGTTTTGAAGGAGATGCAACGAACAGGGATGGTTGCTCATTTGCCTGCATTTTCAGAGTTGCAGGAACCTTGTGAAGCTTGTATGATGGGCAAGCAACAACGAAAGTCATTTCCAAGAGAGACCAGCAATCGATCTCAAGCTCCTCTAGAGTTGGTACATGCTGATCTCTGCGGTAAAATGTCTACACCTGCTTTAGGAGGATCTTTCTACTTCTTGCTGTTAGTCGACGATTATAGTAGAAAGATGTGGGTTTATTTCATTCGAGAGAAGGCTGATGCTTTTGAAAAATTTAAAGCGTGGCATAAGTATGTAGAAAGTGAATCAGGAAGGAAACTGAAGAAATTTAGAACAGATAGAGGAGGTGAATTCTTGTCAACAGAATTCACAATTACTGTAAGGAGCATGGTGTGAAAAGGCAACTTACCACAGCTCATACACCTCAACAAAATGGCGTTGTTGAGCGCAGGAACAGGACAGTAGTTGAAATGGCTCGTTGTATGTTAAAGGCTCAAGACATGCCTGATTCATTCTGGGCAGAAGCAGTCAATACAGCAGTCTACATCCTCAATCGAAGCTACACAAAAGCTCTGAAGGGGATGACTCCTCAAGAAGCATATTCTGGTAAAAAGCCTTCAGTTTTGCATTTCAGAATTTTTGGTTGTTTCTGTTATGCACATATTCCTGATTCAACAAGATCAAAGTTGGATTCAAAAAGCAAAAAGTGTGTCTTCCTAGGATATAGTGAAGAGTCTAAAGCATACAGGTTATGGGATCCTGAGGCAAGGAAGATTTTTGTCAGCCGAGATGTGGTGTTTGATGAACGACCACACTTAGTAGAAGATAAAGGTAAATCTACTATCTCATCAAACGGAGAAATATCTCACCTTGTGCCTATCAAAAGACAGGTTAAAGTTGAGGAGGAGGAAACATCTGATGGAGAAATTTCCTCAATAAAAAGCCAACCAATTGTAGCTGCACAGCGTAAGCCACTACCGAAGTGGGCACAACAGCTCTTTGATGATCACAATCCACATGTAGATGCACCAGAATCATCATCAGATGGATTACGAAGATCAAAGAGAATAGAGGAGCAAAGAAGAGCTTCAGAACACATTGTTAACATGGCTCTAATGGCAGATATCATGGGTTCGATAAAGGAACCTACCACCATTGAAGAAGCCATTGATGATCCAGATTGGAGAGCGGCAATGCAGTCTGAGTATGATAGTATACTCAAAAATGATACATGGGATCTAGTCGACTTGCCGCCAAAGAAGAAGGTAATAGGTACTAAATGGATTTGGAAAGCTAAGTATAAAGCTGATGGAACATTAGAAAAGTATAAGGCACGATTAGTTGCACAGGGTTTTTCACAGATTGAAGGATTTGATGTTCAAGAAACTTTTGCACCAACAGCACGCATGACAACTATTCGGACGGTACTTGCAGTAGCTGCACAAAAGTCTTGGCCTATTTTCCAGATGGATGTCAAATCTGCATTTTTGAATGGTCACCTCAAGGAGGAGGTATATGTATCTCAACCACTAGGTTTTGAGGTGCTCAATTCAGAAAATAAAGTTTGCAGGTTGAAGAAAGCTTTGTATGGACTTAAGCAAGCTCCACGGGCTTGGTACCAACGAATTGATCATTTTTTCAAAAATATGGGTTTTGAAAGAAGTACTTCTGATGCTAACTTGTATGTAACGAAAAGGGATAGCAAGCTAGTTGTTGTCATTGTATATGTAGATGATTTGATCATTACAGGAGATCATCAGGAACTCATCAATCAAACTCGGATCAGCTTGGGAACTGAGTTTGAAATGACAGACTTAGGTCTACTCCATTTTTGTCTGGGAATTGAAGTATGGCAAAGGAAGGATGGCATTTTCATCTCACAACAAAAATATTCCAAAGAAATTCTCAAGGCATTTGGAATGATGGACTGCAAACCAACTAGCACACCTATGGAGGTAAATCATAAGCTATCTATGGATGATAACATGCCTGATGTAGATGCTAAGAAGTATAGGAAGCTCGTTGGAAGTCTTATTTTTTTGTGCAACACTAGACCAGACATTTGCTATGCTGTTGGAGTGTTAAGCAGGTTTTCCAACAAACCTAAGGAGAGTCACTGGAATGCTGGAATGCGAATTCTAAGGTACATTGCAGGAACCTTGGATTTTGGTATTTTGTATACCACAGGTGATACACTCCAAGGATATTGTGATTCAGATTGGGCTGGAGATTGTGATTCTAGAAAATCAGTTTCTGGATATTGTTTCTCACTTGGTTCAGGAATATTTTCTTGGGTAAGTAGGAAGCAACCAACTCTCGCACTCTCCTCCACTGAAGCAGAGTACAAAGCAGCTTGTTTTGCTTCTTGTGAGGCAGTCTGGTTAAGGAGAATTCTTGCAGATATAGGCTTTCCATCAAATATGCCAATTGTACTCAAGTGTGATAATCAAAGTTGTATGGCTATTGCAAAGAACCCAGTATTTCATGCTCGCACCAAGCACATAGAAGTACAGTACCATTAGATTCGTGAGCTAATTGAAGATGAAATTGTGGAGCTAGAATATTGCCCAACAGAGGCAAATTGTGCTGACATATTCACTAAAGCACTTGGAAGAGAGCAGCTCAACAAGCATCTTCAATAGATGGGCATAGGACCGAGACCTACTTGATTTATCATCGGTAAACATTGAGGGGGGGTGTTAGAGTATGATCAATGTCTACCCCTCATGATTGTATGCACATTTTGTAAGGCCCCCTTTATGAGGAGAAGCCAAGCGTGCATTACCCAATTGATGGGAATCCCAACTTGAATGTTGGATGAAGGTCATATTGGACCATGTAAGATATTATAAGGAAAGGGAGTTACCAGGGTCCCCAATTGTGGGGTCCGGGGCAGCGGTGAGCAGCCCCGGCTGGGGGGTCCGAGGGGGCCAGCGGGCCCCCTGGCTGGGGGGTCCCAGGGGGCCAGCGGGCCCCCTGGTGGGGGTCCGAGGGCAGCGCCCCCGGTGCGACGGTAAAGGGAATATTCCATGGAATATTCCCTATCGGAGTCAGAAATCATTTATATTTGTTAGGTCGGTTCAACCAGTCTAAGCCGTGTATGGCAATTACGCGGGCGGTGGCTGCCCACGCTCTACCGCCCATGTATAGCCGTCCATGGCAGGCCACCCATGATCCTATATATACATGACTTCTGCACTACCTAAGACATGGAGTTGAGCCAGCATACCTCTACCTTGTATCTCCCTATCTAGAGTTGTCTAGATCACCATTTAAGCTCTACCTTGAGAGCGCACGGGTGGACAACGCCATCATCTTTGTACTTGCTGCTAGTAGAAAATTGTTGAGATTCTCCTATATCTGTTATCTTCTCTGCTATTGCTCCTGTGTTATATTGCGTAACTATTGTCTTACATGGTATCAGAGCTGTAAGGTTCGAATAGCTTGAGAAGTATCATTATTTTAGCCTACTAGCAGACTAGAATATCAGTAGATTATTCGAGTGATTACATGATGGCTTCATCGTCGAACACTAGTCTTGGTGCTTCACCTAATGTTAATGCTGCACCTATTCGAATTCGTCCACCTGCATTCACTGAAGGGAAACTGGATGGAACCAACTATACACTCTGGAAGTTCAAAATTTCTGCAATTTTGGACTCCTATGAATTACTTGACACTGTCATGGGACCGATGGGATTGGATCCAGAGCCTATACCAGTTGAAGATCCAGCAAATTCAAGATTGATGATTCAGCCAGATCCAGATCTTCTACGAGCTTGGAAGAGGCGGAATGCTGATGCATTATGTGCGATTGTCACTAGTGTAAGTGATTCTGTGCTTACTTTAGTTCAACATACTACTAAAGCACATGAGGCTTGGGGCATATTGGCTCGACAATATGAGACCAAGAACCACACTAGGATACAGAATTTAGAAAATCAGTTGGCAAATGAAAAGCATTCTGATTCTGAAAAGGCTGAAGATTTTATCAAACGGATAAAGCATCTTCAAGATCAATTGGCTGCAGTTGGTGTTGTTATAACACCAGAAGAGCTAGCTCGAAGATCTGTACGTGTTCTTCCAGCAAAGTATGATGGATTAGTAACAGCCCTTAACACTCAGGTAAGGCCAACTCCTCTTACATTTGAAGAGTTTTGTGCCATGCTTTTAGAAGAAGAGATGCGGCTGAAGAATCGGCAAAGTACAACTGATGCTGCATTCTCAGCAAATGCAAAAGGTAAAGGCTCTTCAGAGGGATCAAAGAAGAAGCCAAAGAAGAAAAAGTTCACAGGAAGTTGCTTCTATTGTGAAAAGAAAGGCCATGCCATCAAGGATTGCAGAAAGAAGCAAGCTGATGAACGGAATGGGACTGTAAAATCATCATGGAAGAACAAAGAGTCTGCAAACAACACAGAGCTGGAACTTTGGGTAGCTATTGAAGAGGTATGTTCATCTGCTCAAGCTCGTGTTGATGAGCCATGGATTTTAGATAGTGGAGCTTCTCGCCATATGACTAGTAAAAAGGATTGGTATAGTTCCCTAGTGCCTCTGCGGGAATCCATCAATGTAGTGGTGGGAAACGACTCCAAGTGTCCAGCTGAAGGAACTGGAACCATCTCTTTTATCACTTCTCCAGGTGTTGAGAAAAAGTTATCCGATGTTCTCTATGTACCTACACTCAAAAGAAATTTGTTGTCAGTTTCTGCAATAACAGATCGTGGACTCGAAGTTCACTTCAATAAGAGTGGTGCGGAAATCATGGATTCATCAGGTAATGTTGTAGGTAAAGGCACACGACGGGATAACTTGTATGAGTTAAGTGCTTTAACTGCTACAGAAGATAAAGATGTAAGCAGGTTATGGCACCAACGATTTGGGCATCTCGGATTTGCAGTTTTGAAGGAGATGCAACGAACAGGGATGGTTGCTCATTTGCCTGCATTTTCAGAGTTGCAGGAACCTTGTGAAGCTTGTATGATGGGCAAGCAACAACGAAAGTCATTTCCAAGAGAGACCAGCAATCGATCTCAAGCTCCTCTAGAGTTGGTACATGCTGATCTCTGCGGTAAAATGTCTACACCTGCTTTAGGAGGATCTTTCTACTTCTTGCTGTTAGTCGACGATTATAGTAGAAAGATGTGGGTTTATTTCATTCGAGAGAAGGCTGATGCTTTTGAAAAATTTAAAGCGTGGCATAAGTATGTAGAAAGTGAATCAGGAAGGAAACTGAAGAAATTTAGAACAGATAGAGGAGGTGAATTCTTGTCAACAGAATTCACAATTACTGTAAGGAGCATGGTGTGAAAAGGCAACTTACCACAGCTCATACACCTCAACAAAATGGCGTTGTTGAGCGCAGGAACAGGACAGTAGTTGAAATGGCTCGTTGTATGTTAAAGGCTCAAGACATGCCTGATTCATTCTGGGCAGAAGCAGTCAATACAGCAGTCTACATCCTCAATCGAAGCTACACAAAAGCTCTGAAGGGGATGACTCCTCAAGAAGCATATTCTGGTAAAAAGCCTTCAGTTTTGCATTTCAGAATTTTTGGTTGTTTCTGTTATGCACATATTCCTGATTCAACAAGATCAAAGTTGGATTCAAAAAGCAAAAAGTGTGTCTTCCTAGGATATAGTGAAGAGTCTAAAGCATACAGGTTATGGGATCCTGAGGCAAGGAAGATTTTTGTCAGCCGAGATGTGGTGTTTGATGAACGACCACACTTAGTAGAAGATAAAGGTAAATCTACTATCTCATCAAACGGAGAAATATCTCACCTTGTGCCTATCAAAAGACAGGTTAAAGTTGAGGAGGAGGAAACATCTGATGGAGAAATTTCCTCAATAAAAAGCCAACCAATTGTAGCTGCACAGCGTAAGCCACTACCGAAGTGGGCACAACAGCTCTTTGATGATCACAATCCACATGTAGATGCACCAGAATCATCATCAGATGGATTACGAAGATCAAAGAGAATAGAGGAGCAAAGAAGAGCTTCAGAACACATTGTTAACATGGCTCTAATGGCAGATATCATGGGTTCGATAAAGGAACCTACCACCATTGAAGAAGCCATTGATGATCCAGATTGGAGAGCGGCAATGCAGTCTGAGTATGATAGTATACTCAAAAATGATACATGGGATCTAGTCGACTTGCCGCCAAAGAAGAAGGTAATAGGTACTAAATGGATTTGGAAAGCTAAGTATAAAGCTGATGGAACATTAGAAAAGTATAAGGCACGATTAGTTGCACAGGGTTTTTCACAGATTGAAGGATTTGATGTTCAAGAAACTTTTGCACCAACAGCACGCATGACAACTATTCGGACGGTACTTGCAGTAGCTGCACAAAAGTCTTGGCCTATTTTCCAGATGGATGTCAAATCTGCATTTTTGAATGGTCACCTCAAGGAGGAGGTATATGTATCTCAACCACTAGGTTTTGAGGTGCTCAATTCAGAAAATAAAGTTTGCAGGTTGAAGAAAGCTTTGTATGGACTTAAGCAAGCTCCACGGGCTTGGTACCAACGAATTGATCATTTTTTCAAAAAATATGGGTTTTGAAAGAAGTACTTCTGATGCTAACTTGTATGTAACGAAAAGGGATAGCAAGCTAGTTGTTGTCATTGTATATGTAGATGATTTGATCATTACAGGAGATCATCAGGAACTCATCAATCAAACTCGGATCAGCTTGGGAACTGAGTTTGAAATGACAGACTTAGGTCTACTCCATTTTTGTCTGGGAATTGAAGTATGGCAAAGGAAGGATGGCATTTTCATCTCACAACAAAAATATTCCAAAGAAATTCTCAAGGCATTTGGAATGATGGACTGCAAACCAACTAGCACACCTATGGAGGTAAATCATAAGCTATCTATGGATGATAACATGCCTGATGTAGATGCTAAGAAGTATAGGAAGCTCGTTGGAAGTCTTATTTTTTTGTGCAACACTAGACCAGACATTTGCTATGCTGTTGGAGTGTTAAGCAGGTTTTCCAACAAACCTAAGGAGAGTCACTGGAATGCTGGAATGCGAATTCTAAGGTACATTGCAGGAACCTTGGATTTTGGTATTTTGTATACCACAGGTGATACACTCCAAGGATATTGTGATTCAGATTGGGCTGGAGATTGTGATTCTAGAAAATCAGTTTCTGGATATTGTTTCTCACTTGGTTCAGGAATATTTTCTTGGGTAAGTAGGAAGCAACCAACTCTCGCACTCTCCTCCACTGAAGCAGAGTACAAAGCAGCTTGTTTTGCTTCTTGTGAGGCAGTCTGGTTAAGGAGAATTCTTGCAGATATAGGCTTTCCATCAAATATGCCAATTGTACTCAAGTGTGATAATCAAAGTTGTATGGCTATTGCAAAGAACCCAGTATTTCATGCTCGCACCAAGCACATAGAAGTACAGTACCATTAGATTCGTGAGCTAATTGAAGATGAAATTGTGGAGCTAGAATATTGCCCAACAGAGGCAAATTGTGCTGACATATTCACTAAAGCACTTGGAAGAGAGCAGCTCAACAAGCATCTTCAATAGATGGGCATAGGACCGAGACCTACTTGATTTATCATCGGTAAACATTGAGGGGGGGTGTTAGAGTATGATCAATGTCTACCCCTCATGATTGTATGCACATTTTGTAAGGCCCCCTTTATGAGGAGAAGCCAAGCGTGCATTACCCAATTGATGGGAATCCCAACTTGAATGTTGGATGAAGGTCATATTGGACCATGTAAGATATTATAAGGAAAGGGAGTTACCAGGGTCCCCAATTGTGGGGTCCGGGGCAGCGGTGAGCAGCCCCGGCTGGGGGGTCCGAGGGGGCCAGCGGGCCCCCTGGCTGGGGGGTCCCAGGGGGCCAGCGGGCCCCCTGGTGGGGGTCCGAGGGCAGCGCCCCCGGTGCGACGGTAAAGGGAATATTCCATGGAATATTCCCTATCGGAGTCAGAAATCATTTATATTTGTTAGGTCGGTTCAACCAGTCTAAGCCGTGTATGGCAATTACGCGGGCGGTGGCTGCCCACGCTCTACCGCCCATGTATAGCCGTCCATGGCAGGCCACCCATGATCCTATATATACATGACTTCTGCACTACCTAAGACATGGAGTTGAGCCAGCATACCTCTACCTTGTATCTCCCTATCTAGAGTTGTCTAGATCACCATTTAAGCTCTACCTTGAGAGCGCACGGGTGGACAACGCCATCATCTTTGTACTTGCTGCTAGTAGAAAATTGTTGAGATTCTCCTATATCTGTTATCTTCTCTGCTATTGCTCCTGTGTTATATTGCGTAACTATTGTCTTACATGGTATCAGAGCTGTAAGGTTCGAATAGCTTGAGAAGTATCATTATTTTAGCCTACTAGCAGACTAGAATATCAGTAGATTATTCGAGTGATTACATGATGGCTTCATCGTCGAACACTAGTCTTGGTGCTTCACCTAATGTTAATGCTGCACCTATTCGAATTCGTCCACCTGCATTCACTGAAGGGAAACTGGATGGAACCAACTATACACTCTGGAAGTTCAAAATTTCTGCAATTTTGGACTCCTATGAATTACTTGACACTGTCATGGGACCGATGGGATTGGATCCAGAGCCTATACCAGTTGAAGATCCAGCAAATTCAAGATTGATGATTCAGCCAGATCCAGATCTTCTACGAGCTTGGAAGAGGCGGAATGCTGATGCATTATGTGCGATTGTCACTAGTGTAAGTGATTCTGTGCTTACTTTAGTTCAACATACTACTAAAGCACATGAGGCTTGGGGCATATTGGCTCGACAATATGAGACCAAGAACCACACTAGGATACAGAATTTAGAAAATCAGTTGGCAAATGAAAAGCATTCTGATTCTGAAAAGGCTGAAGATTTTATCAAACGGATAAAGCATCTTCAAGATCAATTGGCTGCAGTTGGTGTTGTTATAACACCAGAAGAGCTAGCTCGAAGATCTGTACGTGTTCTTCCAGCAAAGTATGATGGATTAGTAACAGCCCTTAACACTCAGGTAAGGCCAACTCCTCTTACATTTGAAGAGTTTTGTGCCATGCTTTTAGAAGAAGAGATGCGGCTGAAGAATCGGCAAAGTACAACTGATGCTGCATTCTCAGCAAATGCAAAAGGTAAAGGCTCTTCAGAGGGATCAAAGAAGAAGCCAAAGAAGAAAAAGTTCACAGGAAGTTGCTTCTATTGTGAAAAGAAAGGCCGAGGGCAGCGCCCCCGGTGCGACGGTAAAGGGAATATTCCATGGAATATTCCCTGTCGGAGTCAGAAATCATTTATATTTGTTAGGTCGGTTGAACCAGTCTAAGCCGTGTATGGCAATTACGCGGGCGGTGGCCGCCCACACTCTACCGCCCATGTATAGCTGTCCATGGCAGGCCACCCATGATCCTATATATACATGACTTCTGCACTACCTAAGACATGGAGTTGAGCCAGCATACCTCTACCTTGTATCTCCCTATCTAGAGTTGTCTAGATCACCATTTAAGCTCTACCTTGAGAGCGCACGGGTGGACAACGCCATCATCTTTGTACTTGCTGCTAGTAGAAAATTGTTGAGATTCTCCTATATCTGTTATCTTCTCTGCTATTGCTCCTGTGTTATATTGCGTAACTATTGTCTTACAACACACACTTTCATATGAATAGATTAACATACATTTTTATGCAAATGTACATGCAAACACATATGTGCATGCATACTAACACTTAGATGCATTCATGCACATGCATTCATGCATTTCTCATGCACATACTCATAGCTTCCTATATGCATATACATTAACACATGCAACTACATTCTTAATACTCATGCATACATTTTAGCACTTATATACACTTAAATGCATATATCTATTTCATGCTTTCATAATCATACTTGCATACATACTCATATATGCATGTCAACTTCATAAGCATCCTTCGTACTTTTATATATATGTTAGCTCACCGCATATATATCATGCTTATGTTTCTAATTACTTATGCACATGTGCATCACTTCATCACATTCATGCATGCACTCTTATGCACACATGCACCTAATCATACATTAACATATACATTCTCAATCATGCTAATACACATCATATATGCTAATATGCATATTCATACATTAAGATTCACTATCATGCACACATATACATACTTGCACTTCCACATATACATGCAAACTTCCCCTCATGCATACACTTATACACATGCACTCATGTACACTGATCACACATACACATGCACTCAGTTTACATACACATGCACTCATGCATACTCATCACACATACACATGCACTCATGCACATGCATTCATCTCACATACACATGCACTCATGCACATGCATCATACATGCACATGCACTCATGCACATGCACTCATGCACATGCACTCATCTCACATACACATGCATATAAATGTTCATGCATAAGCATTCCTACAAAAATACACATGCATTTATGCCCTCAAATTTATGATCATGCATTCTCTACCTCTTATATGCACATGAACACTCTACCTCTTACATGCACATGCATTCACATTCATACATATGCATACATGCATCTAGTTCATACATACATGCATCTACATTAATTCATATGCATGATTTTACATTCTCATGCACTCATTCACATGCACATGCACTCATGCAAATGCACTATTCTCACATATACATGCACTCATGCACATGCACATGTATCTCATACAACTTCATATCTCATTGCATATGTGCTCATGCACACTCATGCATATGCACTTTTTTGCATAAAAATTCTCTCACCTACTTACATACATGCATGCATTCACATGTTCACACCTACATACATAACTTAACTTTCATTCTTTCTCTCTCTCTCTTGTTGGGAAAGATGGATGGACACTCCAAGAAATGAGTAGGTATTGTTTGGCTTGTTCTCCTTCTTCAATTTTCTTGAATGTCTTGCAATCCAATCATAGACTTAAACCTGCAAAGTGTTGTACCATCTAATGCTTTAATCAATAAGTCTGCACATTGCATATTAATAGACACATAAGCCAACTGAATTTCTTTGGTCAATAGCTTCTCTCTCACATAATGATAGTGGACCTCTATATGCTTGGTCCTAGCATGATAAATAGGATTTGCTACAAGATGTAGTGAGCTTGTATTATCTCCAAAAATCATTGGAGATGTAGTATGCAAACCCAAATTTGTATATAACAATGTGATCCATATGGCCTCTTGAGTAGCATTGGCCAATCCTCTATACTCTGTCTCTGTAGAAGATAAAGCAACAGTAGGTTGCTTTTTTGAAGACCATGATATAGGTTTATCACCTGCAAATGATAAGTATCCTGAGGTACTTCTTGTATCATCTTTGCAACTTGCCCAATTTGCATTTGAATATATCTTGATGTCCAAGTCTGAGGTATAAGGAAAATATAACCCTTGATTTTGAGTGCCCTTAAGGTACTTCAAAATCCTTTTGGCAGCTTCCAAATGAGGTGCCCTAGGTTTGTGCATAAATTGACTTAAAACACTTACTCCATAAGCAATATCAATCCTTGTCAATGTAGCATAGTTCAAGATTCCCACTATGCTTTGGTAACTTGCAATGTTCTCAAGCACATCACCTTCATGGGCACTTAGCTTCTGATTAACCTCCATTGGAGTACTTGCTACTTTGGCATCTTGTAAATGAAACTTCTTTAACATATACTGTATATACTTTCTCTGAGTAATATAAATTCCAGAGTTGTATAGACTAACTCAAGTCCAAGAAAGTATTTTAGTGATCCAAGATCAATAATTTTGAATTCCTACATCATCTGATTCTTAATTTGCTCGATACCATTAGCATCATTACCTGTGAGTATGATATCATCTACATATATGCATAGGTATATTACCTCTGAAGCCTTCAATCTGTCTGGGTTCCTCCTTAGTGAGGCTTGGAAATACTTCTTCCAAGTCATAAGGTAGCTTTACTTTCCTACATTCATTTTCAAACCAAGATTCATTCTCATCAAAGACAACATCTCTACTAACCATGAATCCTTTGTTTGAAGGATTGTAGAACCTATATCCTTTCTCATTCAAGTCATACCCTATGAAGATGCACTTCTCTGACTTAGGGTCTATCTTACCTCTTATTTGAGAACGGATATGCACATAAGCTACACATCCAAAGATCCTACAATGATCAAGTGAAGGTCTTCTACCATGTCATGATTCATATGGGGTCATCCCATCAAGAGATTTGGATGGCAACCTGTGGCAGTAGATACACTCTCTGCCCATAAGTAATTAGGTAAATTTTTTCTCATTTAACATTGACCTAGCTGTTTCAACAATTAATCTATTTCTCCTCTCTGCCACCCCATTTTTCTCAGGGGTATACCTTGTTGTAATTTTTCTCTTGATTCCTCTGTACTGCAAGAATGCATCAAAATCATTTGAGAAGTACTCACCTCCTCCATCTGACCTTAGTCTCTTTAGGTTTCTTCATGTTTGGTTCTCAACAAGTGCAAGATACTTTTTAAAGAAACTGAATACTTCATCTTTGTGCTTCATAAAGTATAAGACATTCCATCTATTGAAATCATCAATGAAAGATACATAATACCTTGATCCAGAAATTGAGGGATCCTTACTTGGTCCCCATACATCTGTATGGACAAGCTCTAGCTAGTCCTCATGCATATAGCCTTTCCTTGAGAAGGGTACCCTGTGAGATTTTCCAAACTGACAAGCACCACATTTATAAATCATGTGTTGCTTGGATACATTAGGTATCCCAAGCACACATTGATCTCTACATATTTGTTTTAAAGTTCTTTCACCAACATGCCGTAATCTCTTATGCCAAATTTCAAGCTCCGATAGTGTTTGATCTTTGTGGCTATAAAGTGCAATGTTCCTTGTATCTTAGAGTTCAAAAGTGAATAATCTACTTGTCTTTTCTCCTTTGGCAATTCTCTTGAATCCATGTTGGGGATCCTCCATAAATGCTCCATATTGGTTGAACCTAACCTGCAAAACCTCTTCCACACTCTGTCGAACACTCATCAAATTCTTGGTAATTGTAGGTACATATAGAACCCTGCTCAAAAAATTCTTATTTCCATCAGAGGTATTAACATTTCCTACTTTAATCACTGAGTGTTTGGAGTCATCACATGTTTGTACCTGATGCTTACCCTTTGGTTCCTCAAGGTTAGCGAGATGAGCTACATTGCCTGCCACATGGTTTGAGCATCCTGAGTCAATGTAGAAGAGATGGTCATCATTTGTACTTGGTTTTGAAGTCATATTCATAATCAGAAGAGAATCCTCTTGCTCCTCTGTGTAGTTGTTGTAGTCTTTCCTTGATTTGTAGCCTCCTTGGTAGTTGCTATTGTAGTTGTTGTTGTAGTTGTTATTGTATCCTTGATGATGATTGAATCTTCCTCTTTATTGTGTATATCCACCTCTTTGATAACCTCTTCCTCTCTTATTCTTGAAGTTCTTGTAACACTCATCTGTAGTATGATTTGAAAATCCACACATATTACATGGTGAGGAGTTATAAGATTTCCCCCTACCTTGCTTACCTCCTCTGCCCCTTCCTCTTGAGGTTCTACCTCTCTCTGCATAGTTGGCTTGGGAGGTAGCTCCTTCATCCTCAATCTTCTTCTTGTTCCCTTTCTCTTTGGACTTACTTTTATCAGCGTAAAGGGAAGAAGAGCTGTTACCTCTTGATGAATCTCCATTCTTGTTGAGCTTGGCTTCATGGGTAGATAGTTGCCCCATGAGAGTGGTAAGGTCTCGAATCTGCATGTCCATGTACAATTCCATGGCAGTTGTGAAGCTCTCCCATTTGTCATCAGCTTTAATACCATTGATTACTTGTTTTACAATCTGTTGCTCTTCAATTTCTTCTCCTATGCTTGTCAATTGATGTGCTAAATCTTTGACTTTGGTCACATACTCTAAGATGCCTTGCTTGGGTTTCTTTCTTTGAGTGGTAAACTGAATACACAAGTGGTTCTTCCTGGCCCTTGTGTTGGAAGAGAAATAGGAAGACAATGTTTCTCAAGTCTCTTGGGATGTCTTACAGTTTCTAATATGTGGAAGAAGAAATCAGAGATTCAGTTAAGTAAGTAAGACCTTGCTAATGCATCCTTGGCACACCATGTGTTGAGTCTTTCATGCACATCTCTTATAGGTTGCCCTTTTCTTCTGAATATGGGCATCTCCTCATCTCCTGAGATGTATCCATAGAGGCTCCTTCCTTCCACGTATGTCTTCATCCTCAAGGACCATGCTTGGTGTTGAAAATCAAGTCTCAATCATGCAGAAAGACTCAACCATGAGTTTTGCAAGTGGGCCAATAAAAAAGAGGACCCAAAGTCGTGGAATAAAGTTAGAAGCTCCATCAAACTCAATCAAATTCAAATCTCATCAAATCAACCACCAAAAAGTGCACCTACACTCATTGGTGGGTGGTCAGCTAGATTATAGGAAAAGTAAAACTCTATATAAGCATCATCCCGGCTTTGTTTCTTGAGTTGTATGCATTCCACGAGTTTCCCACTTAGTTTAGTGAATTCATAAACTTCAATAAGCAGCCCCGTTGCTTGCTTACCTCATTTTCTCATGATTTTGCTCCTCTCTCTCTAGAGGTGTAGTTAGGGTTTTCTAAATCTGATTGTACCAGATTGTAGAGCGTTGTTTGCTCTCTGATCATACTCATTTTTATTCATTTCAAGCTTTGTTTGGTCTCTCACATTGTGCCTTGAAGTCTCTAAGTTGCCACACATTCTCTCTCCATGTGCAGCCACCTACCTTCTCCTACATCTCTCTCCGATGCATCACCAGCACCCTGAAGTCTCCACATCGTGAAACTCGGAAATGTTTTGCACATCAGCTCACGAAAGTACTTTCACATGCAACACTTCATTGGGATTCACCATCTCAGCAAATATTCACAAAGCTATGGCTTTAGATTTAACATCCTGCAAGCTCTGTGAGATAACTCGATGCACATACTCGTCTCCCCCATAACTCTGCAAAACTTGTTGCATACTCCATACCTTCTTGGTTTTGATGCAATTGTACACATAAAGCAGCCAAAGCCTCTAGAGCAGTGCCTTTGACTAACAAAGGTGGAGAGTGTGAATATAGAATGAGCTTAAGGTATACAACAACATCTTCAAATTTGGACATATTAGCATGAAGTGTTGCTGGATTGAGTTCCAGTTTACCAAAAGCCATTTGTGAAGAGGGATTCTTAGCTACGGATAAAAAAGACGCCCCACTTCCTAAAATCTGTATGTCTCTGAATATGCAGGTTCTTCAATTTTTAGAGACTTCATGTACTTGATCATCTCTATAGCACTAGCTTCTTCTTTCGCACATGGAACTAAGAAAGAGACTAACTGAGCCATGGGATTGAAAGAAACATGGGAGTTTATAATGGGTACAAGTTGACCGAATCGCCAAGTAGAGTACTCCATTGCTTTTGCCCACAATAATTGATGTTGTGAATACTCCTACTTTCCCTCTACCCCGCTCTCTCTCTCTCTCTCTCTCTCTCTCTCTCTCTCTCTCTCTCTTTCTGTAGGTTCATCTCTCTTCTTTTGCACTACGTAGCTGCAAAAACCTCTTTCTCTCTCTCTTTCTCTCTCCCTCTGTCTCTCTCTCAGCATCCGTACTTGCAGAAGATGAAGATGAAGATGAAGATGAAGCATAATCAAGTGAAATAATTCTAATTCTTCTTTATTTTTAATATAAAAAATTTCTTTTTATGCATTTCATAATTAGGAAATAATTTGTTTTTGTATGAAAGGAAATTTATGAAAACTATGTAGATAATGAAAAAGAAATCAAAGTAGGAATATGTGTGCAAGTTGAAGGTCCAATTTAGGGAACTTATAATTTGTTATGAGGCAAGGTGGAACGGTACGTTAGGTTCGGTACATATGGTTCGCATACGGTTCGAGATCCAAACGGAATCTTGAGGTTCGATACATTCGGTACGTTGTTCCATAATTTTAGAATTCATAAATGACAAAAATATACAGATATTATATGTTGCATATTCAGGAATCAAGTTATCTAAACACTAATATCAACATTAAACAATGAATTATGACAAAAAAGAGTCGGGCCATGCTCAAATCGAGGGAAAAAATATGAAAATGTTGCTTAAATTTAAAAATACATTGAACACGTACTGTACGGTTCGGTACGTTCCGTACATACCGTACGTACAATACGTATGGAAAAGTGTATGGTTCGAGTTTGGATCCTACCTTGTTATGAGGATAGAAGAGAGGAACACTTGACGTGCGACCCTTAGTAAAAGTAAATTTACTTTATACAAGTAGGCTTCTTTATTTTCTGAAACCGTTTAGCAAATGAGATCCTAGTTCTGACTACAGCATGCTTCTATAACCTCAGCTCTGATTAGGGGTTAAGCCTTTCCCCTTAAACAAAAAAGTTGAGAATAAAAAAGAAAGAAAAATGAATACATCAAGCATTACATTAATGGTTGTTGCAAGATGGAAAAAGAAAAGAAGAAAAAAAAAAGAAAAAGAAAAATTATTATTCAGTTGTGGTCTCGAAATCACTTTTGAAATGTATTGAGGGCTATATGAGGTGGAGATCTGCTATACAAGAATTATTTAGATGTATCTTATGGCGGACGACTAAGAGATAGAAGATAGAATACTTATATAAATTAAATCTTACTTGTGAACAGGGTTAATGGAATGGTAAGTACCACGACTATCTAAATGACTATTATAGTATTTTCTAAATTTTTCTTTTGACTTCATGCATTGAACAAAATGATTTCCTATTCACATTTACATAATTTTATAGATTTTCTTTATTATCAGAAACTTAATTTAAAAGCAAGTAGCAGATATGATGATGAAGGCACTTGATGGAATAAAGCTTTGTAGATTCAAAGTTATGGCAGGTATTCAACCTATCCGAGAATGAAGACTCAAGCATACTTTAGCTTGAGGGGGAGCTGTTGGAACATCAAGCTTACACTATGCTTGAGGTGGATTTGATCTACATCAAAGGCTATCGCATCGAAATAATATCCGTTGGAGAGTTCTTTTTCTTATGCTCATTTATTGTATTTTTTTGAGAGATTTTTGATGGTCCATTTACCGTTGTAAAAGCCTTGAGCTTTACACATGTAAAGGTAGAAAAATAGAGCCCAAATCCCATGAATTTGTGGTGGTTGAAGTTGCATTCAATCAAGCAATCAAATCACCTAAAAGTAGATCAAACTAGATCTTCACTTTTCCTAGATTGTAGGAAAGTGAATTGATTCCCTCCAACAACCATTCCCACATTCATTTGAATTCAAACTTCACTTGTAGAGGTCGTGGAACACTCCTAGAGTCTATATAAAGACTTGAGAATCACTTATACAATACATGGAAGCAATATACATACACTTGTGACCATCATTGTCTTGCTCCTTCAATTCCTGCATCATCTTCTTCGCCAACAGTAATCTTGAAGAGGTTGTTGCTCTCTCTCCAGAGCTCCAAATTGAGTGCAAGATGGCTCATTGGAAATTTGTACGTGTCTAGTTTATGCTTGTAAATTTTCAAAGAATTTGGTTTTTCAGATTGGGAGAAATCTGAGTTTTTCTGTCTTGGGGTCAATCTCTACGTATTCTTGAAAAATAGGAAGTACCACCGGTGAATGTCGCATTCATTCCTATAGCATATTTTGCTTATTCCTTATACTTTTGTGCATTCTATACACTCAACCCTATGTGTATCACTCCCATAAAAGGATTTTTTCTAATTGTAATTACATTGGTCGCTATGGGCATTTGAAGTTCATTATCTCTTCCATAGATAGTAAGTTTTTTGAGCTAGCCGACCCACGAACCTATCTTATTTGTATCGACTCCTTCTCCTTGATGCTCCAAAGTACATAGTGTGTTTCTTTGCACTTATCACATACTTATAAGGTCTATTTGAGTATCCATAATCTCAAGGGCTGGTCTTGTGCCAGTGGGCTAGACCAAACTTCGTCGCTTTGAAACGCATTTTTCTACCTTCTACAAGCTTCTCCAAGTTCTTTCATTTATTTATATTTTTTTTCCGTGTAATATGAATCATTTCCAAAATTATTTGTAAGAGATATTTTCAAAAGATTGCGGTAGATTGTGTTGGACAAAACTATGTATGAAGGTAGTAGTAGGGAAACCAATAGTTTGTAGAGTGATTCTATAAACTACCACCCAACAATCCTCATGTTTAATTGTTCTATATACCAAAAGGGCTAAGAGTGACATGAAAATCCTCACCATGCTAGGAGTCAGACACACATGCATATATGTGCACATGCAAGCAAGCCTCACTCATGGAAAAGAAATAAGAGCTCCCAAGAAATTCATGCTTGATTATAAGAGAGAATGAACAAGAAACCATACGAATGAGGGTTTGCTCACTTTTATATTCTAGTTTAAAAAGTGACCCTCTTCACACTCTAATGTCCATCCTACATTAAAATTGGTCCTAAACCCTCGTTTGATGTCTAAATTGAGTGCCAAAAAATCCTATAAAATCTTGGAGGTTCACGGAATTCAACTTTCTTATTAATGCACTAGCAAAAATTCTAAGTTTACCCAACAACCTTCATCACATCATTATATATCTCAATCATCAAGGTCATGATTAGAGATTCTAGGATACCATGTGTCACTCTAGCACAATGGTGCGTACCAACGTGAGAAGATTCACCTCATAATTGTCAATCCGTGGAGACGTGAGGACTAGTATGAAGACTATGAGCAAGTGAAGGCACAAGTGTGTGAGTGAGAAGCACACAAGCATGCACACACATACACACACGCGCACACAAGGCAAGAACAAGGAGAGGAACAATGGAGTTCTTTGCATTAGTCAAAAAGTCTCTTACATAAGCTCAATTCACAAACAATCTCCCCTCAAAAATGAGCTCTCTAGCTCTTTTTATAGTTTTCTAACTAGCTTTGGTCTTGTCCAGACCTAGTGTCCGGCCTAGTTAAAAATTAGGTTCTAGAGCCTATTTGAGGGCTCAAATAGAGTCTAAAAATTATGAAAATTGATATGTAGCCAGTTCTAATACTCCTCAAGCTCGAGGACTCCTCGGCTTGCACAAAATGGAGTCTATTCTACCAAAAACGGAATTTACAATGTTTGTGTAGTGATTAAAATCACTTGAGTTGTAAATGGTCCATGGAAAAAATGATTGGGCCTTGTTGCCGTATTGTGCATGACTCCTCCGTTGTGCTAGTATGCTCTTCATCTGACTTGTATGCCAACACGCCCCCCTTCCTAGCGTCTGTCGCCCCTGACAGACCTCTGTTCTATCGGGTGGTCGATATAGTATTGGATGACATTGGTGGCAAGTTCGTGTTCTCCTATCCTTAAGCCTCTTGCTAGATCAGCTTCCAATGCATCCCAATTTATTGCGCCAGGGACCTCTGGTTGTGGTGTGGTGTAGTACTCAGAGTACATTGCTTGTTCACAAGCAAAGAGATGGAGCAGGTGTGTTGGCTTCGGTGCGAAGATCTCTTAGTGATACTCCCAGAAACCTGATCTGAACATTTCTTCGAAGGTCTGTTTGTAACATGCAGGGAGGTATTTGATGCGTGCATGCCAGGCGTAAGCCACACGAATACTGGGGGTGGTGCTCATGTCATACACCAAATCATAATTTCCATTGGTAAACCCCGGTAGACGTACCTATGGTGCGGCTGCATTTCTAAAGGTTTTCAGGACTACCTGCATCATATCTAAAATCTTAAGCATCATTTTAGCTGCTACATCTGGCATGGGCTTCAATCGCGGCATCCAATGGCGAATTGTTCCCATCATGTATGCTATCGACGGTGGTCCCTGTGGTGGCGCAATGTACGGGTAGTTTAGCCATTCCTTGCATTGCGTGTTGTTCTGCACTTTGATATTGAATGCCTTCCCAGACCTGCGGCGTGGAACTGGACCGTAGCATGGATTGTATAGGAGATGTAAAGGCGCGTTGTTCCATGTGCGTAGCATTTTTGGATATGTCTCTAGAAGTTTCTGCCGCCAGGTGGGTTGACGAATTTTGCCTTTTTGCGCCTCTGGAGGAAGGTCTTCGGGTTGAAATTGGGTAGCAAAGGTAGGAATCTGACCCGTGACTCTCTGTATTTCTGCATTATAATCAGCCAGGATAATATAATAAGACCTGTATTGGAGTTCAGATGAGAGGATAAGGCGTCTCGATGACAGGTTCTTGAAGTAAGCAGATTGTAGCACAGTTTCCTCTATGACCCTCATGGCCTGATTTTGCACTACTGTGCGCTCTTCCTAAGAACTCCCGATTTCCTCCACTTGACGTAGCCATGGAGGCCGTGGTGCCTCGAATGTGTCCTGAGCTTCTTCCGTTTGTTGGCCTCCTGGGAAGGGTTGTGGGTCATATTCTTCTTCAAATGTCTGTTCCACAGGAATTTGTACTACTTCTTCGTCGGTGGGAGCCTCTGGAGGGGAAGGTGGTCTCTCATATTGTAGTAGACGTGCTTGCAATTCGGTGACCTGTTTCTGGAGATCTTTTAAGGCCTCTGAGTCTGTGAGAAGTGAAGCCGTGGAGGAGGTGGTTTGAGAGGCTACTGTTGTTTCTTTTTGGTGTTTCTGCTTCAGTTGACCCAGTTCCTTTGATAGCAGGTCATGTGCTTCAAGCAGCATGGCATAGTCTTCCAATATGATCTTGATATTGTCGGGGGTCACTGCTTGAAACTTTGATGGGCTGATGGGTGCCCCAGGTGTGCTTTCGATAGCTGCTTCTAGGTTCTCCTGATTTTGTAATTGCAGGCGTCGATTCTCTTCATGAGCGGCAGCAAGATGTCGCTTGAGTAGGGCCATATTTCACTGAAGCTTTGAATTGCATTCCAGCTGTGTCCGTAGATGACCTTCTACCACTTGTATTTCTTCCTAATCTGTGTTCTGTAACTGTACCTCCAATATGCTATGAGCCTCTTGGAGAGTTTGGAATTGTGTGTGGAGGCGAGCATTTTCCTCCACTAGTGCAGCAAGTCTGTGTTGTAGTGTCTCCGAGTGCTCTTGCAGGCGTTCATTCTGTTGCTGGAGCTGATTGTAATCTGTCCTTAAGTTTGATATACAAGCTAGCATGGTGTCCAATGCATTTCCTATAGATGAGGGGGTGGTGTTTACAATGGAAGATGCATGGGAAGGGAATTGGGGAAGGGGAAGAGTGAATGATGTGTCTATTGAAGACGTGTGTGTGGGTGAAATTGGTGGAGGGGGAATGGGAGGAGGTGGAAGCGTGGGGGGAGGGGGAGGTGCCGTGGGTGGTGAAATGTCCATACTTTCAGGAGTGGGTGCGAGTGTGGGGTCTACCATATACATTGGAATGGTAGATGGTGTGTGTGTGAAAGTGGTGAATAGATGAGAAGTGGGGTGGGGAGCTGAAAATAAAGGGAATGGTTGAGACCTAGGTTGAAAAGTTCTAGCTAGGAAGTTATGGAGGGATTGGAGAAGTGGAGAGATGGAGGTCGGGGGTTGAGGTTGTAGAATTGAGGAGGGCATGAAGGGTTGCGTGGTAGCAGGGAAACCCATGAATATGGATCTAGGGTCAGGATGACCTATGGCTGAGGGCATGGGGGATGGTTGTCCTAGGGCAGGCTCTATGAGCGATTCGGTGGATTGTGTAGTGATGGGGGTTGCTTCATAGATTGGGTTATCAGAGGTGGAGAATAGGGTTGAACTAGAGATGGGAGTACGGAAGATGAAGGTTGGTTCGGTGGGTTGAGTGGTCGAGGCGATTTCCACGGTTTCTGCTCTAGGAGGCGATGGTGGGGGTGTGGGTGGTAGTGGCACGGTGGATTCCTCATGGGTGACTGGGTGCTCTTGGCTAGCAGTTTGTGTTGCTTGGGAGGTTGTCCTGATGGGTTCGGATGTAATAATTGGCCCTTCTGCCGTTGTAATGGGGATCTGGATATTCTTACTTGAGCATGGTCGTGTCTGGAATCTTCGTGGATCAAATTGAACTGGAGACCTCCTAATGGCGGTCCGCACTGCCTCTACTACCCCATATGTTTCTGCCATCAATAAGAGACCTTCACTATATTCTGAGTCAACTCCTGCTTCTTCCAACAGCTGACTCATGAGTACTCTACTGCTCTGTTCGGTGAGCAGTTGTTGCGATCCCACTCGTTCCATAATTTGATACAGCCTTCGGAGTTCTGCTGTATAGGCTGGGGCTTCAGTGGTCTCCTCTTCATATGCTCCTTCTTCTTCTAGGTGTCCTTGTTGTTGACCTTGCTGAGCGTCACTCCAATGTACATGGCAGCCGTCTGTAGATTTTCTTCTTCTTTGTGAAGATGTGCCTTGTTCTTCTGCATCTGAATAAAACTCTACATCAGAGAGTTGTGTACTTTGTAAGAATGCTTCGAAGTCCTGGGGATCCATTCCTTCAGCATCTCCAGTTGTAGCAAATTCAAATTCAGATGGAGCAGGAGGAGCTGAAGGGGTAGCTTGTGTTGTAGTTTCAGACCCAGACCTGGGTATCCTAATGGTAAAGGGAGGTACAGTGGTCTCCCCTCGTGGCGATACTTCAGGAGTAGTCAGAACTTCCCTTGTCTGGACACAAGGGATCGCACCCCTCATGCGCTTGGATTGATGTGTGGACGTCTTGAGCTTCTTAAACATTTGTAATTGTGCCCAAGTTAAGGCACGTTCAATGGGAACATCGTATGCTAGGCACCGGTAAATAATGCGTGTGATTGCACAGCAACCGTTCACCACTAATTTCCTAGAAGACCTTTTATTTGCTTCATACAATTGATCTATAATCCATACCGGCAGCTTAATTGGTAACGCACCTGCCTCCGCTAAGTAGAGAGCGAACCAGATTCTTTTGTGTGGTTGTGTGAAGCGGTCTTGGCCGGGGAAAGCAAAATGTTGCATGCACATACGGAGAGGGATGGACACGTTTGGTGTGAGTGCTGCCATGTCTTTAAGCTTCAATAGTTTCCTATCCTTCATGTTAGTAGGAACGAGAGCATCCTTCTCAGAAGGTACATGTGTGCCGTGCATATTCAAAGCAGCGCTCACCAACTCCACAGTAAGTTCAAACCTCTTTAACTCGTTGTTGCCCAGCAAGGAAGGAAGAACAAATGATCCTGGTTTGTCCTTTTCTTCATTAGCTTGTAATGTGGAGACCAAATAATAGCATCGGAGGAGATCCGGTTTAGGTAGTGGTGCTTCAAAGTATTCTGCTAGCCCTGCACATTGCCATATGGTCTGGAGATCCTCGGTGTTCTGTAGAGTCTCAAACTCCTTGGAGAAAAATTGGAATCGAACCCATGATCTGTCATACTCGCAGTTAGACTCCCATATATACTTGGCCTCTCCTAATGGACCTGGCATGCCATTGAACCAATGAGAATTGGCATGGACTCTTTCTGTGATCCCTGTGGGTGGATCCGGTACCGGGATCTGCTGAAGGTGTTGCAGCTCCATAGGTCGTTCAGTTGGTGGCACATCCACAGGTAGACTATCCACATCGATTCCTGGAGTAAGTATTCCTACTTGTGAGCTCGGACCTGTCGCTTCTGCCATGTTACTTCTTGCCTTCTGATTCTGTGAGAATATAGAAACATGTGTTAACATTGTAAAGGACAAGTTAGAACCGTTTTTGTCCCCATTACAACATTATCATGAGGTTCGGGAGAGATTAGTAGGTTAATAAGTGCTCGGTGCTTGTGTGTGTAGTTAGGAATTGGTTGGACCTAAGAACTAAGTGGAATGATGTAGTGTGAGAGTGACGTAGTTAGTAGGTGGGCATGGATTTACAACTGGGGTCCGGGGGTTTATTACAATTTTTAGGTTGCCAAATGCAGTGGATGGGCTTTGATCTTGATTTTGTGGGGACTCTGAAGAGTTTGATAGGGGTATCTGCTTGAAGATGAGGATTTTTAGGGACCCATTTACAAGTGATTCTACTAGTGCTCATGGAAGAATATGTGTCCGTGCGTGATGCGTAAGACTGGGCCTCAGATGTTCGAGTGAGTGAAACATGTTGTACCGGTTGCGGCCTTGGTGTAGCTATTTGAGCCCGCAAGCAAGCCTTAGGCACCCAGATTTGTCGTGATTGTGGGCTGGCCTTCATTGACTTCTTGGGTACCCAAATAGACTTCACCTTCGCAGAAGAATTAATGAAGGACTTCTCATTAGTGTCATGTTGTTGACTACTAATAAGAGGTTTTGGCCGTGGGGTCGGCCTGGTCTGAACAGGGTATTCGCCTTTTCGCCTCCATACTTGCTTCCATGGCTGAAACAATCTGCTTTGCTCCTTTTTTTGGCATTTAGTATCGGTAGTGTTCTGCTTCTTCTGTATTTGATCTGCCGTGGGTTGTTGCAACCTTCTGGTCTTTGGAAAAGAAGGGAGTTCCGGCCTCTCCTTGGCTCCGTTGTTGAGATTAGCCTCTTTCTGCATCATACAGTTTTGGACAAAAATAGCATTGTCAACTTCATGCGCACCCCTGGAAGGACCAGGAGTTTGTGCCTTGCCTAGTTCCTTGAGTGCCTCATTTTCCAATTCAACTGTAATTCGGCTATGATCTACCCATACCTGAAGAAGTCCACTTCTTAGGTTGAGGTTGACTGCATGATCATAGATCCAGTCCTGACCCAAGACAAGAGGCTCAGTGAGGTCCTCATCTTGACACACTAGTACTTTGACTGTCATCACTTCGTCTTGAATGGAGATGGGAAGATCCACCTCGCCCATGCAAGGAGTTTCCACACCTCCCAATCCTATGAGATATGCTTCTATAGGATCGACAGTTAATTTCAATTCTTGACAATAAGACTTGACAGCACTAGTGGATGCACCTGAGTCAATCAAAGCTCTTACAATCTTTGCACCCTTTCCTTGTCCTACTCCTAGGGTTACAAAAGGCCGTCGGTTGATTATTCTATGGGAATGCCCACCTGAAGTCTTGCACATGGCCATAGGATAGCCTACAGATTCTTGAGTGTCAAGCATAGGCGGGTCTCTACCTTGTCTCCTCAATTTCATTCGTCGGATGCGTTCTAAAGCTTCTGCCTGTGCTTCTTCTCTAATTCGTTTCTCTTCTTCTTTACGTTGCTTGGCAGTGTTGAGTCGATTTAGCATCTCTTCAGTAAGGGGTTCCTGATATAACTTGACTCTGCATCCACTTATGTAACTTGGTAGAATTTTGCCCTCTAAAGTGGCTAGTTGAACTGCGCCACTTGTGGAGATTCTATTGATAATCATTGGCCCGTAACCTCTTTTCTCTAATTTCCGTGCATGCTGCTTCAATGTGTAGACTAGGACTAGGTTGCCTGCTTTCAAGCCTTTATCCTTCACATGTGTATGAAAATATGTCTTTTGCCTCTTCTTCGCTGCATAGATTCCTACTGCAGCTCTCAATCGTGTTTCGCCTAGACGTTCAAGATCAAAGATTCGAGAGGAGAGTTCATGGCCTGTCCAGTCATGCTCTTGTGCTACCTTCAATGTAGGTATCAAAAAGTCCAGGGGTAGCACAGCATTTTGGCCAAATACCATCTGAAAGGGGGTGGCTTGGAGTACCGTTTTATAGGCAACCCGGTATGCCCAAACAGCATGGTGTAGCTGTTTGTCCCAATCAGAGCGTTTATTGTTCACTAGTTTAGTCAGCACATTGCATAAGATCTTATTAGTGCTCTCAGCCTGGCCATTAGCTTGTGGATGATAGGGGGCCGATTTCTTATGTATCACCAAGAATTCTTGGAGAAGGTGTTCTATGACTTCATTCAAGAAGTGTGTGCCTCTATCACTCACCAACTCTATTGGCAATCCGTACCTCGTGAATACATTTTCAAATAAGAACTTTGCTGTTGTTTGAGTATCATTTTTTGTAGTAGTTTTCGCTTCTACCCACTTGGTTAGATAGTCTGTGGCCACGATGATATATTCAGCATGTGAACCCTTAGCTGGGGAATTAATAGGACCAACAAAGTCTATTCCCCATTTAGAGAACGCACGTCCGCCCATCATAGGCTTCAGTGGCATCTCATCCTTGCGTATAGGGTACTGAGTTCTCTGACAAACATCACACCATTTCACATAGGTATGTGCATCCATGTGAAGGGTTGACCACCAAAAGCCTGCAAATAGTATTGCCTTGATTACCCGATCTGGTCCAAAGTGTCCCCCTGTTGCACCTTGGTGAGCAGTATCCAAGATTTTGAGATATTCACTCTCATGGACACATAGTCTCAGGTAACCATCTTTACCACGCTTGTATAGATTGTCACCAATGAGTGAATAATCCTGGGCTTCTTGTTCTAAACTCCTTTGCCTAGCCAGAGTCATGTCTGGAGGGAATGTTCTCGTCCTTAAGAAGGATACTAGAGGTTCACTCCAATCTGGCACTATGGACACTTGATAAAGAGTGGCATGTTCCACAGGTGGTTTAGTGCAGCAGATTGGGCAATCCTTGCACAACTTTTGGACATCAGCTTCCATAGTCGGCCAATGCACTCCGAGTCTCCTTAGTGTCTGTAAGGTTCGTTGCTTTGAGTAGTGTTGCTCTAACGCACCTACATGTGCTAATTGCAACCATTTAGCGTACTCATCCTCTTCCACACAACAAGCCAAGATCCCTTGATTTGTGTGCTTGTACATACTTCCTGCCATGATGATACTTCTGGGATTTTACTACCTCTCTATCCTGTGTGTTTATTACTGGGTGGTTAGGTCCGTATGTCAACACTGGTACCAATGGCTTAGCCCACTACGGCACCACTTCCAAATTAAACAAGTAAGCATCAGGAAGGTCATCTGACACTCCTTGTGGGGCTTCTCCCGATGTGAGCCTAGAAAGGTGATCTGCTCTCAAATGAGTCTTCCCTTTCCTTACCACAACCTCAAAATCATATTCCATTAGCAAGAGAAACCATCTTACTAATCTTCCTGTATTGCATGGCTTGTTTACGAGGTATAGCAATGCCTGATGATCAGTAAAAAATTTAAACTTATTTGCAAGCAAATAGTGTCTAAATTTCTTAACTGCATATACCATGCCTAAGCCTTCTTTCTCAGTAGTGGTATAATTTCGTTCAGTTGCATTCAATTGTCTACTAGCATAGGCAATTGGAAGATCCATATTACCTTCACCAGTAGGTTGAGCAATCACACACCCAATAGCATAATTGGATGCATCCACGTGAACATGGAATGGCTTATTCCAATCTGGAGTGGTTAAGATTGGTGCTGAACATAATCTTCGTTTAAGCTCCTGGAAGGAATTCTCGCATTCATCAGTCCACTCAAAGTTAGTCAGAAGTCCATACATGGGCTTTGCAATGACAGCATACATGTGAATGAACCGGCGGTAGTAACCACAATGCCCCATGAAGGCCTGTACTTCCTTGACGTTCTTTGGCCTAGGTAACTCGGCTATGGCTCTTACTTTCTCTTCATCGGTGGATATGCCATTCTTTGACACTATGTGTCCTAAAATCTTACCTTGCCTGACCATGAAAACGCACTTTTCTGGGTTTAGGCAGACTTGATATTCTCTACATTTGTCAAAGATTTGTCTCAGTTCAGGAATATGGGTTTGTCTGATGTTGGAATGGGCACAAAGATCATCAACATAGACTTCTAAGTTCTTCCTCAGGAACTCCTTAAATACATGGCACATCAGCCTCTGGAAGGTTGCTGGTGCATTGGTAAGCCCAAATGGCATTACCCGAAAGGCAAAAATGCCCCATTCAGTGGCAAATGCTGTCTTATGCTGACCTTCTGGAGCTATAGCTACTTGATTGTAGCCCGAAAATCCATCGAGGAAGCTGTACACTTCTTTGCCTGCTACTCTTTCTAAGAGATGCTCTGTGATAGGAAGCGGATAGTTATCTCGAATTGTGGCTGCATTAACCTTCTTCAAGTTAATGCATACTCGTAATTTGCCGTTCTTCTTGGGCACCACCACAATGGGGGATAGCCATTCAGTGTGCTCAATTTCATAGATAAATCCAGCTTCAACCAAGCGGTCTATCTCTTCTTTGATCTTGGCAGCATAGTTGTCATTATATGTGTATGGCTTTTGTTTTGAGGGTCTGGCCTTTGTAGTCATGGGAATCGTATGTGAGCATATGTCCGGGTCCACTCCTTTCAAATCCTCGTAACTCCAAGCAAATACATCTCTGTATTCTCTTAGCAAGCCTATCAGCTCATGCTCTTCTTCCTCAGTGAGGTCATGTCCTATGTAAGTGCACCTCTCTTCTCCTTCTTCTATGGCTACCACTATTTTCTTGGTGGTTTCTTTGTTATCATAGGCCTCTCCCGATTGCGCCTCTCGTTTAGGCATTCTAATCATGACTCTCCTGTCATCTATCTCATACTTCTTAAAATTTTCCGGGACCTCAAACAAAGATTCTTCCTCTTCTGGTGTGACTTCTCTCTTCTTTCTTTTCTTTCCTTCTTCCTTATGGGTTACATGTGTGGCTAGCCTTGCATCCTTTGTAAGCTCTCCGTGCTTCTGGGGTTGAAATTCTACTTCATAGAAGTATTCCTCATCTGATGCAAAAGGTGGGTCCATAATGATTGACTCTAGATCGGAGTCACTTGCATCCTCAAATGCATCAGGGCTAGGTTCGCACTCTTCTAACACTGCCTCTCCCATGATAGGCTCTATGGAGAAGACTGAAATGTCATAGCCATCCTCATCACAGTGAGGTGTCCATTGTTCTTCATTGATGGCTACATCCATGGTTGCTAGAATTTCTGCCGAGCCGTGAGGTTCGAATTCTTCGTCTGGAAAAACTACAGGTGCATAGGCTGGGTCTTGGATTGATCTATGGGTTTCTTTTGCACCTATCTCCCTGGCTTTTTCTCTCTTCTCTTCTTCTACTGCTACCTTACACATCCATAAGTAAGTGTCTTCATGCATCCATGAGGATCCTGATCCTAGGGAATGCACCGATTCCGTATCATCTTTGGCTCTATGGATGGGGTTCCATTGGATAGGAGGGACATCTCTATGAGAGTAATCCTTGAGATTGACTTTGGTTGTAACACCTAAGTGCTGCAAATACAAGGAATTGGTTCCCCAATCCTGTACCACTTGCAACTGCCGCATAAATGGTCTTCCCAAAATCATCTCATAGGCTTGATTTTTGCTAAAGTCACAGATAGCAAATGTGTGCTCAAACTCTACACCACAAGTAGTGAGAGTTATCCCCTCGAGTAGTCCTAAGGGTCTTTCTATGTGCCCGTCAGCCATCTGCAATTTCATTCTCGTTGGCCTGAGAGTTGGCTTGCCCCATCGTTTCCATAAGGAAGTGGTAACAATTGCAACTCCTGCACCTGAGTCCAAGATGGCCTTGGTTGTGTATCCCTGATGAGTGATGGGGAGATATGTGTTTCCCTCTTCGCCCTCACTCATGTCTCCTATCTTGTCTAAGGGTATTTCTGGCACTGTTCTCTGGGATCCTACCTGGGAACGAGGTTTTGCTATCTCGGGCACTTGATTGGCTACATGTTTCCACACTTCTGGTCTAACCTTAAGCAGCTCTTCCAAAGTGAGATTGCACTGCACTTTGGTGTTCTTCACTACCTCTGTGTTCCTAGGTATGACTGAATCTTCGTTTCTTACCATGACTGTAGGTGCTCTCATACAGGTGGACTTTGCTTCCCATGGGCCTGTGAAATGGGGTAGTTCTTGTAAAGAATTAGACTCGAAGTCTAATCTTTCTTGAGATTGGGCACTCTCCTGCTCTCCATAAATGGAAGGAAGGTCTTGTGGGAATTGATCGTGTGTGTCATCCACAAGTTCAATAGGGGGAGGAACTTCACTCTCTTTAGCCCATTTCTCTTCTTGAATCTCTCGCAAGAATTCTGGTGTGTATTGATTCATAGAAGAAGAGGTGTCTGGTTCAGTGGAGTTAGGCACATAAGCTTCAGGCACATAGGCTTTCTGGGTAGGAAGACCTGCTCTTTCACTAGCCTTGTCATGGTGTTGAGGGGCAGGTTCCTTTTGTGATTGTGCAATTAGATTCTCTATTCTTTCTAGGGAAGGGGGGTTGTCTGGTTCAGTGGAATTGGGCACATAAGCTTTCGGTGGGGGATGGGTCATGTTTTTGCTTGCTTTATCTCTTTCTTGATTTTTTTCTTCCTTGGCAGATCTTGCAATTATGCCCTCTAACTTCTCTAGAAGTCCATCCAAGTGTAATTGCGTCTTGGATGAGCCCGAGTAATTGAAAAGGCGACTGGCTTCAAACATAGTCTGAGCCAATGCGACGATTTTCGCGTAAAGCTTGGTTCTTTCTATCTCTAGGTCAGCTCTGGGGTAGCACTTGTCATGATCCGTTACATTTGGCCCTTCTTGGATTCTGGCCTGATATGCTTTAAGCATCATGTCTATGTCTTCAGGAGTGGGATCAGCTAATACTGATCCTGCTCGGGGTGGTGGGTGGGTTACGTGGGGTGTATTAGAGGGTGGAGGGATGGAGGGTGATGGGGATGGTAGCGGTGGGAATGTGTGAGAGTGCGGTTGAGATGTGATCTCTATGATTTTGGCCTTGGTTTCTCGTAGACTTTCCTCAAGTTCACTCATCTTCTTTGCCCATTGCCTTTTCATACATTCACGGCTATCTCTCCAAGCTCTTGTTCTCTTCTTATTTTGGCTCTCAGTATCGCTAGCGTCTAGGCTCTTTTCCTGGCTTACCCCTTGGTTTTGCTGCAATGCTTGAGCTCTAGTGATTACCTGCACTGGTGCAGTGGAAGTGACACTTCCTGTGGAATTGACCACTAACCCAATAACATTAATCGGAGTGATTTTTGGCATATTGCTGGGATTCTTGGGACAATCTCGTAAGAGATGTTCCTTTCCGCACTCCTGGCAAAAGCCTTGGATCGTCACTGATTGGGGTTGTGTAGGTGCAGGCATGGGGCAATCACGTATGAGGTGGTCACCTTGGCATCTGAAGCAAGGTCCTCTAGGAAAAGGGGGTCGTATCTGCCTAGGTTGAGGTCTAGAGTTGGGGTTTGTAAGCTGTGGTCACTGGGATCACTTTCTGAGATTAACGGTGTTACTGGGACTATCGCTCTATTCAGGTTTTCTTCTGCAGTAGCATACTTGACCGGAATCACATTAGTAGGAGCAGGTGGTTGCTGTGCTAGCACTGGCTGGGGTCTCAGTTGGGCCTGATATTGCGGTTGGTAATTTTGTTGAGGCCTAATATACTGTTGTGGTGAATATTGACTCTGGTATCTGCCTTGTTGAGGGTAGGTTTGCCTAACCGCTTGCTTATTGTATGGGCAGTCCTGTGCTGAGTGATTTGTGTACCTTCGCTCTATGGTGCAATATTGGCTGCTAGGGTTCACTTGGGGTTGAGCCATGATGGGACATGCGTTTGCCATATGGTCACCACCGCAAGTATAGCACCTCTTTACTGGGGCAAATCTAGGAGTTTGTTTACTAGAGACGCCTAGTTTTTGAGCTACTTTTTTCGCAAGTTCCTCAATTGATGTGGACTATGAGGAAGAGAGGCTAGAGGTACTATCTGAATCTTTGTAGATTTTGGATAGCTCTAACTCCTCCCCTAGGTTATCCTCAATATCGATGCACATGCGTACACATTCTTCTATAGTCCGGGGGTCCTTCAAGTACACATATGATCTCAATTTGGTACTTAGCAATCCATCCAAGAATAAAGCCACTTGCTTAGCGGCCGTGGGTAACTCAGGACCAGGACATCGCTCAAGATATTACCTAAATCTTCTTCCTGCAAGTCTCACAGTCTCTTGCGGGGTCTGCTTGAAGCTGTATATCAATGAGGAAGTATTATGCCTTATTCCACTTTTAGAGAATTCGATAATGAATGCCTCTAAAAGTTGATCTATGCTTCTAAACTGCCTCTCCTTTAGTGGCTGAAACCATGTCAGGGCGGTGTTCCTAAGGGTTAAACCAAAGGCATTGTACTGTGTGAACAGGTCTTCAACTTGTTCAGCTCTCAAGACTTGCTTAAACTCGGCTACATGATCGTAGGGGTCTCCAGTGCCATCGAAGTAGTTTTTCATGGACTTAACTAGCTGGGTCGGTCTCAAGGTTCTCGTGTGCTCTCTTGGTCTTGGCAAAGGGAAATCATCGGCATTTCTTCGGTTCCCTGGGGCTCTATGTCCCTCAGGTTCCCCTCTATTCGTGTCCATTCTCGTTCTTTCTCTTCCCCAAGAGTTGGCAAAGCTTACCTCAGGTCTCTCTCAACTCCTTTCTCTTTGAGTCCCCTGAGCTTGAGATGTTCCAGCTCCTTGGCGACCAAAAGACACATTCGATCTTGGTTGGGGGAAGATAAATTCTCCTTTCCAAGTGTAAGCATGCCTATCATTTTCTGTAACCCCAAAGATCCTCTCTGAAGAGTGATCTAAGTAGGTCACTCTTCCTGGAATATCAGGATCTTTGAACTCATATATCATGATTGTTCCTACCTCACTCGGTTGACTAGGTCTATATCTCCAAAAGGCTTCATCCGTCTCTCGGTTCAAGAGGAGATCTATGCTCTTATTATCTTGGGGAATCCACTCTGGTGTGATAATCCTCGTGAGAACAGATTTGCCTCGGGGGGTTCTAGGTTCTTCGCCCATGTTTCCTTGCTCTAGGTCACCTAAGTCCGTTTCCGGGACCACATTCCCAAATTCATCTGTCCTATCGGGATGACTGGTGACTACATATATTGTCCCTTCCTTGTCCAAGTATGCTCCATTTTCAAACTTGACAGCTGGGCGCTCTAGTCCAATGGATTGGTCAGGGTTTTTAATCTGGACCACCGCTCTTCCTAGGCCGTCCTCATAGATGCTAGCACCTAATCGGTTGGTCCTAAGGTACTCGAGTTGCATCTTGTAAGGGCCTTCCACCCTATGTAAATATGGCACCCCAGAACTTCCTGTAGGTTTCTCCATACCATGGGACATCTCAGACTCGCTAGTCTCAGAACTAGGGTAATACGAATGATGGCTCAACTGCTGGGCCCAAGACCTCGCAGTATGATTGACACTAGCCTCTGAAGATCTAAGACTTTGTTTGTCTCTCCCTAGGTGTCTACCTGACCTAAGGTTCATATGCCCTTTGTACGTTGCTGATTCTTTGGTACCAGTCACTTGTTCCTTTTAAGTTCCTTTGGATGTGTTTTCTTGTTTTTAGTTAAGCGTCATCAGAAGCACTTTCGTGGGTCGTACTTGATGTTCTGCGTCCGCTTAGTTTAAGTTCTTTTCCTTTAAGTTATCCCTTGACTACAATTTTGCCTACCCTTGCACTTGAGAAATTAAGGGCTCTTCAAACTTGAGTGTTCCTATCGTACCCCTAGTCAATCAGAGCAACTACTCGCACTTAGCCTATGCTAAGAATAGACTGAGGGGGTTAAGTGATGTTCCAACCTCAAGTCGCTCCTCCTGGCGATGCTGGTCTACCCAGGAAGCACGTTCCCGAGCTTGTTCGCCTTGGCACTTACTTTGCTTTCTCCAAGAGCTCTCGATGATCCTGTAAGAATCCCAAGTTTAGCTTCAAGTTGATCCTTCAATTGACAGACAATTTATTTCAGACACTTTTTTAATGACCCTTGTTCCCCCTTTTGTACTGCTAAAAATTTCCTCTAGAGCTCCCTTGGTGTTCCTACCCCTCAGTGTGTCAACTTCCAAATATCCTATCTGAAAATCAACGCATTATTCTTTCCGACAAGCCCTAGAGCTCAAAAAATGGATTTCGTATGAAAAAGTTATGACCGTCCAGGGTTTAGGGGGTTAATCAGACAAACAGAACCTTTCAGGAGTTTTAATACATTTTTCTAAGGCCTTTACAAGTGTGTGAGTATTTGAGAGTGCAAGTATGCCCAAAATTTAGCCTAAATTTCCAAAAAATTTACCCCTTAATTTTTGCCGAAAATGTCTGTCTATCGCGATAGACGGTGTCTGTCGCGATAGACACAAACTATCGTGGGGGGCTGTCTGTCGCGATAGACGGTGTCTGTCGCGATAGAGTGGTCTGTCGCGATAGACGGTGTCTGTCACGATAGAGTGATCTGTCGCGATAGACGGTGTCTGTCGCGATAGAGTGGTCTGTCGCGATAGACGGTGTCTGTCGCGATAGAGTGGTCTGTCGCGATAGACGGGGTCTGTCGCGATAGAGTGGTCTGTCGCGATAGACAGTGTCTGTCGCGATAGAGTGCTCTGTCGCAATAGACGGTGTCTGTCGCGATAGAGTGGTCTGTCACGATAGACAGTGTCTGTCGCGATAGAGTGGTCTGTCGCGATAGACGGTGTCTGTCGCGATAGACGGTGTCTGTCGCGATAGAGTGGTCTGTCGCGATAGAGTGGTCTGTCGCGATAGACGGTGTCTGTCGCGATAGAAGCTGTCTGTCGTCTGTCGTGATTTGGTCTGTCGCAATAGACGGGGTCTATCGTGGGTCTCTGTCTATCGCGATAGGCGGTGTCTGTCGCGATAGACGATGTCTGTCACGATAGACGGTGTCTGTCGCGATAGACGGGGTCTATCGTGGGTCTCTGTCTGTCGCGATAGGCGGTGTCTATCGTGATAGACGGTGTCTGTCGCGATAGACAGTGTCTATCGTGGGTCTCTGTCTGTCGCGATAGGCGGTGTCTGTCGCGATAGACAGTGTCTGTCACGATAGACAGTGTCTGTCGCGATAGACTGAAAAAACGCAAATTTTTGAGAAACTTCTAGTGATTTGGAGTGCTCTAATGGTGTAGGTTACCGTGCCAAACACGCATTCACAAAATATTAAGTTTTTCTGTCTGTCGCGATAGACAGAGGTCGTCGTCCTGGGACCTGTGCAGAGTTTGTCGTACCTGCGCACACTGCTGGAGAAGGTGGTACAGCTAGTTCCTGCAACAAAAGCTCAAAAACACACCAAAAACAGATAGCATGCAAGCTCTCTCTCGCTCTCTCTCACAATGAAATGAGGAAAATGAGGTGGGGAGTGTAATATGACCAAAAAACTGAATTTTTTTTGTGGAGATGGAGATGGAGGTGGGAGATGGTGGGGATGATGATGGTGATGATGGTGATGCAAAAGTAAGGAGAAAATGAAGAAAAATAAAGAGAAGGAAGGATATTACCTATAACTCCAATGTCTCAACTCGACGTCTTACCATCACACGCTCGTCCTCGAAGCTCGTTCCCCGGCAACAGCGCCAAATTTGGTGTCACTCTAGCACAATGGTGTGTACCAACGTGAGAAGATTCACCTCATAATTGTCAATCCATGGAGACGTGAGGACTAGTATGAAGACTATGAGCAAGTGAAGGCACAAGTGTGTGAGTGAGAAGCACACAAGCATGCACACACATACACACACACGCGCACACAAGGCATGAACAAGGAGAGGAACAATGGAGTTCTTTGCATTAGTCAAAAAGTCTCTTACATAAGCTCAATTCACAAACAATCTCCCCTCTCTAGCTCTTTTTATAGTTTTCTAACTAGCTTTGGTCTTGTCCAAACCTAGTGTCCGGCCTAGTTAAAAATTAGGTTCTAGAGCCTATTTGAGGGCTCAAACAGAGTCTAAAAATTATGAAAATTGATATGTAGCTAGTTCTAATACTCCTCAAGCTTGAGGACTCCTCGGCTTGCACAAAATGGAGTCTATTCTACCAAAAACGGAATTTACAATGTTTGTGTAGTGATTAAAATCACTTGAGTTGTAAATGGTCCATGGAAAAAATGATTGGGCCTTGTTGCCGTATTGTGCATGACTCCTCCGTTGCGCTAGTATGATCTTCATCTGAATTGTATGCCAACACCATGATTTTTGACTAGAAATAGAAAGTAAAGGACTCAAAGATCAAATCAATTTCTAGATTAGAAACATGGAATGTACTAGTGCAATTTTATCTAGAGAGTGGTTTTAGAGTTTAAACACTTCTGTTAGGAAAAATTATCACCTAAATACCTTGGAAGTCCCTAAGAATAAGATAGGATACCAATATAGTAGGGAAACAAAAACCCAAAGCTATCACCCCTCTATCATGTAGTTAGATGTCACAAAAAACTTCAAATAATAGTTGACATTGAATAATAATTCTGAGTAAACAACCTTTTGTAATTAAAGAGAAATAACTACTAACATTTTCCTACATGAAACCGAAATGCATTTGTTGATATATTTTGGTAGTGATGTGTATGAACACACTTGAGACCATTAGGGCACTTTTTTTCCTCTTTACGAGGTTTTTGTCCCTCAACTTGTATATACACCCTTAACCCTAATGTGTCACTTATCTTTGTACTTTCACTTAGTAGTATATTATGTATTATGTTGTGCTCCATCTTCTTCTTCTTCCTTGTGTTGTTCATGTGCTTCTACAGACATCAAACTCCAACAATTACTATTAGAGCATGTTGTTGCTTCATCTATGACATTGTCAACACCCCTTTGGTCATAGTCTCATAATCACACAAACATTGGTGAGCATACTTGTAGCAATTAGAAGTTCAAAAAACAGCTTCGTTGTGTCATGTCAAAATTTTGATCTAACTTGTTTTGCCCTCCGAACACACTATCGCATTGATAGTGCAGGTAACTTTTTCCTTTTGTGCCAAACACATATATAGGTTTCAGTTTGCCAGTACAAGCACCTCAAAGTCTCCTACAGATTTAGCAGAGCTCAATATTGGTGTTTATATTCAAATTTTTGAGATATAATCATTTTTCTGCATCAAGGTATTTAGTCACTAGCCATGGCTGAAAGGAATGATGTATTCCATATTTTGGTTATTGAGGATAAGTTGTATGTGGATGGTGCTAATTACCCATTGTGTTCATATATGATGTGTCATGTTCTGGTAGCAAAAGGGCTATGGAATATTGTACAGGTAATGAAAAACATCCTACTACACTTATAAATACAATTATTGAAGATGATGCAGATGGTGTTCAAAATGATGATCTTCAAATTTCTCTTCATGTTGTGGTTCATACTACACCTACTGCAGAGCAACATTTTTGGGATTGTAGATATGCTCAATCACATGCATCAATAGCCTTGTCTATCAAACATGTCATTATCCCTCACATTTTCTCTTGCAAGATAGCAAAGGATGCTTGGGATACACTCACAACTTTATACTAGGCAAGAAATGAGGCTTATGTTGCTTACCTCCCAAAACAGTTGGAGAGTGGGTATATGAATGAAGGAGATTCCATGAATAATTTTATGACAAAGATCAAAGATTTGAAGGAACAGTTGATTTCTGTTGATGAAGTCTTACTAGATAGTTCTCTCGTACAGACTATTCTTAACGATGTTCCAAATTCATTTCAGATTTTTGCATCTACTCTTCGATTGATGATGAAAGAAATCAAAATTCCTTAACATTTAAGGAGCACATTGCAAGATGCTTTATATGTTCTAGGGATCAAGAATAATATGTTATTGATTTCATCATTATCCAAGATTGGCTTGGTTTTCAAATTTAATAATGATAGATGTAAAATTCATGATCTCTCAAATGGTGATGTTATTATTGCTTTTGGCATTTTATTTTGAGGGTTGTATAAGCTGATAGAGTACGTGAAATTTGTGAATGATTTAGCATGTGAAGCTCAAGATTCCCATGTTATCTCATATGCAAAGTTTTGGCATGCATGCTTTGGTCAAATGAATTTTGCTAGTTTGCTATGGCTGCAAAAATTTGATATGGTGTACTTGCTACCCAAACTTGAGGAACCTTGTAAACATGTCTATGAAGGTTGTATTTTTGGAAAAATGCAGCATTCCTTCCCAAAATATGGTCTAGCGCTTCTCATAAATTGTTGAGGTTTATTGTAATTTATATGGTCCTATGCAGACATCCTTTTTTGGGAACTACCTTTACCTTGTCACTTTTGTTAATTACTTATTGAGCCATGCATGGGTGTATCTATTGAAAGCAAAGTCCAAAGTGTTTATGTCCTTGAGAAAATTCCTGCTTATGGATAAAAATTTTTAGCATGTAAATTTGGCACTCTTCGTTCTAATCAAGAGAGGGAATACATGTCTTATAATTTTAATGCATCTATGGTTGACTGTGGGAGAAAACATTAGTGTAAAGTTCAATACACCTCAAAAAAATAAACTTGCTGAAAGAAAGAATATTTCTCTTATGGAAATGGTGAGGTGTATGGTCAAAAGTCAGACTTTACCCCATAACTTCTGGCTTGAGGCAGTTATGTGTGCAACATATATACTTAATAGGCATCCCACAAAAGCATTGTAATCGATCATCTCTATATGAGGCTTGGGATGGTCACAAGCCATCTTTTGCTCATCTATGTGTATTTTGTTTTTTGACATATGCATAATTACATGAACAAAAACATAGGTAATTGGATGACAAAGAAGTGAAATGTATTTTTGTTGGATACAATTATGAAAGCAAAGGCTATCATCTATATCATCCATAGAGTAAATGCATTTTTGTTAGCCGTGATGTTCTTTTTGTGGAAGCTACAATTCAGCCATTACTTTCATGTACTAAAGAGACATCGATTAGCTCTAAAGGTGTGTATGAGACTTTGCTACCTCTTTTTATAGGTGGACAATCAATTATTGGTCCAAATGAGGAAATTTTGCAACCTTTACAAGTTTCAAATAATGATGCAAGTCATTCCATTTGTGATGCACATTTGCATGATGCACTTGTTGATCTACAAGCAAGGAAGAGATAGGATAGTCAAGTACAATCTGGCATAGAAGAGTCCCAATCATTTTTTTTCATAACTTATTTTCCATAAAAAGTTATTTTCATCACTACACATACATTGTAAATCCCATTTTTGGTAGAATAGACTCCATTTTTTTGAGCCAAGGAGTCCCCAAGATTGAGAAGTAGTAGAAGTACTTGCATACCAATTTTCATAACTTTTAGACTTTATTTGAGCCCTCAAATAAGCCTTGGAACCTAATTTTTAACTAGGCCGAACACTAGGTCCCGACAGGGCCAAAAGCTAGTAGAAATCTATAACAGAGCTAGAGAACTCATTTTTGAGGTTAGATTGTTAGTGATTTCAGCTTGTGTAAGAGACTTTTTGACTAATGCAAAGAACTCCATTGTTCCTCTCCGTGTTCTTGCCTTGTGTGCAAATGTGTGTGTATGTGTGTGCATGTTTGTGTGCTTTTCACTCACGCACTTGTGCCATCACTTGCTCATAGTCTTCATACTATCTCCATGGATTGACAATTATGAAGTGGATCTCCTCATGTTGGTACTTTCCATTGTGCTAGAGTGACACCAAATTTGGTGCCATTGCCGGGGAGAGAGCTTCAAGGATGAGCGTGTGATGGTAAGACATAGAGTTAAGACATTGGAATCATAGGTAAAATTTACACTTTTCTTTAATTTTCATCACTTTTTCTTGTTTTTGCATCACCATTGTCATCCTCACCACCTCCCACGTCCATCCCACCTTCACAAAAATTTCAATTTTTGGTCATATTTCCCTCCCGGCCTCATTTCGCTCATTTCACTTGTGAGAGAGAGAGAGAGTCTACATGCATTCTATTTTCGTGTGTTTTTTAGCATTTCTTACAAGTTTTGGCTACATCATCATCTCCACTAGCTTGCACAGGTATGACAGAACTCTGGAAAGGTCCCAAGATGATGACCTTTGTCTGTCACAACAGACAGAGAAAGTTGTTATTTTTTGTTTGCATGCACGACATGATAACCTACACCATTAGAGCACTCCAAATCATTAGAAGAATCTAAAAAATTTGCATTTTTTCTATCTATCGCGACAAAGAGGACCTATCATGACAAACATCGTCTATCGCAATAGACAGGGCCTCGCGACAAATAGCATCTATCGTGATAGACACTATCTATTGTGATAGACCAACTCCACGACAGACAATAGACCACATCTATTGCGACAAACACCATCTATCATGACAAAGAGCCTCATGACAGATGATAGACACCGCCTATCGTGACAGACACCCATGTATCATGAGAGATAGGGCCCCGCAACAAATAGTGTCTATTGTGACAGACATCATCTATCATGACAGACATTATCTATCGCGACAGACAAGACCCCATGTTGAAGCTCAAGTTCAAGGACAAAACATGGAAGTGCATCAAGGAAGTGGACACACAAGAAGAAAGAGCATATAGGGAGCTCTAAGAAGCACCTGTCAAATTTTTAGAAGAAATCCCTATAGAAACAATGATTTTTATCACTAAAAACCATTGTAAATACCATTTTTCATTTTTTTCAACTCCATTTTGTTCAAGCCGAGGAGTCCTCAATCTTGAGGAGTATTAGAACTATCATCCTACCAGTTTTTATAATTTTTAGACTCCGTTTGAGCCCCCAAATAAGCCCTGGAACCTATTTTTTAACTAGGCCGGACACTAGGTCTGAATAGGGCCAAAACCACTCAAACAACTATAAAAAGGGCTAGAGAGCTCATTTTTGAGGTTAGCTTGTTGTAGTTTTGAGCTTTGTAAGAGATTTCTTTTGTAATCGAAGCTTTCCATTGTTCCACTCTTTGCTCTTACCTTGTGCGTGTGTGTGTATGTGTGTGCATGCTTGTGTGCTTACACTCACACACTTGTGCACTTCACTTGCTCTTGGTCTTCATACCGGTCCTCACGTCTCCACGGATTGACATTTATGAGGTGAAGCTCCTCACATTGGTACTTGCCATTGTGCTAGAGTGATACCAAATTTGGCACCGTTGCCAGGGAGAGAGCTTGGAGGATGAGCATGTGACAGTAAGACGTAGAGTAGCGATGTTAGAAGGTAAAAAAATCACCATTTTCAATTCAGTTTTTGAGTTTTTCTTCTCCTTCATCTTCATCATCATCACCATCCCCACCCACCTTCATCTTCTCATTTTTTTCCATTTGTTAGAGTCCATTCACCTCGCTTTTTACTTGTGGTTGTGAGAAAGAGCCTTATAGAGGGTGCAGAACTAAAACGCTGAAGAAATAGTACCAAAATAGCTGAAAATCAGAGTGAACAACCCCGGACGTGACATAACCTGCACCAAGTTTTGTGAGTGCAATATCACGGGTTTGAAGGGAGATTTGGCATCTACAGACAGATAGGAGTGACAAGGAGGACCCAAGGTACTCATATTTTCCAAAAAATTTGAATTTGGACTCCAAAAAATCCAAGTATCGTGTTCTCCCGCGGTTGAGTATCGCGATATCTGGATATCGTGAACTCCTGTGGTTGAGTATCGTGATACTTAGGCTTGTGAGATATCAAGTATCATTGAGCAAGTGCCCATGATATTTGTCACATATCGTATATTGTGAAAGCTTCTTCCACGATACTTGGGAGATATCGTGTATCACTGAGTATTTCTCGCGATACTTGGGGCATATCGTGTATCATGGAGCTCTGAAAGCGATATTTGGCGAGTATCAAATATCGTGTGATTTTTCTTGGTTGAATATCGAGTATCGTCAAAGTTTTCTACGACATTTTTTGAATATCGTGTATCGTGAATTTCTTTTCTCGATACTTGTTCCATATCGTGTATCGTTGAACTTTTCACAATACCTCACAGATATCGAGTATCGTTGATTTGGCTCTGGTGATACTTGTGCAATCGTGTATCGTTGATTTGGCTCTGTCAAGTGTCGTGTATCGTTTAGTTGAGATATCGTGTATCATGGCAAGGCAAGTATCGTGTATCATCTGCTTTCAAGTATCGCGATACTTGCTAAGTATCGTGTATCGCCTGTTCTGCAGTAATCCTAGAGAGGTCTTGTTTCCCTGTTTTAACCCCCAGAACCCTGAACTAGCATAACTTTCTCATACGAAATCCGTCTGCAATGATTTTGGGTTTGTTGGAAAGCTCGTGGGGAGTACTACCAAAACTTCCATTGGTTACGATAAAATTAATATTAGATATAGTATTATTAGATATAGTATTTTGAAGTTGACCCTCAAGTGCACTAGGAAACCAAGGAGTTCCAAAGGATTTTGAGTAATACAAAGGGAAATTTTGGACTTGTAGACAAAGCTTATGAACCTTAGATCTGGCAGACACTTAGGCAAGGATAGGCAAAGCATTAGATCATCTGAGGCTAGTGTCAATCATACAGCTAAGTCTTGGGCACAACAACTAAGTGGTTATCCCTACATACTAAGTTCCGACACAAGTGATTCAGAAATGCCTTTTAGCATGGAAATACCCACACGTACCTCAGGAACTGCTTATTTACAGACACCAGAAGGTCCCTATAAGACCCAATTAGAGTATATCAGGACCAACCACTTAGGTGCTCGCATCTATGAGGATGGTGTGAGACGATCAGTGGTCCAACTCAAAAATCCTGACCAACCTTTCAGACTTGAACACCTAGTGGTCAAGTTTGAAGAGGTTGCATACATTGATAAGGAAGGAACCATGTATGTGGTTACCATCCTATCAAATATGACATATGAGCTTGGAAACATCATTCTTGAGAACAAGATAGGAGACCTAGAGCAAGGAGACCTAGGACGAGAACCCAAGACCCCTAGAGGTAAGTCAGTCTTGACTAGAGTGATCACTCCAGAATGGATTTCCCAAGACAACAAAAGCATAGAGCTATTCTTGAATAGAGAAACGGAGGAAGCCTTTTGGAGATTCAAGCCAGATCAACCGAGCCCTATAGTCACCATCTATGAGTTCAAGGATCTGGAGACACCAGGGAAAGTCGTCTATCTAGACCACACATCTGAGAAAATGTTCTTGGTGACAGAGCAGGATAGGCATGCATACACCTGGCAAGGTGAGTCAATTTTCCCTCCATCAAGATCTAATGTTTTCCAAGGCCTCCAAGGAGCAGGATCATCCAAGGCTCATGAAACCTAGAGGGAAAGAACCAGAGAGAGACATGAGGTAAGCTTTGCACACACATTGGGTAGAGACCGATAAGGAATTGAAAATGAAAGACTTGAAAGAGAGAGACATCGCGTACATAGGCATCAAAGAGACGAACATGATTTCCCATTGCCTAGACCACGAGAGCACTCAAGAACCCTTAGACCCTCTCAAGTGGTTAATACAATGAAGAACTATTTTGATGGATCATGAGATCCTTATGATCATGAGGCCAAGTTCAAACAAGTGTTAAGAGTTGAACAGGTCGAGGACTTGTTCACCTAGTTCGAGGCATTTGGTTTGACTCTTAAGGGTACTGCCTTAGCTTGGTTTTAGCCCTTGAATAGTCGCAACTACTGAGAGATAGGTCAACTGCTGGAAGAATTCATTGTAGAGTTTTCCAAGAGTGGCATGAGGCATAATACATCATCCTTGATCCACAGCTTCAAGCAGACGCCCCAAGAAACAATGCGACTTGTCGGAAGACAGTTCAGACAGTACCTAGAAAGATGCCCTGTACCGAAATTGCCCACACCAGCCAAACAAGTGGCCTTGTTTTTAGATGGCTTGCTAAGCACCAAGTTGAGATCATAGTGTACTTGAAAGAGCCTAGATCCATAGAAGAGTGTGTGCGGATGTGCATAGACATAGAAGACAACTTGGATGAGGAGCTAGAATTGTCCAAACTCTATAAAGACTCTGATAGTTCTACTAGTCATACCTCTAGAACCTCCACGGAAATAGATGAGATAGCGGAGCAGGTTGCCAAAAAACTAGGAGTTCAAAATAGACAAATGCCAAGGGTCAACCCATTGAAGCGATGTTATACATGCGGAGGAGACCACATGGCTAACGTTTGTCCAATGATGGCTCAACCCCAAGGAAACCCTAATGCTCTATATTGCACCATTGAGAGAAAATACAACAATCATACGGCTCGAGAATGTCCATACAATAGGTAGGTTGTCAGACAAAATTATCAGCAACTTTACCAAGAGGGTAGGTATCAGAACCAATACCAACAGCCATATTACAGGCCACAACAACAATATCAGGCACCATACAGGCCACAACCAGTCCTAGGAAACCAACCACCAGCTCCTGCCAATGTGATTCTTATCAAGTATGCAATGGTAGAGGAGAACCCTAATAGAGCATTGGTGCCACTAACCCCTTTGGTCTCAGAAAATGACTCTCATGCTCATAATTCAGACTACTCCCATGAAGGTAGTCCACATGCTTATTACATAGAGTCACCTGAGCAAAGTGAGACTTCTCCATATCAATATGAGACACCACTTATGGAACAAAATTGGAAACCAGAATACTCCAATGTCATGTATATGAATCCCAACCCCAGGCCCCAAACAAGACAAGTAAGACCACAAGCCCCTAGAGGACCATGTTTTAGATGTCAGGGTGACCATTTCATTCGTGATTGTCCCCATTCACCAACTCTGGGACAAGGACAAAACATTACAATACAAGGCTTTTGTCTTGAGTGTGGCAAGGAACATCTTCCAAGAGAGTGTCCCAGGAACCCCTCTAGTGCACCCAAGGTTACACCCATCAATGTGGTAGGCTTAGTGGTGGATTCAAATTCAAGTAATAGTAATGTGGCTCCCGTACAGGCAGTTACTAGGGCACAAGCATTAAAACAGGATAAACCGACTGAGCAGCCAGAACCAAGTGACTCAGGAGAGTCTAGTAAGAGGAAACCAAGAACATGGAAGGATACCAGAGAGAAGGCTAATCGCAAGTGGAACAGAAAGATATCCGAACTAGAAGAAAGCCTAAGGGATACCAAAACAAAAATAGAAGACATTGCATCTCAAAGCCCCTCTCATGCCTACAGTGGAATCCTATCCACAAAGCAAAACAAGATTCAATCTCTGTGCATTCTGGAAGTTCATCTGGTCCATCGTGGCTGCATGAAGATACTCATTTGTGGATGTGCAAGGTCGCAGAGGAAGAGGAAAAGCACCTAAAAGCAAGAGAAGAAGGAAATCCCTCAGGAGAAAGGCCAGTTAAAGACCCAACCTATACACCGATGATTTTTCCAAATGAGGAATTTGAGCCTCATGGCTTGGCAGCTACCATGGACATTGCAGTCAATGAAGAACAATGGACACCTCATTGTGATGAGGAGGGTTATGATATTTCCGTGTTCATGTGTCAGCCCTTGTTGGAAGAGTGTGATCCTAGTGAGGTCATAGAAGAAGAAGAGAATGACAATGATCCAGAATCCATTGTGATGGATACTTACTTTGACTCAGAGGAGCACTATTTAGAAGACATAGGAGTGTTAACCCAAAAAGAAGAAGAACCCCTCACAAACATCAAAACTGTAAATTCAAAGGAAGGAAGGGAAGGAGGTCAAAAGAAAAAGAAGAGAAAAGCTGTGAAACAAGAAGAGGAGGAATCATTGTTTGAGGTACCAGAAAATTTCAAGAAATATGAAGTTGAAGACCGAAAAATTTTGGTACGAATGCCTAAGAGAGAGGCGATTATAGGAGAATCATATGATAATAAAGAAAAGACCAAAAAAATTGTAGTAACCATTGAAGAGAATGAAGAACGATGTACATACATATTAGACAACCTAAGTGCAAAAGAAGAAGCAGAGCTTGTAGCTCTATTAAGGGAATATAGGGATGTGTTTGCATGGCACTATAGAGATTTGAAGGGAGTAGATCCAAAAATTTGCTCTCAAACGATCCCCATGACTGCTAATGCCAAACCCACCAAACAAAAGCCCTACACATATAATGACACTTATGCAGCTAAAATAAAAGAAGAAATCGATAGGTTGATTGAAGCTGGATTTATTTATGAGATTGAGCATACTGAATGGGTATCCCCCATTGTAGTGGTGCCCAAAAAGAACAAAAAATTGCGAGTGTGTATTAACCTTAAAAAAGTTAATGCCGCTACGATCCGAGATAGTTATCCACTTCCAATCACTGAACATTTATTGGAGCGTGTTGCAGGCAAGGAAGTTTATAGCTTCCTTGATGGATTTTCAGGCTACAACCAAGTAGCCATTGCCCCCGAAGATCAACACAAAACATCTTTTACCATAGAATGGGGAATCTTTGCATTTCGTGTGATGCCATTTGGTCTCACTAATGCACCTGCAACATTCCAAAGGCTCATGTGTCATGTCTTCAAAGAGTTCTTGCGGAAGAGCTTAGAAGTATACGTGGAGGATTTATGTGCGCATTCCCAACAGAGAAGATACCACATTCCTGATCTCAGGCAAATTTTCAACAAGTGTAGAGAATATCGAGTTTGTCTGAACCCAGAGAAGTGTGTGTTCATGGTGCGACAAGGTAAAATCTTAGGTCACATTGTTTCTAAAAATGGGATATCAACAGATGAAGACAAGGTTAGAGCCATAGTAGAGTTTCCAAGACCAAGGAATGTTAAAGAGGTACAAGCTTTTATGGGCCATTGTGGATATTACTGTAGGTTTATCCACATGTATGCCATCATAGCTAAACCTCTTTATGGGTTGTTGACAAATTTTGAGTGGAACGAGGAATGCGAGAATTCCTTCAGTGAGCTGAAGAGACGTTTGTGCTCAGCACCAATACTGGCCACTCCTCATTGGAATAAACCCGTCCATGTCCATGTGGATGCATCCAATCATGCTATAGGATGTGTGCTAGCACAACCCACAGGTGAAGGAAACCTAGATTTGCTGATAGTATATGCTAGTAGGCAATTAAATGCGGCTGAACGAAATTATACCACAACGGAAAGAGAAGGCTTAGGCATGGTATATGCCGTAAAGAAGTTTAGACACTATCTATTGGCCAACAAGCTCAAGTTTTTAACTGATCATCAAGCTTTATTATATTTGGTCAATAAACCTTGCAATACAGGACGCTTAGTAAGATGGTTCCTCTTACTAATGGAATATGATTTTGAAGTGGTTGTCAGGAAAGGTAGGACCCACCTTAGGGCGGACCATCTTTCTCGCATCACTTCAGGAGAGCCACCGCAAGGAGTGTCTGATGAATTACGAGACGCTTATTTGTTCAATTTAGAAGTTGTTCCTAAATGGGCGAATAAGTTGGTACCTATCCTAACATTCGGACCTGCAAATAAGAACGTAAAAACAAACAAGGAAGAAATTGTAAGATCACAAAAATATCAAATATTGGTAGGAAGCATGTACAAACAAGAGACAAATGGTGTATTAGCTTGTTGTGTCGAGGATGATGAACATAGTAGTTGGTTGCAACAAGCCCATGAAGGATTGCTAGGAAATCACTATTCTAAACAACGAACATTGCAGAATCTACAACGTTTAGGAGTGTATTGGCCTAGCATGGACAAAGAAATTCATGAGTGGATCAAGAATTGTCCAGTGTGTCAGAAGAGGCCCCCAGTGGAGCATGCGACTCTTTATCACGTGTCATTAATTCCATATTGGAGTGCTCCATTGGTAGAATTCATGAGATCAGGAACATTACCCAATGAGACTAGTCTAGCAAGAAGAAGAAGCATGGAGCAAGAGGCTCAAGACTACGCCTTAGTAGGAGATAACCTATATCGAAGAGGCAAGGATGGATACCTAAGACTGTGCGTTCATGAATCAGACTACTTGAAAGTCTCAGAAATTGCACACAATGGTGTTGCAGGTGGACACTTTGGGCCTGACAGAGTAATTAAGACCATTCTATTCTCAGGACTTTGGTGGCCAACTCTTCATATGGATGCACATACCTATGTGAAGAAATGTGACACATGCCAACGTGCACAATATCCGATAAGAAAAGATGAGATGCCTTTGAGGCCAATGATGGGAGGACGCACATTCTCGAAGTGGGGTATAGACTTTGTAGGTTCCATTAACCCCCCAACTAGAAACTCCCACACTGAGTACATTATTGTAGCCACAGATTACCTTACAAAGTGGGTGGAAGTAAAAGCCACGACAAAGAATGATGCTCAAACGACGGCTAAGTTTTTATTCGAGAACGTGTTCATGAGATATGGGTTACCAATAGATTTAGTCAATGATAGAGGTACGCACTTCTTGAATGAAGTCATTGACAATCTACTTCAAGAATTCATGGTGATACATAAGAAGTCTACCCCCTATCATCCCCAAGCTAATGGACAAGCGGAGAGCACAAATAAGATCCTATGTAATGTATTGACAAAACTTGTCAATAATAAACGCTCTGATTGGGACAAACAACTACATCATGTTGTTTGGGCTTATCGAGTTTCCTATAAAACGGTACTCAATGCCACTCCATTTCAGATGGTCTTTGGACAGAATGTTGTGCTACCATTGGATTTCCTAATCCCAGCCTTAAAAGTAGCACAAGAGCATGAGTGGAATGGACATGAGTTGTCCTCTAGGATCTTTAATCTAGAACGCTTAGGTGAGATGAGGCTACGAGCGGCAGCAGGCATCTATGCTACAAAGAAAAGACAAAAGGCATACTTTGATGCACACATCAAAGATAAAGGATTGAAAGAGGGAGACCTAGTGCTGGTTTATACGCTAAAGCAACATGCCCTAAAATTGGAGAAACGAGGATATAGACCTATGATCATTAATAGAATCTCCACTAGTGGTGCAATTTAATTGGCCACCTTAGAAGGTGATATCTTGCCGACCTATATAAGTGGTTGTCGAGTCAAGCAATATCAAGAACCTCTTACAGAGGAGATGCTAATGAGACTCAACACAGCTGAGAAGCGGAAAGAGGAAGAGTTGAGGGTCAGAGAAGAAGCACAGGCAAAAGCTAGAGAGCGCATTAGGCGAAATAAGTTAAGGTGATTAGGCCTATATGTCAACACGAAAGCCCCAAAATATCACATGGACATGTGCCAACAATCGGGCATAATTACTTCTCGCATAATCGACTGACGACCCTTTGTGACCATAGAGGTAGGACAAGGAAAGAGTGTAAAGAGTGTGCAAGCATTGGTTGACTCAGGTGCAGCAACTATTGCTGTGAGACTTTCATACTACCAAGGCCTGCAATCGGACATCAAGCCCGTAGAATCATATCTCATAGGATTGGGAGGTGTGGAAACCCCTTGTTTGGGCGAGGTGGAACTTCCCATCTACCTTCAAGATGTTCCAATAAAAGTCAAAATGCTAGTGTGTCACGATGCGGACCTTACAGAGCCACTTGTCCTAGGTCAAGATTGGTTTTATGACCATGCAGTCAACTTGAACCTAAGAAGTCAACTTCTTCAAGTTTGGGTACATGAACAATGCATTACATTAGAATTAGACAACTACATGCTCACAGATTATGGCACCACACACTCTCTCAGTTCCTCTAAGTCCAATCTTCATGAACAAGATGCTGTGTGTGTCAAAAGCTCTATGACCCAGAAGGACTCGATCACGAAAGAACAGACTCAAAGGCAGGTTGACTCCTCTTGTCTGAAGACTAATGTCCTCACAACCAATCAACCAAAAAGGCAAGTGAAGCAGTACATGACAACCGTGATACCTAATAGACAAAGAGAAATCAAGAACAAAGTAGCTTCGGGCATGAAGCAGATTTGGGTATGGAAAAGAGAGCAACCACCAGCCTTGCCAACACGATTTCCACTCAGGCAAGCCAACCATGCGAAGACAAGAAACAAGCAATCAGGACCACCTCCACCAAAGGATATCCGACAAGTCTGGGTGCCTAAGAAATTAGCTACAGCTCAACAAGGACGATTACAAATGTGGGTACCCAAGAAGATCTTACATACACAATGGCCTATGCTCTCCACCATGCAAAAGGTCTCAACAAAGAAGCCAACGAGAGAAAAGGGTAAGAACCGAGCCCAAAGAACAAAAGAAGATAAACTCAATCCTATGGCAAAAGCAAGAAGACAATCATCTAGGATATGGGTTTGGAATCCTAAGGTACCAGTAGCATCCACAACACTAAAGAACCAACCACTCCGGATACAAAATTTAAGCAACCAACCAAAGATGAGGAAGTCAACAAGGACTCGTACACAGCCCAACACCGTTCTAAAATGGGTCCCAAAAATCAATTGTCCTTTTGACATCCAAGGGATACCTCAAACAAAGGCTGCATCAACATCTGCAAGAACATTGAAAGCCTCGACGTGCAGTAACCATGTGCCTTGGCATAACCTTGTCTTTTGCACCATTCATTCATGCATTTCCAAAGTATGCATCAATATAGGGCCACATTACACGGCCGTGCATTGACACCATTGAGAAATCCCAGGCACATGAGACACAATTTCCACATGTAAAATATTTTCTTGATACTAACCTCTGTCATCTTGTTTTCTTCCATTGTTCCAAAAAAAAAAAACATGCCGATGGTCAAACACCATGATGGAGTCCAACACAAAGAAATGAAGATCAACAGACGTTTCACCATGGTAAGACGGGCATGCTTCAAAAACACTATAACCATGATAGATTAGGAAACCTCTTCGTCGGCATACCCTTGAGCACTTAGCTCAAGACCCAAATTCTTGCAACATAATTCTTCCAATGCATTTCCCAACTATGCATGTACAGGGCTACATTACAAGGCCATGCACAAGGCACATTCTTCTTCCAACCCATGCACTAATGCACTTACCCATCAGTCATTATGGGTCAGGAATATTTGGCATGCAAACTTTGGAAGCCATCTTTGACAACCTGAGGACATCAAGGTGACAACAGCACGCAAAGGAAGCAACCACCACCAAGAGCTACTCACACTCAATTGTGATAACCTCTTTTGAGTCCCTCCTAATTTTTGAAAGCTCAACAATACATTCTCATGCTGGAATCAAGAGGGAAGTATATCTGGAGGGACTAAACATGAAGGATGGGACAAGCGACCCCGCTACAAGTGGAAGATGGACCGGGCTTGTTGATACATGAAGGACACTACATCTCTGTGAAAAGAGATGGTGGATGCAATCCAAAGATGAGTAGGTGCCGCTACAACCAGCTTCACACCAGCCAACTGAGACTTCAGAGTTGATTAGTAGACCCTTTGAGCTTTCTAAATCCACCAAAATATCAGCCAAGTACTTTGGAACATGTATCCCAAAAGTTTAAGTCAAGACAGGCTAGTTGCGAAATGACTAGCTCCCAAAACTTGCTATTTTTGGACATACACCTGCTGGAAAAAATGAACAGTGCTCTCAACCTGGAAGGAATTAGAAAAATTCCTTTTGGGCATAGCAAATAGACTTAGCAAGCTTCCTATTCCAAGTTAAAACACTTCAAATGATGGACTGAGCACTGAGAACAAGTTTCATCAAGTTCTGGAACATTCCCACAATTCTCGGGGCTCTGCAGAGATAGACCAGTAAGCAGTAAAATGCAGATATCTCCAAAAGTATAAATCCAATGACCTTGAAAATTTATAGGTACAAACTAGACAGTAAGAGCTATCCAACGCACTTTAAAACACTGAAAAAGGTTCAGTAAAACTCGAGATATGACCTTCTGAAGTTACTACTCTGAGTGAGTATAGCAGAGAACAAAACAGAGAGGTAGATGATAATAAATGTATAGATTCACATATGATTACAACCACATTGGCAATGAATCTTTGCACAATGGGAGTAGAATGATAGAGCTATGGAGTAAGCTCTTCAATCTCTACAAAATGACATGAAGTGGTCACGTACAAGGCTTGCTAATCGCCTCTTCCTTCTTGCTCCTTTTATAGCTATTCTTGGAGGGAGTTTTGAATTCGAATTCGAATGGCTCCACCTAAAAGTGATCCCCAAAGTTAGGAGAGATTCCCTCAGCTCAAAAATTCGTGATTTTGGTAGTTGGAGCCACGAATTTGCTTTTACATCATGGATGAGGTAAGCCATCCTTTTACTTTTTTCTTTTTCCATTTACAAGAGATAAAATGTACTCTTTTACAAGAGGTGTTCACATGACTACTCATGTGACTTACAAATGAGGATAATATCAAGCATATCAAGCATGTAGGCTTGGGCAAAATGCACCAACAGCTCCCCCTCAAGCCTAACATGCTTGGCCTCCAAATAAGTCTTCAATTGTCCTTGATTTCCTGCAAGCCAATCATCAACTTGAATCTACTTAACTTCGTACCATCAAGAGCTTTCGTCAACATGTCTGCACATTGCATATCTGTAGAGACATAGGATAGTTGAATATCCTTGCTCAATAGCTTCTCCCTTACATAATGGTAGTGGACTTCAATATGCTTGGTTCTAGCATGGTATACCGGATTAGCTGCTAGATGTAGTGAGCTTGTGTTGTCACCAAAGATGTGAGGTGTTGAAGAATGAAGTCCAAGATCTGTGTACAAAGATTTTAACCACATGATTTCTTGAGTTGCATTAGCCAAACCTCTATATTCAGCTTCAGTAGAAGATAATGCCACGGTTGGTTGCTTCTTCGATGACCAAGAAATGATTTTTGAACCTGCAAATGATATATACCCTGATGTGCTTCTTCTATCATCTTTAGATCCGGCCCAATCTGCATCTGAGTAGACCTTTAGCTCAATATCTGAAGTATATGAATAAAACAAACCTTCATTCATGGTCCCCTTTAGGTACTTGAGGACTCGCTTGGCCGCTTCCATATGTGGTCTTCTCGGCTTATGCATAAACTGACTCAATATGCTAACACTATAGCATATATCCACCCTTGTGAGTGTTGCATAGTTCAAACTTCCAACCAAGCTTTGATAGCTTGTGATGTCTTCAATTGGCTCTCCTTCATAAGCACTAAGCTTATGATTTTGCTCCATAGGTGTACCTGCACACTTGGTATTTTCCATCTTGAACTTGACGAGCATGTTATGGACATACTTCCTTTGTGTGATGTATATACCTGAATCTGTGTAGATCAACTCCAATCCAAGAAAATAAGTGAGTGGTCCGAGGTCACTTATTTTGAACTCCTCCTTCATTTGACTCTTTACCTGTTTGATTCCTTCAAGATCATTGCCTGTGATAATAATATCATCAACATACACACATAAATAGATCACTTCAGATCCATTCCTCTTTATGAACAAAGAGGTATCCGCCTTGCTAGCTTTGAATCCTTGGTCCTGCAAATAAGTAACCAATCTGAAATTCCAAGCTCTTGGAGCTTGCTTCAATCCATACAAAGCTTTCTTTAGTTTGCATACATAGTTAGGATGATGTGCATCCTCATATCCAGGAGGTTGTGCCATATACACTTCCTCAGAAATCCATCCATTCAAGAAGGCATTCTTTACATCAAGTTGATAAAGATTCCAATTTCTAGATGCAGCAAGACTTATGAGAACCCTAATTGTAGGCATTTTTGCAACAGGAGAGAAAGTCTCCTCATAATCAATACCATGGGTTTGAGCAAACCCTTTAGCAACTAACCTTGCTTTGTGTCTATTTATACTTCCATCTGGATTCCTCTTGATTTTGTATATCCATCGAGATCCGATTATCTTCATAGATGGCTTGTTAGGTACAAGCTCCCAAGTGTCATTCTCCTTCAAGGCTTCCATTTCTTCATCCATTGCATCTCTCCAAGCTTTCTTGCTTTGTGCTTCTTCGAATGTGGTAGGTTCTTCATTGGTTGAATCCTTTGCAATGTAGATTGAGTGCTTGGTGACCAAAGAAGTATCATAACCAAACCTCTCTGGTTTCTTCTTCTCCCTCGAAGACCTTCTAAGTGGTTGATGTGAGCTCTCGGGTCCATATGTAGCATCCTGCATCTTTGCTTTACCTTTGTTCTTCCATAGCTTTAGTCTTTCCAAGTCTTCTAGGTCAATCTCCGAATCACTTTCTTCAATCTGCTTTGGCTCCTTTGGTTGAAGTGATGGAAAATCTTCATCCAAGTCATATGGCAGCTTCACTTTCCTGTCATCATCAAACCATGATTTGTTTTCATCAAAAATTACATCTCTACTCACAGAAAATCCTTTATTGGTTGGATTGTACAATCTATATCCTTTTTGGTTTTGATCATAACCAATGAATACACACTTCTCTGCCTTGGGATCCAATTTCCCTCTTACTTGAGAAGGAATGTGAGCATAGGCTAAGCATCCAAAGATTTTACAATGCTCTAGACTAGGTCTTCTTCCATTCCACACTTCATATGGAGTGGTTCCATCTAGTGACTTAGATGGAAGTCTATTTATGAGATATGTGGCTGTCGACACAGCCTCTGCCCATAGGTAGTTCGGCAATCCCTTTTCGTTGAGCATGGACCTTGCAGCTTCGACGATAGCTCTATTCCTCCTCTCTGCTACACCATTGAGTTCAGGTGTATACCTTGTAGTGACTTCCCTTTTAATGCCTCTTTCATGCAAGAAGGCATCAAATTCAGAAGAGAAGTATTCTCCTCCACCATCTGATCTGAGTCTTTTCAAAGTCCTACCTGTTTGATTTTCAACAAGAGCAATATACTTCTTAAAGCAATTAAACACTTCATCCTTGTGCTTCATGAAAAACAGAATGGTCCACCTGCTACAATCATCTATGAAAGACACATAATATCTTGAGCCTGATATAGATGGCTCCTTACTTGGACCCCACACATCCGTGTGCACTAGATCCAAAGGATTTTGATACATATATCCTTTCTTATTGAAAGGTTGTCTATGAGCCTTGCCGAGTTGACAAGCTTCACACTTATAAATCATGTGTTGCCTTGTGATATTAGGCAAACCAAGTACACTTTGGTCCCTGCAAATCTGTTTGAGTGTCCTCTCACCAATGTGAGCAAGCCTTTTGTGCCATATCTCCAACTCTGTTAGAGTTTGAGATCCATAGCTAAACAAAGCTATGTTCTTTGTATCTTCCACTTCAAAAGTGAAAAGCCTTCCTGTCTTTTCTCCTTTGGCAATCCTTCGAAAGCCTTGCCTTGGGTCTTCAACATATGCTCCAAATCGATTGAATCTAACCTGCAATCCTTTTTCAACAATCTGTCCAACACTTATTAAATTTTTGGTAATTGTAGGGACATACAAGACTTTGCTTAAGAGGTTCATATTCCCATCTGATGTCTTCACATTACCTATCTTCTCCACTGAGTGCTTTGTGTCATCTCCTGTCTGCACTTCATGCTTGTTATGAGGATCTTCCAAATCAGAAAGTAAAGCCACATTTCCTGCTACATGGTTCGAGCATCCCGAATCAATGTAAAATATGTGATCATCATCCTTACCCTTCTTTGTTGATAGATTCATAATCAATAATGAATCTTCTTGACTTTGGTCCTCTGCATAGTTATTGTAATCTCTTCTTCCTCTATGGCCACTTTGATAGTTGTTGTTGTTGTTGTAATTGTTGTTGTAGTAATTGTTGTTGTAGCCTCCATTGTACCTGCCTCTATTTGATCCATAGCCACCTCTATTGAATCCTCTTCCTCTTGAGTTCCTCGGGTTCCTGAAACATTCTTCAGTAGTATGGTTAGATAAGCCACATATGTTGCAAGGTTGAGATGATTGGAATCTCCCCCTGCCTTGCTTTCCACTTCTGCCTCTTCCTCTAGCTCGTCCTCTACCTGCAAAGTTTGCTTGGAAAGAGCTTCCTTCATCTTCATTCTTTCTATTCTTTGACTTGTCCTTGACCTTAGCTTTATCAGAATATAAGGCAGAAGTTTGATTACCTCTTGAGGACTCACCACCTTTGCTAATCTTTGCTTCATGAGTGAAGAGTTGGCCCATGAGTGTGTTGAGGTCGGGTACATGCATATCCATGTATAAATCCATGGCTGTTGTGAATGACTCCCACTTGTCGTCTGCTTTGATTCCATTCATGATTTGTCTTATGATTTGCTCCTCTTCAATTACCTCTCCAATGCTTCCAAGTTGGTCGGAAATCTCCTTCATCTTTGTGACATAATCAGTCACATTTTGCTTCGGGCTTTTCTTCATTGTTGTGAACTCCATCCACAATTGATTCTTCCTTGCTCGAGTGTTGGAAGAGAAGAAAGAAGCAAGTGCATTCCAGGTTTCTCTTGATGTCTTGCATCCCTTGACATGAGGTAAAAGAAAATCAGAGATTGAGTTTAGAATATAGGACCTTGCAAGTGCATCCTTCGAACACCAATTCGAAAGTCCTTCCACTTCTTCATGTGATGGTTGCCCTTTGTTCCTCATGGTTGGCATTGCTTCATCTCCGGATATGAATCCATATAGATTCCTTCCTTGAAGGTAAGCCTCCATCCTTAGAGACCATGCTGGATAGTTGTTTCGATCCAATTTGTCAATTGTTGATGGAAATCCATCTCCCATGTTGCTTGACTATGCTCTGATACCACTGTGAAAAGAGATGGTGGATGCAATCCAAAGATGAGTAGGTGCCGCTACAACCAGCTTCACACCAGCCAACTGAGACTTCAGAGTTGATTAGTAGACCCTTTGAGCTTTCTAAATCCACCAAAATATCAGCCAAGTACTTTGGAACATGTATCCCAAAAGTTTAAGTCAAGACAGGCTAGTTGCGAAATGACTAGCTCCCAAAACTTGCTATTTTTGGACATACACCTGCTGGAAAAAATGAACAGTGCTCTCAACCTGGAAGGAATTAGAAAAATTCCTTTTGGGCATAGCAAATAGACTTAGCAAGCTTCCTATTCCAAGTTAAAACACTTCAAATGATGGACTGAGCACTGAGAACAAGTTTCATCAAGTTCTGGAACATTCCCACAATTCTCGGGGCTCTGCAGAGATAGACCAGTAAGCAGTAAAATGCAGATATCTCCAAAAGTATAAATCCAATGACCTTGAAAATTTATAGGTACAAACTAGACAGTAAGAGCTATCCAACGCACTTTAAAACACTGAAAAAGGTTCAGTAAAACTCGAGATATGACCTTCTGAAGTTACTACTCTGAGTGAGTATAGCAGAGAACAAAACAGAGAGGTAGATGATAATAAATGTATAGATTCACATATGATTACAACCACATTGGCAATGAATCTTTGCACAATGGGAGTAGAATGATAGAGCTATGGAGTAAGCTCTTCAATCTCTACAAAATGACATGAAGTGGTCACGTACAAGGCTTGCTAATCGCCTCTTCCTTCTTGCTCCTTTTATAGCTATTCTTGGAGGGAGTTTTGAATTCGAATTCGAATGGCTCCACCTAAAAGTGATCCCCAAAGTTAGGAGAGATTCCCTCAGCTCAAAAATTCGTGATTTTGGTAGTTGGAGCCACGAATTTGCTTTTACATCATGGATGAGGTAAGCCATCCTTTTACTTTTTTCTTTTTCCATTTACAAGAGATAAAATGTACTCTTTTACAAGAGGTGTTCACATGACTACTCATGTGACTTACAAATGAGGATAATATCAAGCATATCAAGCATGTAGGCTTGGGCAAAATGCACCAACAATCTCAACGTACTACATGGCACACCCACTACAACAAGGGTCTGTCAAGGACGATAGACTCAAGAGGGGGGGAGTGTTGAAGCTCAAGGTCAAGGACAAAATATGGAAGCGCATCAAGGAAGTGGACACACAAGAAGAAGGAGCATATACGAAGCTCTAAGAAGCACCTGTCAAATTTTTAGAAGAAATCCCTATAGAAACAGTGATTTTTATCACTAAAAACCATTGTAAATACCATTTTTCATTTTTTTCAACTCCATTTTGTTCAAGCCGAGGAGTCCTCAAGCTTGAGGAGTATTAGAACTATCATCGTACCAATTTTCATAATTTTTAGACTCCGTTTGGGCCCCCAAATAAGCCTTGGAACCTATTTTTTAACTAGGCCGGACACTAGGTCTGGACAAGGCCAAAACCACTCAAAAACTATAAAAAGGGCTGGAGAGCTCATTTTTGAGGTTAGCTTGTTGTAGTTTTGAGCTTTGTAAGAGATTTCTTTTGTAATCGAAGCTTTCCATTGTTCCACTCTTTGCTCTTACCTTGTGCGTGTGTGTGTATGTGTGTGCACGCACTTGTGCACTTCACTTGCTCTTGGTCTTCATATCGGTCCTCACGTCTCCGCAGATTGACATTTATGAGGTGAAGCTCCTCACGTTGGTACTTGCCATTGTGCTAGAGTGACACCACCCCACCATAGACGTCTATCACGACATACCGATTTCATGACACATGATAGACACCTGTCTATCGTGATAGACACCGTCTATTGCAACACACACCGTCTATCGTAATAGACCCACTTCATGACAGACGACAGACACCGTCTATCATGATAGACACCGTCAATCATGACTGTTGAAGCTCAAAGTCAAGGACAAAGCATGGAAGCACATCAAAAGGTGGACACACAAGGAAAGGGAGCAAGTAGGGAGCTCCAAGAAGTGTATGTCAAATTTTCAGAAGAATCCCCTACAAAAATAGTGATTTTCATCACTAAAAACCATTGTAAATACCATTATCTATTTTTAGTAACTCCATTTTGTTCAAGCCAAGGAGTCCTCGAGCTTGAGGAGTATTAGAAGTACCATCGTACCAATTTTCATAATTTTTAGACTTCGTTTGAGCCCTCAAATAAGCCCTGGAACCTAATTTTTAACTAGGCCGGACACTAGATCTGGACAGGGCCAAAACTAGTCAAAAAACTATAAAAAGAGCTAGAGAGCTCATTTTTGGGGTTAGCTTGTTAGAGAATAGAACTTTTGTAAGAGAACTCTTTTGCAATCTAAGCTTTCCATTGTTCCTCTCTTTGATCTTACTTTGTGCGCGTGTGTGTGTATGTGTGTGCATGTTTGTGTGCTTTCACTCACGCACTTGTGCCTCCACTTGCTCGTGGTCTTCATACCGGTCCTCACGTCTCTGCGGATTGACAAGTAAAGGAGGTGGTGCTTATGCTTGAGCTACACCAAATTTTGGCGCCGTTGCCGGGGAGAGAGCTTCGAGGACGAGCGTTGTGATGGTAAGATCATAGATTTGCGACGTTGGAAGGTAAAAAAAACTGTCATTTCAGTTCATTTTCTGTTTTTTCCTCTTCATCTTCATCATCATCATCATCTCCACCTTCTTCCACCTTCTTCTTCATAGAAAATTCTTGTTTTTTAGTGCATTTTCACCATCTTCATACCATTTTTCATGCATTATTGTGTGGGAGGGAGTTAGGAGAAGCAAGGGAGAGCAAGCGCTGTGTTTTTTTTCATGATTTTCTGCTCATACGGAGTTCGCCATAGCCGGCGCTCAGAAATTTGAATTTCCCGCCAAAAAACACGATTCTGTGATGAAAATCGCGATTCTGTGAAAATTCAAAATTTTTTGAAAAATCACGATTTTCTGTTTTCCCGCCTAAAAGTTGGCTGAAAAAATCACGATTCTGTGGTCATTCTCAGAATCACGATTCTGTGATTGTGCTCAAAATCGTGATTCTCACAAATCACGATTTTCAGTCAAAAAACACGATTTTGAGAAAACACGATTCCCTACTCAAAATCGTGATTCTCAAAAAATCACGATTTTCAGTAAAAAACACGATTTTGTGGAAAAAAGGCGATTCTGTGTAATCACGATTTTTTGCTCAAAATCGCGATTTTCAAAAAACACGATTTTGTGCTCAACATCGCGATTTTCATGCCAAAAACACGATTCTGAAAAAACACGATTTTGTGAAAAAACACGATTTTGTGAATCACGATTCTCTGAGTCAACATCGCGATTTTCAAAAACACGATTTTGTGCTCAACATCGCGATTTTCTTGTCAAAAACACGATTTTGAGAAAATACGATTTTCAGTGGGCTCAAAATCGCGATTCTCACAAATCACGATTTTCAGCCAAAAACACGATTTTGTGAAAAAGGCGATTTTGTGAAAACACGAATTTTCGCTCAAAATCGTGATTTTCAAAAACACGATTTTGTGCTCAATATCACGATTTTCATGCCAAAAACACGATTCTGAAAAAACACGATTTTGTGAAAAAACACGATTTTGTGAATCACGATTCTCTGAGTCAAAATCGCGATTTTCAAAAACACGATTTTGTGCTCAACATCGCGATTTTCTTGTCAAAAACACGATTTTGAGAAAATACGATTTTCAGTGGGCTCAAAATCGCGATTCTCACAAATCACGATTTTCAGCCAAAAACACGATTTTGTGAAAAAGGCGATTCTGTGAAAACACGAATTTTCGCTCAAAATCGCGATTTTCAAAAACACGATTTTGTGCTCAACATCGCGATTTTCAAAAACACGATTTTGTGCTCAACATCGCGATTTTCATGCCAAAAACACGATTCTGAAAAAACACGATTTTGTGAAAAAACACGACTTTGTGAATCACGATTCTCTGAATCAAAATCGCGTTTTTCAAAAACACGATTTTGTGCTCAACATCGCGATTTTCAAAAACACGATTTTGTGCTCAACATCGCGATTTTCAAAAACACGATTTTGTGCTCAACATCGCGATTTTCTGAGTTCACAAAATCGCGATTCTCTGAAAATTCACAAAATCGCGATTTTCTCCAAAGGTCCTGTTTGCCTGTTTTGACCCCCAGGAGCCTGAATTGGCATAACTTTTTCATCCAAAGTCCATTTTTTGAGCTCTATAGCTCGTTGGAAAGCTCGTTTCAAATCCTACACGAGCTCAACTGTTTTTTTCAAGAATAACGCGTTGATTTTGAGATAGGATAATTTGAAGTTGACCCTCAAGTGGGACTAGGGAACCAAGGGGACTCCAAAGAATTTTGAACCATACCAAGGGGAAAATTTGGACTCTTGACTAAAGCTTATGAACCTGAGATCTGGTAGACACTTAGGCAAGGATAAACAAAGCATTAGATCTTCTGAGGCTAGTGTCAACCATACATCCAAGTCTTGGGTGCAACAACTAAGTGGTCATCCTTACGGACTAAGTTCAGACACAAGTGATTCAGAAATGTCTTTTAGCATGGGAAAACCTGCAGGTGGCTCAGGGACTGCCCATCTACAAACACCAGAAGGTCCCTATAAGACACAGTTGGAATATATTCGGACCAACCAATTAGGTGCTCGCATCTATGAGGATGGTCTGAGGCGATCAGTGGTCCAACTCAAAAATCCAGATCAATCCTTTGGACTTGAACACCCGGTGGTCAAGTTCGAAGAGGGTTCATACATTGATAAGGAAGGAACCATGTATGTGGTCACCAACCTACCAGATAGGACGGATGAGTTTGGAAATGTCATTCCTGAGAATGAAATAGGAGACCTAGAACAAGGAAATGTAGGACAAGGACCTTAGACTCCTAGAGGTAAGTCAGTTTTGACCCGAGTGATCACTCCGGACTGGATCCCTCAAGACAACAAAAGCATAGAACTATTTTTGAATAGAGAAACAGAGGAAGCCTTTTGGAGATTCAAACCAGATCAACCTAGCCAATTGGGCATAGTCATCATCTATGAATTCAAAGATCTTGAGATACTAGGCAAAGTTGTCTACCTGGATAACACATCAGAGAAGATATTCTTGGTAATAGAACATGATAGACATGCATATACTTGGAAGAATGAATTGATTTTCCCCCCACCAAGATCCAATGTTTCCCATGGCCCCCAAGGAGTAGGATCATCCCACGCTCATGAAGCTCAGAGAGAAAGAGCTAGAGAGAGACCTGAGGTAAGTTTTGCACACACCGTAGGCAGAAATAGATCAGGATTTGAAAATGGAAGACCTGAAAGAGAGAGACATCAAGCACAGAGGCAACAAAGAGATGAACATGATTTTCCATTGCCTAGACCCCGAGAGCACCCAAGAACCCTTAGACCCACTCAAGTGATCAAGGCAATGAAGAATTATTTTGACGGGTCAGGAGATCCTTATGATCATGTGGCCGAGTTCAAACAAGTGTTAAGAGCTGAACAGGTTGAGGATTTGTTCACCCAGTACGAGGCATTTGGCTTGACTCTTAAGGGCACTGCCTTAGCTTGGTTTCAACCACTGAGTAGTCGCAATTATCGCGACATAGGTCAACTGCTAGACGAATTCATTGTAGAATTTTCCAAGAGTGGTATCAGGCATTGTTGGTGCAAACAAGCCTTCACACTTGGCATTGATTTGTACCTTGAAGACTCAACATAAAGATTGGACATTGATAGCTTAGCATTGGATATCAACCTTGAAGGTTTTACAAGAGTTTGGATTAATTCATGAAGACTTCATTTGAAGGAAGAGCATAGGAACACATGCCTATGCTTAGTTATCTTTTACCTCATGTAAAAGTCAATATGACTTCATATAATCACACCTACCTTCAAAAGTCGTGGAATTTGGAAGGTATGAATGGAGAGAATATCTCCATATGTTTAGATGAGAGATTTGAGGGAGCCTACATTTGAGTTTGAAATTCAAACCTCAAGTGATACCTTATAAAAGACTAGGAAAAAACTCGCGGGTTAGTCTCTCTCATTCAGTTCAACTCCCGAGGTCTATCACTCATTGTAACTGAGTGTGTGTTAGTGCTACTTCATAGCCTACACCACTACACCTCAATTAGCTATGCTTGTCAAGCTAATGAGATTGTACAACCATCTAAATCAATAGTATATACACATTTACCATCTCTGATTTTCTCTGTGTCATCTTCTCCAAGTTTGTCAACTTCAGAGAAGCATATCTCAAGATCTACTGAACCAAATTGGATGATTCAAAGCTCATTGGAACCAGCTCAAAGTATTCTACAACACTATAAAGTTTCAAGTCATTCCATTCAGTCATTTGGGAGAAATTGCGGACGAAGCGGTCTCTGGTATTTTTCTGTGTAGATCCTAAAAAGTCGGGGGTGTCTCTGATTTTGCTAAAGACCATTCTCAGTGCATAGTTTATCAATTGGAGTGATTTAACTTGCTAATGGTAGCTTGTTAAGTTAATTTAATACTCCCAGAAGGAATTAATCCAATTGTAAGTGTGCTGGTCACACTGAGCTTAAGACTGAGCAGGTATCATTACAGGAATAGAAAGTTTTTGGACTTGTGAAGGTTCAAAATCATCTGTTTTGATTTGGTTATTACACAATTAATTTGTAAAGCACATATATAGTTTCTTGGTATCATTTGGAAGCTCAAGGGGTCCACTAAGCATACCTGGAATCAAAGGAGGGCTGGTGTGAAGTAGGTTTAGCAACTCCAACCTCACCTTCTGAGTGCATCCAGCCATCACATCCAACAGTGGTATCAGAGCAAATAAGGTAATCATGGGTGATGGTTTCCCTTCCTTCATTGACAAATTGGATAGAAATAATTACCAGGCTTGGTCATTGAGAATGAAGACCTATCTACAAGGGAGAAGCTTGTATGGATACATATCAGGAGATGAGGAATTGCCCTCATTCAAGACCAGAGGCCTACCTACAAAGGATGAACATGAGAGGCTCAACCAATGGTGTGCAAAAGATGCTTTGGCAAGGTCATATCTTCTAAACTCTATTTCTGATTTCCTTCTACCTCATATAAGGAATTGTAAGACTTCCCAAGAGACTTGGGAAACCTTGTCAACATATTTTTCATCAAGCACAAGGGCCAGAAAGAATCAGCTATGGATTGAGTTTACAACTCTTAGGAAGCAATCAAAACAATGTGTCTCAGATTTTGTCACCAAAGTCAAAGACATTGCAGATCAACTTGCAAGTGTTGGAGAAGAAATTGAGGAAGAGCAGATAGTCAGACAAGTGATCAATGGACTAAAGGCAGATGACAAGTGGGAGAGCTTTACCACAACAATGGACTTGTACATGGACATCCAAGCACCTGATCTAACAACTCTGATTGGACAACTCTTTACACATGAAGCAAAGATCACAAAGAATGGAGAGCAATCAAAAGGTAACAATCCCTCTACCCTATATACTGATAAGAAGACTAAAGACAAGGGTAAAAGCAAGAAGGTTGATGAAGAAAGCTCTACCTCCCAAGCAAACTATGCAGGGAGAGGTAGATCTTCTAGAGGTAGGGGCAGAGGAGGTAAGTCAGGAAGGGGGAGACCCTATAACCAATCTCCATGCAATATTTGTGGCTTGTCTAACCATACTACAGATAAATGCTACAAAAACTACAAGAACCAAAGAGGAAGAGGTCACCAAAGAGGAGGATACTCTCAAGGCAGAGGCAGATTCAATCAATCTCAAGGCTACCATGGCTACAACAATAATTACAACAACAACTACAATCACAATGGCAATTATCAAGGTGGATATAGAAATAGGAAGGATTACAACAATTATGCAGAGGATCAAGATGATTCCTTGTTGATCATGAACATGACATCTAAATCAGGTATCAATGATGATCACTTATTCTATATTGATTCAGGTTGCTCTAACCATGTAGCTGGAAATGTTGCCTTACTCTCTGATTTGGAAGAACCTAAAGGCAAGCACCAAGTGCAGACAGGTGATGACACTAAACATTCAGTTGTTAAAGTCGGTAATGTCAAAACAAGTGATGGTAATCAGAATTTACTAAGCAGAGTGTTGTATGTTCCAACAATCACCAAGAATCTGATGAGTGTAGGTCAGATTGTTGAAAAAGGTCTACAGGTCAGGTTCACTCAACATGGTGCATATGTGGAGGATCCAAGACATGGATTCAGAAGGATAGCCAAGGGAGAAAAATCAGGTAGATTGTTTACCTTTGAACTTGAAGACACTAAGAGTATTGCTTTGTACAACTATAAGGACCAAACCCTATCAGAATTGGAGATTTGGCACAAGAGATTAGGTCACATTGGAGAGAGGACTCTAAAACAAATGAGTAGAGATCAATGTGTGCTTGGGATACCTAATGTATCCAAGCAACATATGATATACAAGTGTGGGGCTTGTCAATTTGGTAAGTCACACAGATTGCCCTATACCAAGAAAGGTTTTATGCATGAAGATTATTTGGAATTGGTGCATACAGATGTTTGGGGACCTAGCAAGGAGCCATCCATATCTGGATCAAGGTACTATGTGTCCTTTATTGATGACTATAGCAGGTGGATTGTCTTATACTTCATGAAACATAAGGATGAAGTATTTAATTGTTTCAAAAGGTATCTTGCATTAGTTGAAAATCAAACAGGTAGACATTTGAAGAGGCTAAGGTCAGATGGTGGTGGAGAATACTTCTCCAATGACTTTGAAGATTTCTTGCAGGAAAGAGGCATCAAGAGGGAGATTACTACAAGGTACTCACCTGAACAAAATGGGGTAGCTGAGAGAAGGAATAGACTCATTGTAGAGATAGCTAGATCTATGTTAAATGAAAAGAAATTGCCAAATTATCTTTGGGCAGAGAGTGTATCTACTGCCACATACTTAATTAACAGGTTTCCATCAAAGACACTTGATGGAATGACACCCTATGAGACTTGGCATGGTAAGAGACCATCTCTGGATCATTGCAAAATCTTTGGGTGTGTAGCATATGTGCATATTCCCTCACAGGTAAGGGGAAAACTAGATCCTAAGGCTGAAAAGTGTATCTTCATTGGGTATGATTTGAATCAGAAGGGATACAGGTTTTATAACCCCTCAAACAAAGGCTTCAAGGTAAGCAGAGATGTCATCTTTGATGAAAATGATTCATGGTATGAAAATGAGTGCAGGAAAATTAGCCTACCTTATGATATGGAAGAAGACTTTCCAAAGCTTATCAGGCAAGAACCAACTCAGAAAGAGGACACAAGCTCAGATGATGAAGACACCATCAACATTGAAGAGTTCAAGGCTTGGAAATCCAAAGGGAAGATGAAGATGAAGCAACTAGAAGACAATCCAGAATCCTCAACTCAAGCTATGAGGAGATCTCAAAGAGAAAAGAAGAAACCTATTAGGTATGGGTATGATACTTCACTTGTAACCAAGCACTCTGTATATCTTGCAAAGGATATCTTGAATGAAGAACCAGGTACATTTGAAGAAGCAATTACTAAACCACAATGGAAGGAAGCAATGGATGAAGAAATGGAGGCTCTCAAGGAAAGTGATACTTGGGACTTGGTACCCAAGAAGGACTCCATGAAGGTGATAGGATCCAGATGGATCTACAAACTCAAAAGAAACTCATATGGTACAATAAACAGGTATAAAGCTAGGTTGGTAGCCAAGGGTTTTGCACAAACCCAAGGCATTGATTATGAGGAGACATTTTCTCCTGTGGCCAAGATGCCAACTATCAGAGTTATGGTGAGTGTAGCTGCATCCAAGAATTGGAACATGTACCAATTGGATGTGAAGAATGCATTCTTGAATGGATGGATATCTGAAGAAGTCTACATGTCACAACCACCTGGCTATGAGGATCCTAATAAGGTAAATCATGTTTGTAAATTGAAGAAGGCTCTGTATGGATTGAAGCAGGCACCTAGAGCATGGAATTACAGGTTGACAACCTATCTCCTAGATCAAGGATTTGTGATGAGTAAAGCAGATACTTCATTGTTTATAAAAAGGAACAATTCAGAGGTAATATACTTGTGTGTCTATGTTGATGACATCATTATTACAGGAAATGATGTTCAGGGAATAAGACACATCAAAGGACAAATGATGAAGGAATTCAAGATCAATGATCTTGGATTATTGAAGTACTTCCTAGGACTTGAATTGGTCTACACAAATTCAGGTATATTTATTACTCAGAAGAAGTACATTCAGGACATGGTCAAGAAGTTTAATTTGCAGGAAGCTAAAGTCTCAAACATTCCTATGGAGGTCAACCACAAACTTAGTGCACATGAAGGAGAAGAACTCAAGGATATTACAGGTTACCAAAGTTTGGTAGGTAGTCTTAATTATGCTACCTTAACCAGGATTGATATATCATATGGTGTTAGTGTACTTAGCCAATTTATGCATAAACCAAGAGTACCACATTTGGAGGCAGCCAAGAAGATAGTAAAGTACCTAAAGGGAACACAAAATCATGGTTTGTACTTTCCATATTCATCAGACATTGATATTAAGGTATACTCAGATGCAGATTGGGCAGGTTGCAAGGATGACAGGAGGAGTACATCTGGTTACATATGCTTTGCAGGTGATAAACCAATTTCTTGGTCATCCAAGAAACAACCCACAGTAGCTCTATCATCTACTGAGGCAGAGTACAGAGGGCTAGCCAATGCCACTCAAGAAGCTATATGGTTGAAGCTATTATATTCAGAATTGGGCCTATACACAAGGGCACCAATCATATTTGGTGATAACACAAGTTCTCTTCACCTAGCAGCTAATCCAATTTATCATGCTAGGACAAAACACATAGAGGTTCACTACCACTATGTGAGGGAAAAATTACTTAGCAAAGAAATTCAATTATCATATGTGTCTACTAACATACAATGTGCAGATTTGCTTACTAAAGCATTAGATGGAAACAAGCTATGCAAGTTTAAATCCATGATTGGATTACAGGATATCATTGAAGACTAAAGATGAAGACTCAAGCAAGTGTTTGGCTTGAGGGGGAGCTGTTGGTGCAAACAAGCCTTCACACTTGGCATTGATTTGTACCTTGAAGACTCAACATAAAGATTGGACATTGATAGCTTAGCATTGGATATCAACCTTGAAGGTTTTACAAGAGTTTGGATTAATTCATGAAGACTTCATTTGAAGGAAGAGCATAGGAACACATGCGTATGCTTAGTTATCTTTTACCTCATGTAAAAGTCAATATGACTTCATATAATCACACATACCTTCAAAAGTCGTGGAATTTGGAAGGTATGAATGGAGAGAATATCTCCATATGTTTAGATGAGAGATTTGAGGGAGCCTACATTTGAGTTTGAAATTCAAACCTCAAGTGATACCTTATAAAAGACTAGGAAAAAACTCGCGGGTTAGTCTCTCTCATTCAGTTCAACTCCCGAGGTCTATCACTCATTGTAACTGAGTGTGTGTTAGTGCTACTTCATAGCCTACACCACTACACCTCAATTAGCTATGCTTGTCAAGCTAATGAGATTGTACAACCATCTAAATCAATAGTATATACACATTTACCATCTTTGATTTTCTCTGTGTCATCTTCTCCAAGTCTGTCAACTTTAGAGAAGCATATCTCAAGATCTACTGAACCAAATTGGATGATTCAAAGCTCATTGGAACCAGCTCAAAGTATTCTACAAGTCTATAAAGTTTCAAGTCATTCCATTCAGCCATTTGGGAGAAATCGCGGACGAAGCGGTCTCTGGTATTTTTCTGTGTAGATCCTAAAAAGTCGGGGGTGTCTCTGATTTTGCTAAAGACCATTCTCAGTGCATAGTTTATCAATTGGAGTGATTTAACTTGCTAATGGTAGCTTGTTAAGTTAATTTAATACTCCCAGAAGGAATTAATCCAATTGTAAGTGTGCTGGTCACACTGAGCTTAAGACTGAGCAGGTATCATTACAGGAATAGAAAGTTTTTGGACTTGTGAAGGTTCAAAATCATCTATTTTGATTTGGTTATTACACAATTAATTTGTAAAGCACATATATAGTTTCTTGGTATCATTTGGAAGCTCAAGGGGTCCACTAAGCATACCTGGAATCAAAGGAGGGCTGGTGTGAAGCAGGTTTAGCAACTCCAACCTCACCTTCTGAGTGCATCCAGCCATCACATCCAACAGGCATAACACATCATCCCTGATCCACAGTTTCAAGCAGACACCCCAAGAAACAGTGCGACTAGTAGGTAGAAGGTTCAGACAGTACCTAGAAAGATGCCCTACTCCAGAGTTACCCACACCAGCCAAACAAGTGGCTTTATTCTTAGATGGCTTACTGAGCACAAAGTTAAGATCATATGTGTACTTGAAAGAACCTAGATCCATAGAAGAGTGTGTGCGGACGTGCATCGACATAGAAGATAACTTGGGTGAGGAGTTAGGATTGTCCAAACTCTACAAAGATTCGGATAGTTCTACTAGTCATACTTCAAAGATCTCCACAGAAATAGAAGAGATAGCTGAGCAAGTTGCCAAGAAGCTGGGAGTCCAAAATAAACAAACACAGAGAGTCACTCCAGTGAATCGGTGTTATACTTGTGGGGGCGACCACATGGCTAATGTATGCCCAAGGCAAAACCAAAACATTAGAGAAAGGAATGCTCCATATTGCACTATTGAGAGAAAATACACAAACCACACGGCTCAAGATTGTCCCTACAATAGGCAGGCTGTTAGACAGAATTATCAACAACCTTACCCACAAGGTAGGTATCAGAACCAATACCAATAGCCATATTATAAACCACAACAGCAATATCAGGTACCATATAGGCCACAACCTGTCTTGGGAAACCAACCACCAGCTCCAGCCAACGTGATTCCAGTCAAATATGTTGTGGGAGAAGAAAATCCAAATAGAGCATTGGTGCCACTAACCCCATTGATACCAGATAATGACTCTCATGCTCATTGTTCAGACTACTCCCATGAAGGTAGTCCACATGCTTATTACACAGAGTCACCTGAACATAGTGAGATTTACTCGTATCAATATGAGGTACCACCTATGGAGCAAAATTGGGAGCCAGAATACTCCAATGTCATGTACACACATCCTAACCCTAGGCCCCAGTTGAGACAAATGAGACCACAAGCCCCTAGAGGATCTTGTTTCAGATGTCAAGGTGACCATTTCATTCGTGACTGTCCCCACCCACCATCTCCGAGTCAAGGACAGGCTATCACAATACAGGCTTTTTGTCCTGATTGCGGCAAAGACCATCTCCCCAGAGATTGTCCAAGAAACCCCTCCAGTGCACCCAAGATTACACCCATTAATGTGGTAGGCCTAGTGGCAGATTCAAGTTCAAGTAGTAGCAATGTGGCTCCTATACAAGCTGTCACTAGAGCACAAGCCTTAAAACAGGATAAACCAGTAGAACAATCAGAGTCGAGTGAATCGGGAGAGCCTAGTAAGAGGAAAACAAGAACGTGGAAGGATACCAGAGAGAAGGCCAATCGCAAGTGGAATAAAAAGTTATCGGAACTAGAAGAAAGCTTAAAAGAATCGAAAACAAAAATAGAAGACATTGCATCTCAAAGCCCCTCGCATGCCGAAACTCCATCCACTCCACCTCATCCCACCCCACCACCCATTGTAAATAGACCGCAACCAGGGTCTGTTCTGGCAGATCCAACCCCAGAAGGCTTGGACATGATGTTCAAGGCCTACCAGGCTCGACTTCAAGAAGGGCCTACAGCGGAAAACCTAGACAAGAGTTACCCTAGAGCAGATTTAGAGATTGAACGGATGAAAATGTGCATGAAGATGGTAGAACAAGCTCAAGCCATACTTGAGACTAGTCAAAAGTTCAATCAGACAAACTCTATCAAATCAGATTTGCATTTCCAGGGCTTACTAGAAAGATTAGAGCAATTGGTAAACAAACCACAAGTTTCTTTACCTCCACAGGCTCAACCAGCTCTACCACAGGCTTATGTTCCTAATTCCACAGACGCTGGAATACCTCCTTCAATTCAACAGTACTCTCAAGAGTTCTTGCGGGAAATACAAGAAGATAAATGGGCCAAGGAGAAGGGTAATTCCCCTCCTATTCCTGAGATTGATGATCTTCATGATCAATTTCCCCAAGACATTCCATCTATTTACGGAGATGAAGCAGAACAACAAGAAGACGAAAGGTTAGATTTTGAATCTAATACCTTAGAAGAACTGCCTCAATTTCCAGGCCCATGGGAATCTGAATCTCTCCAGATTAGAGCTCCCACAATACTAGTAAGAAATGAAGACTCAGTGGTTCCAAGGAACACGGATGTCGTGAAGAACACTAAGGTTCAGTGTCATCTCACTGTAGAAGAGCTGCTCAAAGCAAAACCTGAGCTTTGGAATCATGTGAAGGATCACGTTCCAGAACTTGATTCCAACATGCCAAAAGCAGGCTCCAAGCAAAGGGTACCAGAGATACCTCTAGACAAAATAGGGGACATGTGTGAGGGTGAAGAAGGTAATACTTATCTCCCAATCACCTACCAAGGTTACACAACCAAAGCAATCATAGATTCAGGTGCTGGTGTTGCTATTGCGACCACCTCCTTGTGGAAGCAATGGGGCAAGCCTACATTAAGACCAACTAGAATGAAGCTTCAAATGGCTGATGGTCATTTTGAAAGACCTCTAGGATTGCTAGAAGGGATCACTCTAACCACTTGTGGTGTAGAGTTTGAGCACACATTTGCTATATGTGACTTTGAGAAAAATAATGTCTATGAGATGATCCTAGGAAGACCCTTCCTACGACAATTGCAAATAGTACAGGATTGGGGAACTAACTCCTTGTACTTACAGCACTTAGGGGTCACCACCAAGGTCAATTCGAAGGATTACACCTTCAGAGATGTACCACCCCTACAGTGGAATTCTATCCACAAAGTGAAAGAAGATTCCATCTCTGTGCATTCTGAAAGTTCACCTGATCCATCATGGCTGCATGAAGATACTCATTTGTGGATGTGCAAAGTCGCAAAGGAAGAGGAAAAACGTTTAAAGGCAAGGGAAGAAGGAACTTCACTAGGAGATAGACCAGTTAGAGACCCAGCCTACACACCGATGATCTTTCCAGATGAGGAGTTTGAGCCTCATGGCTGGCCAGAAATCTTAGCCACCATGGACATTGCTGTCAATGAGGAACAGTGGACACCTCATTGTGATGAGGAGGGTTATGATATCTCCGTGTTCATGTGTCAACCCTTGCTAGAAGAATGTGACCCTAGTGATGTCATAGAAGAAGAAGAGAATGACGATGATCTGGAGTCGATTGTGATGGATAGTTGCTTTAACTCAGAGCAGCACTATCTAGCAGATATAGGAGTGTTCACCCAGAAAGAAGAAGAACCTCTCACAAGTATTAAAACAGTAAACTCAAAGGATGGAAGTGAGAGTAGTCAAAAGAAAAAGAAAAGAAAAGCAGTGAAACAAGAAGAGGAGGAATCATTGTTTGAAGTACCAGAAAACTTCAAGAAATATGAAGTTGACGACCGCAAAATTTTGGTACGAATGCCTAAGAGAGAGGCCATCATAGGAGAATCATATGATAATAAAGAAAAGACCAAGAAGATTGTAGTGACCATTGAAGAGAACGAAGAGAGATGCACATACATAGGAGATGACCTAAGTGCAAGAGAAGAAATGGAGCTCATAGCTCTATTAAGGGAATATAGGGATGTGTTTGCATGGCACTATAGAGACTTGAAAGGGGTAGATCCAAGAATTTGCTCTCATACTATCCCCATGACTGCTGATGCTAAGCCCACCAAACAGAAGCCCTACACATATAATGATACCTATGCAGCCAAAATAAAAGAAGAAATTGATAGGTTGATTGAAGCTGGATTCATCTATGAGATTGAGCATACCGAATGGGTGTCCCCCATTGTTGTGGTACCCAAGAAGAACGGGAAGTTGCGAGTGTGTATTAACCTTAAAAAAGTTAATGCCGCTAAGATTAGAGATAGTTATCCACTTCCAATCACAGAACACCTATTGGAGCGTGTTGCAGGCAAGGAAGTTTATAACTTCCTTGATGGATTTTCAGGTTACAATCAAGTAGCCATTGCCCCAGAAGATCAACACAAAACAGCTTTTGCTACAGAGTGGGGAATCTTTGCATTTCGTGTGATGCCATTTGGGCTCACCAATGCACCTGCAACATTCCAAAGGCTCATGTGTCATGTCTTCAAAGAGTTCTTGCGAAAGAGCTTAGAAGTGTATGTGGATGATTTATGCGCTCATTCCCAAGAAAGAAGGTTTCACATCCCTGAGCTCAGACAAATCTTCAACAAGTGTAGAGAATATCGAGTGTGTCTGAACCTAGAAAAGTGTGTGTTTATGGTGCGTCAAGGTAAAATCTTAGGTCATATTGTTTCTAAGAATGGAATCTCAACAGATGAAGATAAGGTACGAGCCATAGCGGAGCTACCAAGGCCAAGGAATATTAAAGAGGTACAAGCCTTTATGGGCCATTGTGGATACTACCGTAGGTTTATCCACATGTACGCGATCATAGCTAGACCCCTTTATGCCTTGTTGTCTAATTTTGAGTGGAACGCCGAATGCGAGAATTCTTTCAACGAACTAAAGAAACGTTTGTGCACGGCACCAATACTCACCACTCTTGATTGGAATAAACCATTCCATGTCCATGTGGATGCATCCAATCATGCCATAGGATGTGTGCTAGCACAACCCACAAGTGAAGGAAACTTAGATTTGCCCATAGCATATGCTAGTAGACAGCTCACTGTAGCTGAACGGAACTATACCACAACTGAGCGAGAGGGCTTAGGCATGGTATATGCTGTGAAGAAATTTAGACACTATTTATTGGCCAACAAGTTCAAGTTTTTCACTGATCATCAAGCTTTGTTATATTTGGTCAATAAACCTTGCAATACTGGACGCTTAGTAAGATGGTTCCTCTTACTAATGGAATATGACTTTGAAGTTGTTGTCAGGAAAGGTAGAACCCACCTTTGGGCAGATCACCTTTCTCGCATCACTTCAGGAGAGTCACCGCAAGGAGTGTCTGACGAATTACCCGATGCTTATCTGTTCAATTTAGAAGTTGTTCCTAAATGGGCAAATAAGTTGGTACCAGTCCTAACCTTTGGCCCTGCAAATAAGAATGTGAAAACATCACAAGAAGAAATTATAAAATCACAAAAATATCACATATTAGTAGGAAGCATGTACAAACACGATACTGAGGGTGTATTAGCTTGTTGTGTGGAGGATGATGAACATAGTAGTTGGTTGCAACAAGCCCATGAAGGAATGCTAGGAAATCACTATTCTAAACAACGAACATTGCAGAATCTAAAGCGTTTAGGAGTGTATTGGCCTAGCATGGACAAAGAAATACATGAGTGGATTAAGAATTGTCCAAGGTGTAGAGAGAGACCCCCAGTGGAGCATGCGACCCTTTATCAAGTGTCATTAATTCCAGATTGGAGTGCTCCATTGGTAGAGTTTATGAGATCAGGAAGATTACCCAAAGAGGCTAGTCTAGCAAGAAGAAGAAGCATGGAGCAAGAGGCTCAAGGCTATGCCCTAGTAGGAGACAACCTATACCGAAGAGGCAAAGATGGTTACTTACGACTGTGCGTTCACGAATCAGATTATTTGAAAGTCTTAGAAACTGCACACAGTGGTGTTGCAGGTGGACATTTTGGTCCTGACCGAGTGATCAAGACCATTCTATTCTCAGGACTTTGGTGGCCCACTCTTCATATGGATGCACATACCTATGTGAAGAAATGTGACACATGCCAACGTGCACAATATCCAGTTAGAAAAGACGAGATGCCCTTGAGGCCAATGATGGGAGGACGTGCATTTTCAAAGTGGGGCATAGACTTCATAGGTCCTATTAACCTCCCAGCTAGAAACTCCCATGCAGAGTACATCATTGTAGCCACAGATTACCTTACAAAGTGGGTAGAAGTCAAAGCCACAACAAAGAATGATGCTCAGACTACGGCTAAGTTCTTATTCGAGAATGTGTTCACGAGATATGGACTACCAATAGAATTGGTGAGCGATAGAGGCACACACTTCTTGAATGAGGTCATTGAAAATCTTCTCCAAGAATTCTTGGTGATACATAAGAAATCTGCCCCCTATCACCCACAAGCCAACGGACAAGCCGAGAGTACCAATAAGATCCTCTGTAACGTATTGACAAAATTGGTAAATAATAAACGCTCTGATTGGGACAAACAACTTCATCATGCTGTTTGGGCTTATCGAGTTGCCTACAAAACGGTACTCAACGCCACCCCATTTCAGATGGTCTTCGGACAAAACGCTGTGCTACCATTAGATTTCTTAATCCCTGCCTTAAAAGTAGCACAAGAGTATGAGTGGAATGGGCATGAATTGTCCTCTAGGATCTTTGATCTCGAACGCTTGGGTGAGACGAGGCTACGAGCGGCAGCAGGCATCTACGCTGCAAAGAAGAGGCAAAAGGCATACTTTGATGCACACATCAAGGATAAGGGATTGAAAGAGGGAGATCTAGTGTTGGTATACACACTAAAACAACATGCCCGTAAGTTGGAAAAAAGAGGATACGGACCCATGATCATTAATAGAATTTCCACTAGTGGTGCAATTCAGTTGGCCACTCTAGAAGGAGATATCTTGCCAAACTATATTAGTGGCTGTAGAGTCAAGCTATATCAAGAACCTCTTACTGAGGATATGCTAATGAGACTCAACACTGCTAAGAAGCGAAAAGAAGAAGAGTTAAGAGTGAGAGAAGAAGCACAGGTAGAGGCCAGAGAGCGTATTAGGCGAAATAAGTTAAGGTGATTAGGCCTAGATGTCAACTCAAAAGCCCCAAAATATCACATGGATATGTGTCAAAAGTCAGGCATAGCGACTTCTCAGGTCATTGATCGAAGACCCTTTGTGACCATAGAGATAGGACAAGGGAAGGGTGCAAGGACGGTGAAAGCATTGATTGACTCAGGTGCAGCAAGTAGTGCAGTTAGACTTTCCTACTGCCAAGACTTGCAGTTGAACATCAATCCCATAGAAGCTTATCTCATAGGATTGGGAGGTGTGGAAACCCCTTGTTTGGGCGAGGTGGAACTTCCCATCTACCTTCAAGATGCTCCAATGAAAGTCAAAGCGCTAGTATGTCAAGATGAGAACCTTACAGAACCACTTGTCTTGGGTCAAGATTGGATCTATGACCATGCAATTAACTTAAACCTAAGAAGTCGAACTCTTCAAGTTTGGGTACATAAACAATGCATTACATTAGAATTAGAGAACTGCATGCTCCTAAATCATGGCACCACACACTCTCTTAGTTCTTCCAAGACTAATCATATGAAAGAAGATGTTGTATGTGTCAAAAGCTCTATGATGCAGAAGAAGTCAATCGTGGAAGACCAGATTCGAAGGCGGGTGGATCTTTCTTCTTCTCCAAAGAATCAAGTAGCCACAGTAGTGAGTCCACCACACAAGCAAACACAACCGTTCACGAAAACTGCTACATCAAATAGAAAGACACCATTTGATAAAAAAGCAGTTCCGAGCATGAAGCAGATATGGGTACGCAAAGGAGAGCAACCACCAACCTTGCCCCCACAAATTCCATCCATGCAAACCAACCAGGCCAGAAGACGAAGGAAGCAGCTCAGACAAGCTCAATCACAAGGTATCCAACAAGTTTGGGTGCCTAAGAAGTTAGTTGCAGCTCAACAAGGGCAATTACAGATGTGGGTACCTAAGAAGCTCCTACATCAACAACAAACTTTGTTCTCCCACATGCAAAAGGTTTCAACAAAGAACCCAAAAAGAGAAAAGGGTAAGAACCACGTACAGAGACCAAAGGAAGATCAAATCAGCTCTTCAACATTAGTAGGAAGACATGCAAAAAGGATATGGGTTTGGAAGCCAAAAGTGCGAGTAGCCTCCACCGAACCAAAGCGTCAACCACACTGGATACCACAGTTCAGAAAGCATCCAAAGAGAAAGACGCCTGAAATGACCTCTACAGTGCCAAATGATGTTCTAAAATGGACTTCAATAAGGAGGATTACATCAGTTCGAGACTCAATGGATACCTCCACCAAGGTCGGCATCAACCTCCACAAATAACATCGAAAGCCTAGAACGAGCAACAACCATGTGCTCCTTGCACAACCCTGTCTTTTGCACCATTCAGGTCATGCATTTCCAAATGCATTAATATAGGGCCACATTACACGGCCGTGCATAAACACACTTGAGAATCCCACGCACAAGAGCACAGTGACATATGTCAAATATTTTTATTGATACTAACCTTTGTGTTTTTGTTTTGTGATATCCTGTTCCTCTAAAAAAAAAAAAAAAAAAAAAAGAAGAGAGAAAGAAAAGCGGGAGAGAGCTTGTTCCCAGGTTTGGCTTATGAAACATGAATGAGTCATGCTTAGTTGAAGGTGGAACTGTTGATTACTAGGCATTTATCAATTTGGATAGAAGTGTGTCTCGGCCAACAGTAATTATTATTGCTGCCTTATCTGGTAGATGACAAGCATTTGGCATGAACATGGCATCTACAACTATGATTTTCTCTTACCATGGTAGGAATGAAGAGCTTGAAGGTCCGCAACTTGAGTGATGCTTAACTACTTCATGTACCAGAGCATCCAAGGAGATATCTGCACAAGGTAGTTCTGGAGGAGAAGACTCCTGCATATGGTGAGCTAAAGAGAATATGTGACACTCAGCTTGGTGTAGTTACCCGATGTGGCTTGCCAAGGAATATAAAGCAATTCAATTCTCAGTATTTCCTGAACCAGTATGGAACAGTAGCACTGGTGAATGGTCTATGTCAATCAGCATGGTAATCTCTTAGAAACCGGCACGTGTCCAACATTCCTCTGAGTGTCAATATAGGGAAGTGAACGTGCATGAGCCCAAGCTCAGAAATGCACATTGTTAGTGACAAATCTTGCTTTGAAAAGAGGAGAGGGGATCCACCACTCAAAAGATCTCATCAGTGGACAATCAACAGGGACATTCATCAACAAGGTTCCATCCCAAAGGCCGAGTGTACAACACGAAGAGACAAACATCCATCAACCTTCTCCATGGTAAGTATCTTTACTCTGGAAACACCATAACCATGATAGTTTAGGAAACCTCTTCGTCAGCATACCCCTGAGCACTTAGCTCAAGACCCGCAATTTTTGCACCATACTTCTTCCAATGCATTTTCCAAGTAAGCATGCGTAGGGCTACATTACAAGGCCGTGCACAAGGCACATACTTTTTTCAACCCAGGCACGAACACACTTACCCATCATTCATTATGGGTTATGAGTAGTTGGCATGACTGCTCTCAACATCATCTTTGGAAGAGCTAGCGGACATCTTGGGAACAACATCCATATCTCAGAAGCAAATTGAAGCCAGTAGTTGCTCCAAATCACTCTTGACAACCTCTTTTGAGCAACTTGCAGTTTTGAAAGCTCACAACGACACATTCTTGCTGGATCCAAGGAACCAGCTCATACAACGGATGGACACCACCTCTCAAAGCACTACATGGAACAGCCCTTCCAACAAGGGTCTGTCAAGGACGACAAACTCGAGAGGGGGGGGAGTGTTGAAGCTCAAAGTCAAGGACAAAGCATGGAAGCACATCAAAAGGTGGACACACAAGGAAAGGGAGCAAGTAGGGAGCTCCAAGAAGTGTATGTCAAATTTTCAGAAGAATCCCCTACAAAAATAGTGATTTTCATCACTAAAAACCATTGTAAATACCATTATCTATTTTTAGTAACTCCATTTTGTTCAAGCCAAGGAGTCCTCGAGCTTGAGGAGTATTAGAAGTACCATCGTACCAATTTTCATAATTTTTAGACTTCGTTTGAGCCCTCAAATAAGCCCTGGAACCTAATTTTTAACTAGGCCGAACACTAGGTCTGGACAGGGCCAAAACTAGTCAAAAAACTATAAAAAGAGCTAGAGAGCTCATTTTTGGGGTTAGCTTGTTAGAGAATAGAACTTTTGTAAGAGAACTCTTTTGCAATCTAAGATTTCCATTGTTCCTCTCTTTGATCTTACTTTGTGCGCGTGTGTGTGTATGTGTGTGCATGTTTGTGTGCTTTCACTCACGCACTTGTGCCTCCACTTGCTCGTGGTCTTCATACCGGTCCTCACGTCTCCGCGGATTGACAAGTAAAGGAGGTGGTGCTTACGCTTGAGCTACAGTGACAAACAGGGTCGTGTGACAAATAGTGTCTATTGTGACAAAGAGCCCCACATGATAGTCAGCATTTATCGCAATAGATAGTGTCTATCGCGATAAATAGGCATTTTCAAAAAAAATTAAAGTGGTAACTTTTTGGAAAATTTGGGGCTAATTTTGGGCATATTTTCACACTCAATTACCCATACAATTACAAAGACCTTAGAAGAATGCACTAAAATGTTGAAAGGTCCTGATTGCCTTTTTTTAACCCCCTGAACCCTGAATTGACATAACTTTTTCATACAAAATCCATTTTTTGAGCTCTAGTGCTCGTTGGAAAGCTTGTGGTGAATCCTACATGGCCTCAACTTTTTTTCTTAAGAATAATTTGTTGTTTTTCAAATAACATAATTTGAAGTTAACCCTCTGTGGGGTAGGTACACCAAGGGAGCTCTAGAGGAAATTTTTCGGCAATACAAAAGGGGGAAAAAGGGTGTTTAAAAGTGTCTGAATCAAACTACATGTCAATTAAAGATAAAAGCATGAGCTAAAGTTGGAACTTTTATAGGATCATTGAGAGCTCTTGGAGAGACCGAAGCAAAGTGCCAGTGTGTGTAGGCTTGGGAACACACTTCATGTGAGGACAAGTGCAGCAAAGAGAAGATACTTGAGGTTGGAAGATCTCTCAACCCCCTCAGTCCATTCTTAGCTTAGGCTAAGTGTAGATAGATGTCTTTGATTGACTAGGGGTACGATAGGAACACTCAAGTTCTAAGAGCTTCTAATTTCTCAAGTCTAAGAATGGGCTAAATTGCAGTCAAGGGATAACTTAAGGGCAAAGAACTTAACTCGAGTGGACAAAAAACATCAAGTATGACACACTTAAGTGCTCCTGATGATGCATATTTAAAGACAAGAAAACACATACAAAGTAAATAAAAGGAACAAGTGGTTGATATCAAAGGATCCGCAACGAGGTTATTCAAAGGTCATTGGGCTAATTAGTAGGGCATATGAACCTGAGATTAGGAAGACACCTAGGGAGAGATTGTGGAAGTGTTAGATCATCAAAGGCTAGTGTCAACCATACAACTAGGTCTTGGTCCTAGCAGTTGAGTGATTACGCCTATGCTCTAAACTCATAAACGAGTGACTCTGAGATGTCTTATAGCTTGGAAAGACCCATATGTAGCTCAGGAGTGGCATACCTAGAAAAACTAGAGGGTCCCTACAAGACTCAACTAGAATATATCAAGACCAACTAGTAGGTGCTCAATTCTACGAGGATGATCTGAGAAGATATGTTTTCCAAATTAAAAATCCGGATCAGCCCATTGGACTAGAACACCCTGTAGTCAAGTTCGAAAATGGTTCATATATAGATAAAGAAGGAACAATGTATGTGTTCACCAACCAACTAGAAAGGATAGATGAATTGGGAAACATAATCCCAAAGACCAAATTAGGTGACATAGAGCAAGGAAACTTAGGAAGAGGGCCAAGAACCCCTCAAGCAAATTAATTTTGACTAGAATTATCACTCCTGAGTGGGTTCCCCAAGACAATAGGAGCATAGATTTGCTCTTGAATCAAGAGATGGATGAGGCTTTTTGCAAGTATAAACGTGAGCAGCCTAACGAAGTGGTAGCACTTACCATCTATGAATTTAAAGATCATGATAGCCCAGGAAAAGTGACCTACCTAGATAATACTTCAGAGAGGATCTTTGTGGCCTCAGAGCATGGAAGGCATGCCTACACTTTGAAGGGTGATTTTTTTTTCCCCAACCACAATCCATTGTATCTTATGGTCACCAAGGAGCTCGAACATATCAAGATCATGGAATTCAAAGAGACAAGAGTAGAGATAAACCCGAGGTGAGCTTCACTAACCCACTCAAAAGAGAGAGAATGAGAACAAAGGTGAATAGAATGGAAAATGAGAGACATAGAGACCCAAGAAATCAAAGAAATGTAGATGAATTCCCTCTGCCAAGGCCTAGAGAACACACTAGGACCTTGAGGCCTACACAATTGGTTAAATCCATGAAGAATTGCTTCGATGGCATAGGAGACATGTATGACATGTAGCAGAGTTTAGACAAGTTTTGAGAGTTGAACAAGTTGAAGACTTGTTCACTCAATACAATGATTTTGGCCTAACTCTCAAGAACACTGCATTGACTTGGTTTCAACCGCTTCACCAAGGTCAGTTCAAAAATATAGATCAACTTCTCGAAGCATTCATCCCTAAGTTTTCTAAGAGTGGTATTAGGCATAACAGGTCCTCCCTAATATACAACATCAAACAAACACCTCAAGAGATAGTGAGGCTCATAGGAAGGAGGTTCAGACAATACCAAGAGAGAATCCCTTTGGCAGAGTTACCCACTCCATCCAAACAAGTGTCCCTATTTCTAGATGGATTGTTAAGTACCAAACTGAGATCCTATGTGTACTTGAAAGACCCTAGATCCATAGAAGAGTGTGCATGCATGTGCTTAGACATCGAGGATAATCTAGGGGAGTAATTAGAGCTTTCAGAGATCTACAAAGATTCAGATAGTTCTACTAGTCTCGCTTCCAAACAATCCACATCGATTGAGGATCTCGCAGAGAAGGTAGCTTAGAAATTAGGAGTCTCTGGCAAGTAGATTCCTAGATTTTCCCTAGGAAAATGATGCTATACTTGTGGAGGAGACCATATGGCTAATGTGTGCCCTATCATGGCTCAACCCCAAGTGAGCCCTAACAACCAATATTGCACCATAGAAAGGAGATATACCAACCCCACTACACAAGATTGCCCATATAATAAACAAGTTGTTAGAAAAAATTATCCTCACTTATATCCACAGCAAGGAAAATACCAGAACCAGTACCCACCACAACAATATGGAAGGCCCGAGCAACCCTACCAACCACCGTATCAAGGGCAAAAAAGACCTCAACTAGTTTTAGCGTAGAAACCTCCACCTCCAACCAATGTGATCCCTATAAAGTATGCTGCTGCTAAAGAAAATATGAACAGAGACTTAGTGCCAGTATCATCATTGCTTTCAAAAAGTGACTTAAATGATCATAGCTTTGACTCAACTTATATCAATAGTCCACATGGTTACTATATGTAGTCACCTGAGCATAATGAGTCATACTATTTTGAAGACCCGGGTGAACCTAGCTGGGAGCGAGAATATGCAAATGTTATGTATGCAAATCCTAACTCTAGACCCGAGCTTAGGTAGATAAGACCTCCATTTCCCAGAGGACCATGCTATTGATGTAAGGGAGATCACCTCATTTGTGATTGCCATATGCCTGCACCTACGCAACCCCAATTTGTGACAATTCAAGGTTTTTTCCTAGATTGCGGGAAGGAGCACCTACTATGAGATTGTCCTAAAAACCCCACCAATATGCCAAAAATCACTCCTATCAACATCATTGGGTTAGTGATAGACTCCGTGGGAAGTGTGACTTCCACTGCCCCAGTGCAAGTAGTCATGAGAGCTCAGGCATTTAAGAAAAAGCAAGAATTAGGCCAGGAAAAGAGTTTTGAGGCTAGTGAGACTGAGAGCCTAACTAAGAAAAGGTCAAGAGCTTGCAGGGATAGTTGAGAGAGAATGAAAAGGCAATGGGAAAAGAAGATGAGAAAAGGCAATGAGCAAAGAAGATGAGCAAAGCTTGAGAGAAACAAAAGCCAAGATAATTGAACTCACATCTCAAACTCACTCTCACACTACTCCACCACCACCATTCCCATCTCCCTCCAATCCACCACCTTCAACCCACCTCACACAATCCCACCACCCCCTAAAGAAGGATCAATCATAGCAGATCCCACTCCTGAGGACCTAGACATGATGCTTAAAGCATATCATGCCAGAATCCAAGAAGGGCCAAATGTGATAGATCATGAAAAGTGTTACCCTAGACCTGACCTAGAGCTTGAACAAACAAAGCTTTGTGCTAAGATGGTAGAGTTGGCTCAAACCATGTTTGAGGCCATCTGCCTCTTTAATTTCTCTAATTCAGCTAGGACTCAATTGCATGACTATTAGACATACTGGAGAGGCTAATTGCAAAATCTAAAGAGGACACCATCTCTCAAGGTAAGGACAAGGCCAGTGGAAGAATGGGCATTCCTCCCAAGGATGCTTACGTGCCTAATTCCGCTGAACCAGGTACCACTTGTTCTATCAATCGATATTCCCAAGAATTTCTAAGAGAAATTCAAGAAGAGAAGTGGGTCAAAGAAAGTGAGAATGCTCCTCCTATTGAACTTGTGGATGACCTTCATGATCAATTCTCACAAGACCTTCCTTCAATCTATGGAGAGTAGGAAGATGAACAGCCAACTGAGCGGTTAGACTTCGAGTCTAATTCCTTGCAAGAATTGCCTCATTTCACAGGCCCATGTGAAGCAAAGTCCACCTATATGAGGGCACCCACGATCATGGTAAGAAATGAGAATTCATTCATACCTAGGAATATGGAGGTAGTCAAGAACACTAAAGTGCAATGCAATCTCACTTTAGGAGAGCTACTCAAGGTTAAACCAGAATTGTGGAAACATGTAGCAAATCAAGTACTAGAAGTAGCCAAACCACACTCCATGATAGGATCTCATAGAACAGTTCCCAAGTTACCTTTGGATAAGATAGGAGACATGAGTGAAGGAGAAGAAGGAAACACCTATCTTCCAATAACTCACCAAGGTTACACTACCAAGGCTATCTTGGACTCAGGTGCAGGAGTGGTAATTGCTACCACTTCCCTGTGGAAGAGTTGGGGCAAGCCAGCACTCAAGCCAACAAGAATGAAATTACAAATGGCTGATGGTCACATCGAAAGACCTTTAGGGCTACTAGAAGGGATAACTCTCACTACTTGTGGTGTCGAGTTTGAGCAATATTTTGCCATATGTGACTTCAGCAAGAATTAGGCCTATGAGATGATTCTAGGAAGACCATTCCTGGGACAATTGCAAGTAGTACAGGATTGGGGAACCAATTCCTTGTATTTGTTGTTGGAAACAATGTCCCAAAGGCTCAGTTTGCAAGCCATAAAAGTTACTCAAAAAGAGTTCTTCTCAACAAAAAGGCATGGGCACCTTGGTTAGGAGAGTGTGCGCTCATACATAAGATCGGGGTTCAAATCCCACGGGTGGAAGGAAAGAAGCATTGGAAAAGTTTAGTTTTATGAAAAGCTCTTTTAAAAAAATACTAATGAGCAGCACCAACGTTGTTTTCGTGTAGCTTTTTGGCAAACGTACGATCACAAGTTTGTGACGATTGATTTTTTTTATTTCTTTTACGATATGCTTTTCACAAGGACAAAATATTATATAAGGAGGGCTTTGGTCTTTGTGCAATATCACTCAAAGATCTCAAGCTAGAGTTTGAAGATTTTGAAGCTTTGGAGGTGAATATTTGGTGAAGGAGAGGCTACTCTCTTGGAGCAAGAAGTCTTTGGTGGTAATTATCTTTTGTGAGTTAACCTTATATTTTGTTTTTAGGGTTTCTCTACCCTAATCTCAAAATAAGGGTTGGTTGATCTACAATTTTGTTGCTCATTCACTTCACACACTTAGATTATTTCAAGCTAATCTAAATTTTGTATCATCATCTTCTTGGATATTCTTCCATTAGTGAATGCACCACTTTATATGGTTGAGTAGTACTCCCATGTTGTAATTTGGACATCTATTATTTTAGTGAGTAAGCTTTGGCTTACGTTCTCTATCTTTGTGTCAAGATCTCTTTCTTTCTATCTCTCACTTACCATCTTAATTAATTAAGTGTGTATGCTCAAAAGGTTTTAGTATTGGAACGATCCTGGGGCCCCAAATTCCAACACTTGGTATCAGAGCATAATTGACATACAGAGTTAAGATGGGTGAGATTAGAATTGAGATTGAAGACAAGTTGGATGGATAATCTAATTATCCCATGTGGAGTTTCATGATAATGAATATTTTAGTGACAAAGGATTTATGGAGTATCGTCAATGGATCCTTAACAAGACCGAGAAGAGAAGGCGAAGAAGGAGCTATAGCAACTTCAAGAGGTACTGGAATTACTATTACAGAACCAACTGAAGAAGAGGTAACCACTTCGACATCCAGAGTCATAGGTAGGTCTTTACCTACAATTCCTCCTACTTAAGATTAGGCAAGATGGGATGCTAGAGATGCTTTAGCACTTTCATTCATAGCAATGAGTGTTAAAAAACATATTCTACCATAGATCAGATCTTGCAGAAGTTCTAGATAAGCTTGGTTGAATCTTGAGAATCTTTTTCAGAGCAGAAATCCTGCTAGGAAAGCTCACTTGAGGAGACTACTAGCAAATACAAGGATGAAAGCTAATGAGTCAATTCAAACCCATGTTACGAGACTCGTTGACTTGAGAGATCAACTTCTAAATGTAAGAGTTGAGATATCAGATGAAGAAATGGTAAATATGTTGATTAATTCACTTCTTATTTCATATCGATCTTTCATAACCACTCTTACCCTTACCACAAGAGATAGAGAGGTTACATTTGAAGACTTAGGGTTCTTGTTGCTTCAAGATGAAGATCAATTGAAGGGAATGGTTGAGAATGAAGAAGCACTTTCATCTTCATCAAAGGGTAAAAAGAAGAAGAAGGATAAGAAGGAAAAGCAATCCAAGAAGGAAGGTAGGTCCCTCTCACCTTCTACTTTATATTCTGTTTCTACTACATCTAAAGAGAAGTCTTCTAAGAAGAAGGAAGTAATATGTTTTTACTACAAGAAACCTAGACATTTAAAAGCAGCATGTTATAAAAGGATTGCAACAGAAAAGAAAAAGGCATCAGGTAATGTTGTAGAAGATGATAAAAAAGGGAAACATCAAGGTGATTCTTATGCATGTATCACCATTGAGGAAGTAGCTTTTGATCAGGCAGCTTTACAAGTTCTTTCAGCAAGTCCTTGGATACTTGACTTAGGTGCTACAAAGCATATGACAGGTTGTAGAGATGTGTTTTCTTCTCTTTCTTATTCTAGAGGTACAAGAGTTACTATTGCAAATGGCAATGATTTGGATGTTGTGGGAATAGTTACAGTAACCCTAAAGTCAAGAGAAGGTGGTAATTTTCATATTTTAGATGTTCTTTATGTACCTGAAATGAAGAAGAATATGTTGTCTATATCTGCATTTTTATGTGATGGTTTTAAAGTTGTATTTGAGAGAGATCTTTGTAAGATCTTATCACACAAAGACAACAAGTGTATTTTACAAGGTGAGCATAGAGGAGGGATCTTTGTTTTGTCAAAAACCAGTCAGGCATATGCGATCAAATCTTCGTCACCAGTGGAAGATATGAAGCTATGGCATGAAAGATTTGGACATATTAGTTTTGGAGCTCTCAAGAGTATCAAAAACAGAGGTATGATTGAGAGTTTACCCTCATTCAAGCTACCAGATGATTCAGATATATGTGAAGGATGTCTTGAAGGTAAGATGCATAAACTACCTTTCAAGAAACATGGTCATATTATAGCTACCAAGAAATTGCATATTATTCATTCATATGTGAATGGACCTATGAGAGCAGACTCTATTCAGGGCTTCAGGGATTTTGTTCTATTCTTTGATGCTTTTACACGATACTCATGGATCTATGGTCTTAAGTTGAAGTCAGAAGTCTTTCCTATTTTCAAGAAGTTTGTAGCTATGGTTGAAAATGAAAGTCAGGAAACTATCCAGATTCTTAGAAGTGATAGAGGTGGAGAATACTTGTCAAAAGAGTTCCATATATTTCTTGATGAGAAACGTAGTACTCGACACCTTACTATTGCTTATACTCCTCAGCAGAATGGTGTTGCAGTAAGAAAGAATAGAATACTTGTTGAAATGATGCGGAGCATGATGGCGTCCAAGAAGCTTTCACCAAACTTCTGGTTTGATGCAATATTGCGGCTATTACCGACCTTTCATTCATATGTATGTGATCATTGCAAAGCCTTTGTACTCCCTTTTGACTAACTTTGAGTGGACAGACAAATGTGAGAACTCCTTCAATGAGCTCAAACAAAGACTTTGTTCAGCACCAATCTTGACTACACCAAATTGGAACAAGCCATTCCATGTTCATGTGGATGCTTCCAATCATGCAATTGGATGTGTACTTGCACAACCAACTGGTGAAGGTAATATGGATCTTCCAATAGCCTATGCTAGTAGACAATTGAATGTGGCTAAACAAAATTATACCACTATTGAGAGAGAAGGTTTAGGCATGGTGTATGCAGTTAAAAACTTTAGACACTATTTGCTTGTAAATAAGTTTAAATTTTTTTTTAGACCATCAAGCATTACTATATCTAGTGAACAAACCATGCAATACTGGTAGATTGGTAAGATGGTTCCTCTTACTAATGGAATATGACTTTGAAGTTGTGGCTAGGAAAGGTAGGACTCACCTTACGGCGGATCACCTTTCTAGATTAACTTCAGGAGACTCCCCTCAGGGAGTATGAGACGAACTTCTTGATGCATACTTGTTCAATCTAGAAGTAGTGCCTGAATGGTCCAAAATAATAGTGCATATTCTGACATTTGGACCTAAAAATCTTTTTCTCAAAACCAAAGATAAAGAAGTGGTGAGATCTCAAAAATATCACCTACTAGCAGGCAACATGTACAAGCATCCGATCAAGGCATACTAGCTTGTTCTGTAGAAGAAGATGAGCATGCAAAGTGGTTGCAAATAGCACATGTAGGTGCACTCCAGCAACATTACTCCAAACATAGAACCCTCCAAACCCTACAAAGATTAGGTATGTATTGGCCAACTATGGAAGCAGATGTGCATAAGTTGTACAAGGAGTGCCTAGTCTATTGTATTAGACCACCTGTGGAGAATGCTACACTATATTGAGTGTCTCTAATACTAGATTGGAGTGAACCATTGGTGAATTTTTTGAGGTCAAAAACATTCCCTCAGGAAATGACACTGGCTAGACAACAAAGTTTAGAACAGGAGGCTCTAGATTATACATTCATAGGTGATAATCTTTATAGATGAGGAAAAGATGGATATCTTAGATTATCTGTCCATGAGAGCGAATATCTAAAGATCTTGGAGACTGCTCACCAAGGTGTGGCAAGAGAACACTTTGGACCAGACCGTGTGATTAAGGCAATTCTGTTCGCAGGTCTTTGGTGGCCAACCCTTCACATGGATGCCCATACCTATGTGAAGCGATGTGATATTTGTCAATGAACTCAATATCCGATACGTATGGATGAGATGCCACTGAAACCCATGATGGGAGGATGTGCATTCTCTAAGTGGGGAATAGACTTTGTTGGTCCTATTAATCCCCCAGCTAAGGGCTCACATGTTGAGTACATTATTGTGGTCACGTAATATCTAACCAAATGGGTAGAAGTAAAAGTTACAATGAAGAACGATGCTCAGACAACTGCTAAGTTCTTATTTGAGAACATGTTCACCAGATATAGGCTACCAGTAGATCTAGTAAGTTATGGAGGCATGCACTTCTTGAATGAAGTCATTGAAAACCTTCTCCAAGAATTCTTGGTGATACACAAGAAGTTTGTCCCCTATCATCTACAACCTAATGGACCGACTGAGAGCACAAATAAGATTCTATGCAATGTTGTTTGTTATTGATCTTTGGAGTTGTCATCTCCAATCATTTAGCATAAAGAATTAACAGTACATCTTTATTTTGTCAATCCTGGAAGTATTCAAGAGACCACAGCCCCTTCTAGATGATAGAATCCAAGAAATAAGAGAATAGTGGCTGGATTTCTGAGAATAGTGAAAATGAAGAGGAATTTCCAGGGTTTGGAATATCTTGAGCAAATCTCCACCATTTTCCACAATCTTGGTGTCTAATACATGCTATTTCATCAGCAGAACACAATTATGAAGTCAAAACTCAAACATATTACATGTACCATACAGACGAGACTATCGCGATTCTGTGAAAACAGACGATTTTCATCTCCAGCACCATTCTTCATCAACTTATCACTCAACACATCAGTATTCAGCTCTCTTCACACACATTCAATAGAATTACACAATAGAGGCTCACAAATCTCCATAGATACACAAGAATTGGACTCACAAATCAAAGAAACCACACAAAGAGGAGAAAACACGATTTTCAGCAGGAAACTCTTTCTCTATTCACTTGGATAGCATGTAAACAAATGATTAACCAACCCCCTCATAATAGAGGAAATTATCTTATATACATTTTCAAGTGTCCCTTTTCACACTTGAATTTTGGTCCTTTCCTCTATTATTCTAAAAATATGCTATCTAGGAGTTTCCAAAAATTCTAGAAAAATTACATAAGATTCTATCCTACATAAGGAAGACTCTTCCTTATTTTTACATCAGTTGCATAAATATTTTTACAAGTTTTTGTCAATTTACAATTATTTTTCATCCAAAAGGCTTCAAAAAATACATCTTCTAACATCCTTCCCCTCCTAAACCTTTTGGCTCCTGACAAAAGCCTTTCCTGCTCTTCTGTGCTGATTGCTTTTCTTCACTTTTTTTTTTCTTTGATAGACTTGTGACAGCAAGTCATGACTTTTCCTTTCTGTAATGTTTAGGTTATTGACCATTTCAAACAATGCCTTTCTCCACTGTACTGCAGCTTCTGGTTTATCAATGATGTCCTTTTTCAAGTACTCTATATAGGCGGCTTCATATGCTGTGAGTCTGGACTTAGTAACAACTGACAAATTTCCAAAAATCGCAGATTCTCTTTCAAAAAACCCGTAATCAAATGCATCTTCATGTAAGTAATGACTGCCCAAAAATATGACTCTGCTGTAATATGCCATTAAACAGATTCTATCAGGTGTTTTGCTAAGATCAAACAATAATGCATTTGTTGGAGAATTGAAGCCAATGTAATTTAATGTTCTGATATCTGTATCGGTGTATGTTTCTATACAGGCCAAAATTAATCTCATTATTCTGATAAGTAGAATGCATGCAAGGTCGTTTACATCTTTGTATGTAGCTATAACGGACTCAGCTGTATTCACCATGTAGTTTTTTGTAGGCCATGTGCCTGCCTTTGGACCGGCTATTTTTGGGAAATTCAACCATTTATGTGGGATTTGACCTTCTCTCCGTCTTTCCCAAAAAATTGTCCATTCTCTTCTTCTTGCCACTGGACAGTAAGCTCGATTAATTTTTAAGTGAAGAGGTGCCTCCTTCCAAATTTTCCTACATTCTTTATTTGCATCCAACCATTTGTTCCTCCACTTTGGATTGGCTCTTTCAAATAATTCTTTAGTCACATTGATATCCTCTTCATACTCTAGATATTTATTTGGAGGTAGCCCAACTCTGGCCAACTAATAGTTCTTGATACTCCCCATGATCATACACAATGGTATACCCAATCCATCTGCAGCCGAATGATGCTGGTCTGGATTAATCCCTCTATTCAATGCAAATGTGACAATTTGATCTTCATATTCATCATGCATTTTCCTTATAAACTCCATTCTGGAATCTCTATTTGTCAGCAATTTTTTTACAAATTCTTCTGAATATTCTCCCTCTGGTCTTTTATTTGTTGGTTCACTGCCATGTTGTATTCCATCATTATTTTCTACCTCATATTCTTCTGTATATGTGGTCTCTACAGGTGTTTCTTCCTGAACTTGTGGCTTATCCAGCTTTTTCTGTAATTCCTCTATTGTCATCATCAGACTTCCATTCTGTTTTGCCCATAACTCTCTTTCTTTTATCCATTCATTCTTTTCCTTTTCCCTCCTTGTATGCCAATCACTTCTTTCTTTTTCCATATCCATGTGCAACTTATTATATCCTCTCATTGATGTAGCAGCATGTATACTAGCCTGCTTTTCTAGTTCCTTGGCTTCTTTCAATTCTATTTGTAATCTCTTAATCTCCTTGTGTAATTCTTCCTTTTCTTCCTCTGTCATCTGAGCTGTCTGACTTTCCTCCTTTAACTGACCTTCCTCCAATAATAACTTGTTGATTTCTTCATTTGCTTTGGTCAAAATCTGATAAGAAGTCTGCAAGGTTCTATATCTTCCTTCAATTTTTCTCAGCGCCATTTCCAGTTTATTATTCTGCTCTGTTAGTTTTACACTCTTTTCTTCTAGATATTGAATCTTATTTTGTTTCTGCACTTCTAACTCTTCCAAAGCAATTATTCTGTTTGTAAATTCCTCATTTTTCTCTTGCACCTTCCTCAATTGTTCTGACATTTGTTCCTTCTCCCTTTTGTGCTCTTTAATAATCATACTACCTTTCTCAAATTCAGACTCTGCTACCATTCCTGAAATGATCATGTTCCTGCTTGAAGGTCTGAACTGTTCAATGTTATTCATAATAATCTGACAAGCTGATCTTATATTCTTGGGTATTCTTTCCAATCCCCCGTCCATTTCCATTTGTTTAGCTTCTATTTGTTTGTCTTCTTTGTATTCATCCTCCTCTTCCTCTTCTTCTTCATATTCTAAATCCTTGGCCTAGTGTTCCTCATTGCTTGGATGAGTCTCCAATGTTTCTAGATCTGCCATGTCTTCTTCATGTTCCAAAATCTGAGCACCAAGATTTTTTTGCTGCAAGACATCTGAAGTCAGCTTTATTCACTGTACCTTTTTGTTCTCCATCACCTGTTGCTTCTCTTCAGAGAGGTGTCCTTCCTTTATTTGTACCTCCTTTTCCTAGATTAGGGTTTCCTGATCCAGAGTATATTCAATTTCCTCGACAGAGTTTACTTGACCTTTACCTGTTTGCTCTTCCTGTCCTTCCTTTTCCTAGACTAGAACTGATTCAGTCTCCTCAAAAATTTTGACCTGATCATTACTTTTTTGTTCTTTGTGTTCTTCTTCCTGCTCATCAATGTCCATGAGATCCATTGCTCCCTCTTGTTCTTGATCTTCATTGGTTGTAAATTCTTTATTATTCCTCAAATCATGAAGTACATCTTTTATACTTTGGATAATTTCCTTTTCCACTACTCCTCCTTTGACTTCTTGAATATTGTTTTTCACTACTATTTCCTCTTCTTCCTGAATTTGATCTTGATCTGCACCTTTTTTATTTATATCTGGACTGCTTATCTGTGCTTTTTTGGCTGTTTCTGCTATGCTCTCATCTAATTTGAAGTAGGTTTGTGAGGGTTTTATCCATACTGATTTTATTCCTGTATGCACCAGCCCACAACTGACTTCTTTTCTTATTTCACTTTCTTGTTCTATCATAGCTGCTTTTCCTTTCATCAACCTTCTTTCATCTTCAGAACTGAGCTGTTTCTCTTCCTGTTCCTGCATCTGCTTCTCCTGAGACTTCTTCTTCAAATCTTCGGGTGTTTTTTGTTTCTCAGGGGCCTTTGTAATCACATTAGGAGTATTTGGTATTGATAGATTCAGACTCTTTAATAAAAAGCTCTCAATATCACTTTCAGAATCAGAGGAAAAATGTGAAGGTCCTCCTCTTTCTAGTTCTTTGAGTCTTGATGCTTCTACCACAGTGGATTGCTTCTGTGTTTCTTACACTATCACTTCCTCCATTTCTTTTGTGATTACAGTTTCAACTACTGATTTTCCTTTTCCCTTCTTGGTCAACTTCTTCTTTTGCACTGGTTTCTTTGGAACCTTCTTTTTTACAACAATAGTGGTTCTGGTTTCTCGAGGTCCTTGCAATTCTTTGAAGTAAGCTAGCAACTCAACTTCCTTTCTAACAAACACCTCTTCTGTTTCAGTTGTCATCATCTGATCATGAAGTGCTTCATAATGCTCTACCTCCTCTTGAACCCAATCTGTAGCCTTGCATGAATAATCTTCCAGCATCTTCTGATATTGTGCCTCATACATTGCTCTTTTGTTATTTCCTTGAGTTAGATAAGTGTATAATTGTTCTTTGCTTGTTTGGGGTGGATGAGGATCACTAGAGGATTGGACCTGCTTCTGTGCATCTTCATGTTCTTCTTTTGTAGCTTCATCCATCTCTAGTTCAACCTTTCTTGGGTCCAACCTCCTTTTCTTTACAGGAATCACTTCCTCAGATATTACCTTTCTTTTCATTCCTGTTCCCCTCATATGGGTTTGTCCTTCCCTCACAGCCATTTTCCTTGGAGGGCTCTTGATTCCTGACATAAAATTTCTAAAATATTGTGCCTCTGGAGCCAGTTTCAATTGATCTTCCATTCCTAGGACATGATAAATGATCCTGGTTAAAAATTGGGCTCCATTCATGAATTTCTTCTGTTCCCAGTGTTTTGCTGCTTCTTTCAGCTGTTCATGGATGTATGGTGTCACATCCATTACTCCAAAGGGTTTGGTTTTGTCCTTGTTGTTGAACATCAACAGTGTAACAGACTTATGTGGCATGGTATACCTTGGGAGCTTTGGGAAGTAGAAATATTGTAAGAACATCCTTGTGGCATATTCTTCATTCTCTCTTCCTTTAAAGTCAGTGAATTTTGCATACCATGTATAGGTTTCCTTATTCTTCTTTACAAAGCTGGGATCAAGCTTGGTTCCCATAGGGTAGAATTGTAAAGCTGCTCTGATGTGTTTTGCTTTGATAGTGATACCCACCTCTTGGTTATCCTTGTTCTTGACTTTGCACCTGAAATAAGCATCATTCCCTTTTCCTATTTCCATCAGATTACTCATTACTTGTGCCACTCTCTCGAAATCAATGAAGAAGATGGGCTCTTCCAATAATTTGTGCAACCCTACTGCCTTCCATCTTTTCATATTGACAGCAACTCTTTGAAACATGTAGAACTCCTGACACAACATTGTATATTTATATCCTCCTACTCCCACTGTGAATATGTGCTGACTAATTATGCTTAAGGTCTCCTTGAGTTCCTTCACCACCTTCTCAGCTTCTGGAATTTCTGGCTCTTCATCCGACTCTAGGTCCACCTGTTCTTCCACAGCTTCACTGTCTAGGAACCAATGACCTCTTGATAGAGTGACTGATTCTGCCTTGAAGTCATGAATTGCTAACTCCTTTGCATTCACCATTCTGAGAAAAATAAAATGCACAAAGAAAAACTCCACCCACATAAGTCACAAGAAATCAAAGAGTAATATTTGTTTTGAGATGTCATGACATAAGAATGAAAATAAAATCCAAAATAAATTCTGTTTCTTCAAAAAGACTCAAAAAGTGATCATTACAAGTGTAGCAAGATGTCTAGTGCAGTCCCTTTTCCTAACAACTCTTTTGGAGAAAAACAAAACATTTATCAATGATAGAGAAAAAAAAATTAATTAATAAAAAATAAATAGAACTCTACTACTCTTCTACCTAGATCTTGCTTTGTGCTATATAATTTTTGTAAAAAAGAAGGGAAAATAAACAATTTTTCGCAACTTTTCTTTCTCTCCTCTTTTTCTTTTTTCTTTTTTTTTTTAATAATTTTTTTTCTATTTCTTTTCTTCCCCTCCTAGTTCTCTTTTTTAGAAAAGAGAATCAAGTCAAATATTTTTGTCATAATTTTTCAACATGTTATGATTTTCTAAATATAGATCAAATATGGATTATCTTTTTTCCATTGGAACAACTCTGATTTTTTGACCCAATACTTCTTGACTCTAATTGTTCTGGTTTCAGGCAAACAACCATTCCCTTCGGATAAGCATTTTGTAGGATTTTTTGGTCTCCATATCCATTTTGTCCTCGATTTCTGTTTTGATGAGCAGACCTCCTGTAGACTTTGATTCCATGTGCTTCTTGTTCTGATGTTTTGATGCTTTAGACAATGCCATGATTGCCACTTTCTTCCTATCTCTCCACCCTTCTTTGTTCTTCCAATCTTTTGCTGATTTTGGTTATATGAAGCTTGATCATTTAACATTTGTATTGGTAATGTCTGTGTATCTTCAAATGCAAAAGTGAATCCTTCCAAGTGTATATCATGAACATCTGATTGAATTTCCTGTTCTTCATTACTCAATAAAAATATTAACAACCTTTTGTCATTTATGTTCAATTTAAGCTTCATTTTTTCAAAATCCAAAATCACTTTACCTTGTTGGAGCCATGGTTGACCTAAAATCACTTTTTAAGACATCAAATGATCTGGCCATTCTTCACAGTCTATTTTCATATATTCTTCATTGAACTTAACTTCAATAGACAGTGAAGACATGCTCTGTACTATTTGACCTTCCAAAGTCTTGATTAAGGTTCTACTTTTAGTTCTTTTTATGTTAAATTTACTTACCAAAGCTGAACTAATCAGATTTACTTGTGCTCCAGAATCTATCAAAACCCTAATGCTTTCATTTTGAAAATCCATTGTCATCACAGGCTCATGTTCTTTTGGTTTTAGAGGAGTTTCACACAGACAGACTTCCCTAAGCTCTTTGATTTTTCTTATTCTTTCCATAGCTTCCTATTGAGCCTCTTTTCTAATGTCTTCCTCTTCTCTTTTCCTGTTTTGAGCTTGTTGCAACCTTCTCCATTCATCAACAGTTAATGGGCAATCATACCTCTTAACTCTACATCCACTTATGAAGTTTGGCATGATTTCTCAGTCTATGTTAGCTAATTGAATGGCTCCACTGTTGCTTATCTGATGTATAATATACCGTCCATGTCCTTTTTTCTAGAACTTTTTCTGATGTTCTCTGACTGTGTAGGCCAAAACTAGATCTCCTTCATGTAGATCTTTTTCTTTTATGTGAACATCATGATAAGCTTTTTGCCTTTTCTTGTCCACATATATACTCATAATGGCTTGGAGTCTAGATGCTCCCAAGTTTTCCAATTCTATTACTCTCTCTGATAGTTCATGTCCAGTCCAATTGTAGTGACTTCCTACTTTTAATGTTGGAATAAGGAATTCCATAGGTAAAACTGCATTTTGTCCATATACTAGATTGAATGGTGTGTTTCCTATTGCAGTTTTATAAGCCACTCTATAAGCCCATAGGACATGATTAAGTTGTAAATCCCAATCATTCCTGTTTGTGTTTACTAGTTTTGATAGTACAGTACAAAGTACTTTATTAGTACTTTCTGCTAACCCATTGGCTTGTGGGTGATATGGGGCTGACTTTCTATGACTGATCAAGAAATATTCAATTATGTTTTCTAAGATTTGGTTCACAAAATGGGTCCCCCTATCACTTACTAGTTCAATTGGAAGTCCAAATCTGGTGATAATGTTTTCATATAGGAATCTGGCAGTAGTATGAGTATCATTCCTTCTTGTGGCTTTGGCCTCAGCCCACTTTGTCAGGTAGTCTGTAGCCACTATGATGTATTCAGCATGGGATTGTTTTGCTGGAGGATGCATAGGTCCAATGAAATCCAACCCCCATTTACTAAAGGCTCTAACTGAAATTAATGGAACTAATGGCATATCATTTCTTTTATTTGGTTGACTCACCCTCTGACAGACCACACCTTTTTACATAGGTTCTTGCATCCGGAAATAGCATTGGCCACCAAAAGCCAGAATATAAAATGAGTTTAGCAGTTCTGTTACTTGAGAAGTGTCCTCCTGCCACTCCAAAATGTGCCATTTCCAACATTTCCAGATATTTATTCTCAGGAACACAAATTCTTAGGTATCCATCCGTCCCTCTCTTATACAACTGTTCTCCTATCAATTGATATTCTTCAGAGATTACTTGTAGATTTTTTGAATCTGTACCAGCTATCACTTGTTTTCCTTTCTTCTTCCTTTTCAATTCCTCAATGATATTTTCACTCCAATCTGGATTTTTTTGGAACCAATATAGAGTTATGAATTCTGCATCTTGCAATATTTGGCACTTCCCGCAATTAGCAATGTATTTTGTTACATCTTGAATCTTATTAGGCCAATGTACCCCCATCCTATTGAGATTACTTAGGGTGACTACCCTAGAAGCATGAGTGCAAGGGTTCCAATGATGAGCTCTCCTCAGATATTCTTGTTGCTCCTCCTCAGGAGTGCAATATTCCAATATGCCTATGTGGTTGAGATGGTACAAATGCCCAGCTAGTAATATAAAGTTTCTGCTTTGTAACACTAAGTGTGCATTGTTCCCAACTGTTCTGCAAGGTCCCATGGTTAATAATGGTACTAAATTCATGGCCCACTCAGGAACAGTCTCTACTTTGAACAAATAAGTGTCTGGCAAGTTGTCATCTAAAGGTGAACTGGGTTCTTTAGACTGAATTCGAGATAAATGATCTGCTCTCAAGTGGGTTTTCCCTTGTCTGACCACCACTTCAAACTCAAATTCCATTAGCAAAAGAAACCATCTGACTATTCTCCCAGTGTGACAAGGTTTATTTACCAAATATGATAAAGCTTGATGATCTGCAAAGAATTTAAACTTGTTGGCCAAAAGGTAATGTCTGTATTTTTTTACAGCAAATACCATGCCCAATCCCTCTCTTTCAGTGGTTGTGTAATTTTTTCTTGCTAGATTCAATTGCCTACTAGCATAGGCCACTGGAAAATCTAACTTGCTTCCTTCTATTGGTTGCGCTAACACACATCCTAAAGCATAATTTGAAGCATCCACATGGACATGAAAAATTTTATCCCATTGAGGTGTTTTCAGAATTGGGGCTGTTACCAAAAAAGTTTTTAGAGTTTCAAAGGCTTGGTCACACTCCTTAGTCCACTCAAACTTTGTAATTAGGGCATATAAGGGTTTGGCTACGTCAGCAAATTTGTGTACAAATTTCCTATAGTACCCACAATGTCCCATGAAAGTTTGAAGTTCCTTTACACTTGTTGGTCTTGGAAGCTCTATTATGGCCTTTATTTTCTTCTCCTCAGTTGAAATTCCATTTTTAGAGACTATGTGACCTAACATTCTTCCTTGTCTTACAAAGAATACACATTTTTCTGGATTTAAACATACTCTGTAGGTTCTGCATTTCCTGAATATATTTTCTAAATCCTGCAAGTGATCTTGTCGTTTTAATGAAAAAGTACAAAGATCATCTACATAGATTTCCATTACATTCCTCAAGAACTCTTTGAAGATATGACACATCAACCTCTTAAAAGTTGTTGGAGCATTGGTTAACCCAAAGGGCATAACCCTAAAAGCATAAATTCCCTATTCAGCGGAGAAGGCAGTTTTATGTTGGTCTTCCAATGCTATGGGAACCTGGTTGTATCCTGAAAAACCATCTAAAAAACTATAAACCTCCTTCCCTGCAACTCTCTCTAGAAGATGATCTGTTATAGGCAGTGGATAATTATCTCTTATTGTTGCTGCATTTACCTTTTTCAAGTTAATGCATACCCTAAGTTTCCCATTCTTTTTTGGTACCACAACTATAGGAGATATCCATTCTGTATACTCAATTTCATAGATGAAATTGGCAGCTAATAGCTTGTCAATTTCTTCCTTTATTTTAGCAGAGTATTTATCATTGAATGTGTAATGTCTCTGTTTTCTAGGTTTTGCCTCAGGTGTAATAGGAATCTTATGCTCACAGATTTTAGGATCAATTCCTTTCAAATCCTTATAGCTATAAGCAAACACATCCCTATAGTTTCTTGCCAAGTTTCTTAGTGCCTCCTCTTCTTGACATGTCATGTCATCAGCCACTACAATATATCTTTCTTCTCCCTCTTCCTGAGTGATCATGATTTTTTTAGTTTGTTCCTCATTATCATAAGCCTCCCCTTTCTTTTTTTCCCTCTTTGGTTTCCTCTTGAGAATTAGTCTGTTTTCTACTTCATAAGTCTTGAAATTTGCTGGTATATCAAACTGTTGATTTTTGTTTGTTTCCCTTGTCTTCTTCTCATCCCCCTGATTTTCTTTGATTTCCTTGTGCATGTTCCTCTTATACTTGCCTGAAATTTTATCTTTAATAGCATCTTCAGCTTTTACTTCTTCCAAAAATTGAGTCTTCCCTTTTTCTAATATCATTTCTTCTTCTTTGTCCTCTTCTGTTCCGGATACCTTTATCATTTGAATTCCAATGTGAAAGACATCATATCCTTTTTCATTTTGAAATTCCGCTCCCACATATTCATCACTGGCTAGATCCATGGTAGCCAAAATTTGATTCCACCCATAGGGCTCAAATTCCTCATCCTTGAATTGTTGTGGTACATAGTTTTCATCTTGTAACTTCCTTCCTTCCACACAATCCTCTCTTCTTAATCTCCTTTTCCTACTGGTAAGATTTCTTATCATATTGCACTTCCATACTAATGATTCAGCTTCATCCTGGTCTTCCATTTCTGATTCCTCACTCAACTCTTGATTCTGATGAATTTTATACCATTCTTGAGGAGATATGTCACAGTAGTGCCCATTTCTTAGATTTACTTTGGTTATCCTTCCTTTGTTCTGCAGGTACAAGCAATCATTACCCCAATCTTGCACAATTTGCATTTGTCTCATAAATGGTCTTCCTAGGATAATTTCATATGAAGTGGATTGTGGGAATTCAACTATAGCAAAGGTATGTTCTATCTCTATTCCAAATATGTCCACAATCACTTTTTTCCATATTCCTAGGGGTTTTTCTATGTGTCCATCTACAAGTTGCAATCTCATTTTGGTGGGTAATAATTCATTTTTTCCCCATTTCTCCCAAGTTTGTTTAGTCATGATGGCCACTCCTGATCCACTATCCAGAATAGCTTTGGCCTGGTTTTTACCAAATTGTATTTTTAAGGTTGAGTTTCCCTCTTCTCCTTCACAATATCCTCCTATCTTATCAATGGGAATATACCACAACTCCTCCATTTCCTGTAGTTGTGGGTGAAGATTTTCTGGTGTTGTTTCCCATTTTTTCATTTGGTTCTATAAGTGAGGATTTTGTTTCATTAACTCTTCCCATGTGGTATGATAAAGAATTGTGCATTGTTTATCTATATTCACCTGGAATGTTACTTGTGGGTTTTCTTCCTTGATATTATTTCCTCTTGTTTTTGTTGTCTCAGATTCCTCAACTGTTTTTTGAGAATTGTCTTCTTCCCCCAGTTTGAGTTGCACTTCTCGTATGATTTGTTTACACTTCTGCATCCTTTCATGTTCTAAGTCTGACATAGGATAAGCCATTGTATGATCAGCAGGGCTTGGTCCCTCGTGAATTCTTCCCTTGTATGCTTTTATTAGAGTGTCTAGACTTTGTGAATTTCCTATCTCCAACTGGGTTTGTGTCTTCTGAGGAGAAGTACTGTTTGATTGTTCCCTATTTTCTTCTTCCAAATTTTTACCCATTCTTTGTTTCCTTTCCCATTTCCCTTTTTGTCTATTTTTCTTCACCTTTGAGATTGAACCTTCATTTTGTTCCTTAGTTGTTCTTTGTTGTTTTGTTTGTGACCTTGTTATAGCATTTACATTCACTTGGTCAATGTCACTCAATTCTTCTTGTTCCATGATATTGACTGCTTTTAGTGGTATGTTATTAGGTGTGTTTTGTAGTTTTTGAGGATTTTTTGGACAATCCTTTATCAAATGCTTCCTGCCACAATCCTTGCAATAAGCTCCTTCTATTCTTAATGTAGGAGGTTGTGGACAGTCTCTAATGAAATGTTCTCCCCCACACCTATAACAAGTTATCTTTGGTCCCCCTTTGAATTGAGGTTTTTGGTTGGCCATATAATTATTGGTTATATACATGAAAGTGGCAGTGTCCATCTCAATTCTTCCATTTCCCAAGTCTAGGGCTTGTAATTCTGGTTCTCTTAATTCATAACCTTCCCATTCTTCTTGATATCCTTCATTCCATTGATAATCTTCCTTGTATGGTGACTTTGTTCTTGAGTTTCCCTCCTCTATTGGTGTGTATTTGATAGGTACCACATTTGTTGGTATAGGAGGTTTTTGCCCAAGCACAGGTCTTGGTTGCTCAATATATGTTGATTCCCTTTGACCCCCATAATCTCTTTCCTTTATGGGTTGTTTATTATAGAAGCATTCCTCCCTGGTATGATTTGTCAATTTCCTGTCTAGTGTACAATATTTGAGTGTTTTTCTATCTTGCAAATGTGGAGGCTTTTGATATGGGCATTGTTGTACCAAATGGCTTTCTCCACAATTGTAGCATTTTTTATTTGTGTTTATCCTGGAGTTTATCAAATTGGTTTTGGTGCTTACCTCTAGGGCTTTAGCAATGGCGTGAGCCAATTCTTCTGCTGGAGGGATTTTATCTTCATTTGATCTGTGTTGATCAAATGCTAACAGATCTTGGCCTCTGTTATCTTCCAAATCTATTGCTTCTTTTACACAAGCTCCTAGATCAGGGCATCTTCTGTAGTACACTAGGGTCCTTAATTGAGCACTTCTTAATCCTTCTATGAATAGGGATACTTGTCTGGCCATGGAAGGTACTTCTTCTTTAGGACATCTTTCAATGTATTGCTTAAATCTCCTGGCTGCCTCTCTGACATTTTCATCTTTTTGTTGTTTAAAACTGTGTATCAGAGTGGCTGTGCTATGTTTTATTCCAGTCTTTGAGAATTCACCAATGAAGGCTTCTAGGAAGGATTCAATATCTAAGTACATTTCCTTTCTCAAAGGGATGAACCAAGATAATGCAGGTCCTGTTAGGGTTAGGCCAAATGCTTCAAATTGGAATTTGTAATCTTCCACCTCCTCAGCTCTAATTAATTGCCTAAACTCTGCAGCATGAGCATGAGGATCAGATACCCTTCATATTGATTTTTCATGCATTTGGCTACTTGATATGGTCTAAGCATTCTACCCTGAGGTTGCCAATGATGTCTTCTTCTTAGTGAAAATTCATTAAATCCTTCTGGTTCTTTTTCAAAAGGATTTGGAGAAGCATGTGTTCTCCTCCCTTGTTGTTGCTCATTACTAGTGTAGTTTTCATGTGGTCTAGGTAAATCTGGTTGTCCTATGTTATGTTCCCAAGGTCCTTTGTCAGCACATTGCCCTAAGTCATTTGAATTTTCTGGGTCTTGGGAGAAGATGTATACACACCCTTGCCTATCCTCATACCTACCATCTTTGAATTGAGCTACTGGTGTTATGTTCAGGGGAACTTCTAAGTTTCTCAATCTAATGAGAGACTTATGCATTCCATCCTGATATACATAGGTTCCAAACCTATTTGTATACATGTATTTGAGGATATTTCTAAAATCCCCAGTTTCAATGGGTTCATTTGTTTCATTTAAATTTTCCATGGTGTTTATTTGCCCTAGATCTCTTTTTTGCACTTCCCCTTCCACTGATTCTGTTTCCTTCCTTCCTAAGTCTTGCTTAGTATGTGTGTTTTATTTGTTCCTAGACCTAAGGATCATTCAATTACTTTTTCACGACTTTCAGACTAAAATCATGTTTTTCACGATTTTCTATTGAGAATCGTGTTTTCCACGATTTTGTGTTCAAAATCGAGTTTTTCACAATTCTGTGCTCAAAATCGTGTTTTTGACGATTTTCTGACTAAAATCGTGTTTTTTACGATTTTCTACTCAAAATTGTGTCTTTCACGATTTTCTACTCAAAATCGTGTTTTTCACGATTTTCTACTCAAAATCGTATCTTTCACGATTTTCTACTCAAAATCGTGTTTTTCACGATTTTCTACTCAAAATTGTGTCTTTCACAATTTTCTGACAAAAATCGTGTCTTTCACGATTTTCTACTCAAAATCGTGTTTTTCACGATTTTCTACTCAAAATTGTGTCTTTCACGATTTTCTGACAAAAATCGTGTCTTTCACGATTTTCTACTCAAAATCGTGTTTTTCACGATTTTCTACTCAAAATCGTGTCTTTCACGATTTTCTACTCAAAATCGTGTTTTTCACGATTTTCTACTCAAAATCGTGTATTTCACGATTCTCTACTCAAAATCGTGTTTTTCACGATTTTCTACTCAAAATCGTGTTTTTCACGATTCTGTACTCAAAATCGTGTTTTTCACGATTTTCTACTCAAAATCGTGTTTTTCACGATTCTGTACTCAAAATCGTGTTTTTCACGATTTTCTACTCAAAATCGTGTTTTTCACGATTTTGTGTTCAAAATCGTGTTTTTCACGATTCTGTGTCCAAAATCGTGTTTTTCACGATTCTGTGTCCAAAATCGTGTTTTTCACGATTCTGTTCCCAGAAAATCGTGATTGCTCACAATCGTAAATAACACGATTTTCTTATGAAAATCGTGTTCTGGGAATCGCGATTTTGTCCTTTGATCAGAGAATCGCAATTTTGTGTTTGACTACAGAATCGCGATTCTGAACAAATTTTTTGAAGATTTTAAGGTATTGATTTTCAAGTTTTTATTTCTTCTATAGAATCGCCCTATCTAGTTTTTAACATGCAATGAAAAAAATTAACTAAAAAATAATATTTTTCACTAAAAATTAAAAACTCAGAAAATCACGATTTCGTGATTTTGGTTATTTCCTACTTTTCTGTGCTTAATGATCATGAAAATCTAGAGGAATGTAATTAAAATGATATAGAAACCCCTCACCTTGCTTGCTTGATTCAAAAATTCTTCAAGAACTGTATCTGCAGAAGATCGCAATTTTTTCCTTGCTCTCTCTCTTTCTCACACTCACTCAAATGAGTTTTTCTTTCAATTCCACGATTTTATAGTGTCCAAAAAATCGCGATTTTGTATGATTTCCAATTTTCTTCACTCTTTCATTTGTCCCACTTCACTTACCCAATCTTGATGAAATCTCTTGCAATTACCTTTCTCAAAAAACCCAAATATGCTGAAAATTCTAGAAAAAAATTTTTTTACAAAAAATCGCGATTTTGTGTAGAAAATCGTGTTTTTTTTTTCTGTACTTCTTATTTTGTGCAAATTTGAGTATTCCTTTCTCTTGTTCCCCTTCAATACCCTCTACCCATTGCAATTCAGCAGACTCCTGTACTTTTGCATCAAAATCACAACATTACTCAGAAAATCGCGATCTTGTGCAGAGAATCGTGTTTTTCCAATTTTCTAATTTTTTTGATAAATTTTTACTTTTCTTTCACTTAGTCCCTATTACTCTTATCAACAAAGCTTCAATCCAACTTCCTAAGAAGAAAAGAAATTTGTTTGGTTGTTTTTAATGAATTTTATGAATTTTTTTAGTATTTTGCCCTAAATTAAGGTAAACACTTCACTTAGGGTTTCTTTTTTGGTGATCCATTGATCCTGTGTTCCTTGATTGGTTATACTCTCTTATGCCTTAGCTATCAAAAGAGTTCATGAGAAAACTTCCTAAAAGAAAAATTGTGCTATGAAATGCAAGTATCAATTTTTGCAAAGATAAACTCAAACATTTTTTCTTCAAAATGCAAATCAGCTTTTTTTCAAGATTTATGCTTTGACTTGGTTAACAAATGAATATTTTCTACTTGCATCTAGCTACTTTACTTGACTTTTCCTTAATGCAACCATGTTATCTTCCCAAGATCAATAATTTTGCCTAGTACTTAGTCAAAAAGCACTCCAAAAATGCAAGAATAGACACATGTTACCTCATCTTCAGCTTTCTTGATTCAAATTTTTCACACACCTGCACTTTTACTTCAAAAAATGAGATGAGCAACTATCAATTTACAAAAATTTTAGCACTTCCAATCCTAAAAAGATGATCTATTGCTTTCTTTTCCCAAAAGACAAACAAAGACATCTACCTTTTCATGTTCACATTTCTTGATTAAAGAGTGTTACCTTTTCCATGTGTTTGTTACCATCAACAATAGAAGATCCAGCAAGGTCCAACTTTAATGAAGCTTTTGAAATACTCCCCGGCAACAGCGCCAAAAAATGTTTGTTATTGATCTTTGGAGTTGTCCTCTCAAATCATTTAGCATGAAGAATTAACAATACATCTTTATTTTGTCAATCCTGGAAGTATTCAAGAGACCATAGCCCCTTCTAGATGATAGAATCCAAGAAATAAGAGAATAATGGCTGGATTTCTGAGAATAGTGAAAATGAAGAGGAATTTCCAGGGTTTGGATTATCTTGAGCAAATACCACCATTTTCCACAATCTTGGTGTCTAATACATGCTATTTCATCAGCAAAACACAATTATGAAGTCAAAACTCAAAAATATTACCTGTACCATACAGATGAGACAATCGCGATTCTGTGAAAACAGACGATTTTCATCTTCAGCACCATTCATCAACTTATCACTCAACACATCAGTATTCAGCTCTCTTCACACACATTCAACAGAATTACACAATAGAGGTTCACAAATCTCCATAGATACACAAGAATTGGACTCACAAATCAAATAAACCACACAAAGAGGAGAAAACACGATTTTTAGCAGGAAACTCTTTCTCTATTCACTTGGATAGCATGTAAACAAATGATTAACCAACCCCCTCATAATAGAGGAAATTATCTTATATACATTTTCAAGTGTCCCTTTTCACACTTGAATTTTGGTCCTTTCCTCTATTATTCTAAAAATATGCTATCTAGGAGTTTCCAAAAATTCTAGAAAAATTACATAAGATTCTATCCTACATAAGGAAGACTCTTCCTTATTTTTACATCAGTTGCATAAATATTTTTACAAGTTTTTGTCAATTTACAATTATTTTTCATCCAAAAGGCTTCAAAAAATACATCTTCTAATATCCTTCCCCTCCTAAACCTTTTGGCTCCTGACAAAAGACTTTCCTTCTCTTCTGTGCTGATTGCTTTTCTTCACTTTTTCTTTCTTTGATAGACTTGTGACAGCAAGTCATGACTTTTCCTTTCTGTAATGTTTAGGTTATTGACCATTTCAAAAAATGCCTTTCTCCACTGTACTACAGCTTTTGGTTTATCAATGACGTCCTTTTCAAGTACTCTGTATAGGCGGCTTCATATGCTGTGAGTCTGGACTTAGTAACAACTGACAAATTTCCAAAAATCTCAGATTCTCTTTCAAAAAACCCGTAATCAAATGCATCTTCACAAATTTGTAAGTAATGACTGCCCAAAAATATTACTCTGCTGTAATATGCCATTAAACAGATTCTATCAGGTGTTTCGCTAAGATCAAACAATAATGCATCTGTTGGAGAATTGAAGCCAATGTAATTTAATGTTCTGATATCTGTATCAGTGTATGTTTCTATACAGGCCAAAATTAATCTCATTATTCTGATAAGTAGAATGCATGCAGGGTCGTTTACATCTTTGTATGTAGCTATAACGGACTCAACTGTATTCACCATGTAGTATTTTGTAGGCCATGTGCCTGCCTTTGGACTGGCTATTTTTGGGAAATTCAACCATTTATGTGGGATTTGACCTTCTCTCCGTCTTTCCCAAAAAATTGTCCATTCTCTTCTTCTTGCCACTGGACAGTAAGCTGGATTAATTTTTAAGTGAAGAGGTGCCTCCTTCCAAATTTTCCTACATTCTTTATTTGCATCCAACCATTTGTTCCTCCACTTTGGATTGGCTCTTTCAAATAATTCTTTAGTCACATTGATATCCTCTTCATACTCTAGATATTTATTTGGAGGTAGCCCAACTCTGGCCAACTGATAGTTCTTGATACTCTCCATGATCATACACAATGGTATACCCAATCCATCTGCGGCCCAATGATGCTGGTCTGGATTAATCCCCCTATTCAATGCAAATGTGACAATTTGATCTTCATATTCATCATGCATTTTCGTGATAAACTCCATTCTGTAAATCTCTATTTGTCAGCAATTTTTTTACAAATTCTTCTGAATATTCTCCCTCTAGTATTTTATTTGTTGGTTCACTGCCATGTTGTCTTCCATCATTATTTTCTACCTCATATTCTTCTGTATATGTGGTCTCTACAGGTGTTTCTTCTTGAACTTGTGGCTTATCCAGCTTTTTCTGTAATTCCTCTATTGTCATCATCACACTTCCATTCTGTTTTGCCCATAACTCTCTTTCTTTTATCCATTCATTCTTTTCCTTTTCCCTCCTTGTCTGCCAATCACTTCTTTCTTTTTCCATATCCATGTGCAACTTATTATATCCTCTCATTGATGTAGCAGCATGTATACTAGCCTACATTTCTAGTTCCTTGGCTTCTTTCAATTCTATTTGTAATCTCTTAATCTCCTTGTGTAATTCTTCCTTTTCTTCCTCTGTCATCTGAGTTGTCTGACTTTCCTCCTTTAACTGACCTTCTGTTGGCCTAAGTATCAACTTAGGGACTTGCGGAGAAAGAGACTATACCTCAATCCCCTCACAAGTGCATATAGTGGGGATACACGCTTTTAATTATCAATCCAAAGAGTATACAAACCTAGCCGAGTGTATGAGGACATGCAATCATGTAATGATCAATGCAAATGAACTACTCAAAGAATGTAAATGAGACAAAGACTTATCCAAACAAGCTCCAACTGTTGGTCAAGGCGAAACGATACTTGGTGCAGCAGCCATCAGTATTTTGGACTTTTCTCTCAGCTCCGAACTCCAAATATAGCGAATAGCATATGCGTTTCAAAGCTCTCGAGAAGACGCATCCAATGGTAGTGGTTTCACTCAATTCCGACGCTCCTACTTCAAGTTATGAGCGAAATACTGAGTCGCGGGAACACTTTCCTACACTTCAGCACTTCCTACACTTCGCACACACCTTTCCTACAGCAAAGAAACACCTTCATGGATAGACAACACTCACAAGCACTCTTTCCAAGCAATACACATGCATACAAGCTCACGAAGAAGAAGATAAGGAGGGAAGAAAACACAAATTCGAATTTCTGTGCTCTCTATTCTCACAATGGCAAAAAGTTCTTTACAAAGAGTCACATTTGACTTATATACTAGTGCCCTAAAAATGGTCCTTTCACACAAGTGACCGGCACTTTATTCACTAAAAGACTAAATTCCTACTATTTTACATGGATAAGCTTCTAATCTTCTGTGGGGATGCATCTAGAGGACTCCTCTAGTGCCTTTACAACGGAAAATATATTACAAGAATGATTATGATACAAAAATATGATGTCCAAATCGGAAAAATTTTGGGGCCCGTCTTTTTCTCTGCTTTGTGTGCTCTTTAGCTCTGCAACACTCTCCCCCTCTTCGTCTCTGTCGTCCCTTGACAGGCTTTGCTTCTTGTCATCAGTTTGTTGTCCGCCCGCACCCAATGGTCAGTATTGTCTGATTCTTGATCTTGCATTACGTTTTAGAGGCGCTCTGATTTGTCCTGGTTGCACGCATTGGACCTGGTTGCATTACTCCAAGCCGATTGATTCGGTTTGCCATGCACGCCATTAGTGCACATATGCGGATGTAGCTCGTAAGCCTTGATCTGAATCCTCTGTAACTCAAGAGGTTGAAGCACCCACATATGTGATACTTGTTGGCCCTGATTCCTCCTTCCAGCTGCGTGCTTTTCCTTGGTGTGTGCGCCCCTGCGGGGCTTTGTGCAGAGATGGGTAATGTGCCCCTGCGGGGCTTCCTGCAGAGATGTATCTTCAAATCTTGCTTTTTAGTGAAGCTGCTTCTTTCGTTGTCTTCTTCTTTTCTTCTTTTTACTCGTCTCTCCCTCAACACTGCCTCCCTCCTGGACTATGTCGTCCCCGACAGGCTTTGATAAGCGACGGGCATATGTTCGATATACTGTTTGCTCCTTATCATTCAGCAGATTAGCTTCACGTATCATCAGTTGTTTCCATTGTTCTGCCTTCACGCCATCATGTGGTGGCTGTCTGTGATCTGCGAAGAAGCTTAATTCATATGCTACCAATCGAGCATTGAGATTAGATGACATCTTCAAAAATATCTCAGAATCAATCTCAAAAAAACCCGTAAAAAATGCCTCTTCAAACGTCTGCATATATACACTGGGCAAAAACATCAATCTGGAATAATATGCCATCACTGTCGAGCGGCTCGGCATTACTGATAGATCGAAAATAAGTATTTCTGTGCCTTGATTAATGCCGATGAAGTTCAAAAAGGTGTAGGTCGCATGCTTGAAGACCTTCAAAACTGTAAGGATCATGCTAAGTATTTTGTTTGTCATTTTGATAGCTAAATCTGGTACTGCCGCATAGTTTTGCAGCCAAAATTCTATTGTTTTTACCATATAATCTTCCGTTGGCAAGTAATTATGTGGCGGGCTCGGAAGCATAGGATAGTTCAGCCACTGTTTATTTATAGAGCCGCTTCTTTGCAATTCCAAAAATTCTCTGGTATTCCTTCTGCGTGGTATAGGACAAAAGGAAGGGTTTACCTGTAATAGATATGGTGCTGCTTGCCAATGCACCCGTAATGTGGGATGTTTCTCCAAAAATTTCCTTCTCCACACTGGTTGTGCAGCTTCAAACTCTTCTTGAGAGTAAGTGAATGTGTCGTGTTTGAAATTCAGCTGCTCATCTGGACTCTTCTGGGTAATTCTCTTTATATAGCGTCTTGTTTTCTCTTTCAAAAGTCCGTATGGAACGTTGAAAGGCTTCATGATCTTTTCTAAGTCTTTACCTTTGATCTTAGCTTCCTTCATGACCTTGATTACTTCATTTTCAAAATTTTCCGTCAACCGGGACACCACTAGTGCCCGTTCCTTCTGACTTATTTCTGCAGTATATGGCATAGGATGATCATCATGTATATCCGCCACCTGCCCACGTATTGGAGAATCGTAGATCGGTTGAGATAGAGGGCTTACCTCTACCTCGTCAGTAGGATGTTCCTTTTCTGGCACTACTGATGTCCCGATCGGTTCTTTGTCTTTCCTCTGAATCTTCAGTTGTTCTATGCATTCATCTTTTTCTTTTATTGTTTGCATGGCTTCTCCAAGTGCTTCTTTGGTTGCCAGTAGTTCCTTACCTATGTCAGCTACATGATCCATATTTTCACTGTAGCTTTGGACCAGTTTTGCCTGTGCTGTATTTAACTGCTTTTTGAGCTCACCTATTTCTTGAGTGTGCTTCCGTTCTGATTCTTCTCGTACTTTTTTCGCTTGTCGCAGCAGCTCGGCATACTGTGCTATCTGCTCTCTTAATTCTTGTTCTTTAGTGTCGGAGGATCCCTGTTGTATGAGTGGTTGATCATATAATAAAGACTTCATTAATTCTTTATTTCTATTGCGTAGGCTGTCATTCTCTTCCATATATAGCTTCAGTTGTTGTTCTAATAGTGTGCTCCGCATTTTCATTTTCTCTTTCTCAGCCTCGCTTGCTTTGTGTAATTTTTGCAGCTCCGCTAGTTGTGTATGCAGCTGTTGATTTTGGGCGATGGATGCATCATATTGTGCCTTGATTGCCAACACCTCAGTGCTTTTATGTGCTAATTCCTTTTGTGCTGCAATCAATTGTGCTGATAGTTGTTCACTCATGAGTTGAAACTGATTCTTTTCTCTTCTTGCTTGCTCATACTCGGCATCTATATCCATCATTTGTTGTTGAGTGTCCATGGCCGTTTGAATCATCTATTTTACTACAGGTTTCAACTGCGTAATATCTACATTAAGCCATGTTTTTGGTATTGCCGGCTCTTCTCCGGTATTTACGTCTTTGCCTTGAGACACGTGTAATGTAGTGTCATGGGGCTGCCTGATCTGAAGCTGGATCCTTGGCTCAGCCCCCATGCCTTCTTTATTTCCTTGAGGTGTGTCATCAGGCACCTCGATTATAACTTGTTCTTGGGTTTGGAGCTCCTTTGCTTCCTTACTCACTAGAGTTTGTTCTTCCTCTTTAATAGGTTGTTTTACATGCGTAATACCAGTGGTCGTATCTTCTTTGATGCTTATTTTTGTGGTGTCATTCAATTGAATGACGTGCTCCGGTTCCATAGATTCTTCGACTATCTTTTCCTTGTCTTCCTGATTTTATGGCGTCACTTCCACTTGATCTATCTCGTTCCATTCACCTTCGTGTGATTCTGTCCGAATGTCAGTATCCAATGTATCTTTTTCGGGACTAGAATCCGTATTTGTGCTGGAATCATCAATGCCTAGCTCCTTGTATCTTCCTGCTTGTTTCGGTGTTTGCTCTGGAATTCGTTGTGTCTGCTCTTGACTAGCTTGTCTATAATGATGTCCTTGAACGTTCAAATTGACCTGCCCTTGCATAAACTGATGTGTTTGTTCAAGAGCAGCGGACAAATCTCTTTTAGTAATTGGCGTTTGTGTTGTCGTGATCGTCGGTAAGAGGTGTGTTCTCTTTGATTGCGGTGTTGCTTGAGCTTCCTCTTCTCGTAGGCGCTTCGTACCCCTCATGGGTTTCTGTGTGCTGGTTCCAGCCTCTTCAACCATAGCTACTGCTTTCTTCTTCTTAGGGACCGTCGCTGACTTTACATACCTTGCTAGTCCTTCCGAAGTTGGCATCTCTCTCAAAGAGTTCTTCATTTCTAAAGCTTCATAAATCAACAATGTAAGAGCTGAACTGCCATTCAAAAACTTCTTTTGCCCCCACTTCTTTTGTGCTTCAAACAATCTTTCTTGGACATACCCTGTTAGATTGATTTTGTTGCCGATTTGCCGCATGGCATGTGATAGTAGTTGGACTACTATCTTCTGTGGAGCTGTATACCTGTGCATGCTGGGAAAGCAAAAATGTTGATGTACCAATCGCACAGCATATTCTATGTCAATTCTATTAATCTCCAAGAATGATCGCTTCTTGGGATCATGGCATTCTTCTTTCACAATAGTAATGCCTGCTTGACTCCATCCAAAAGCTTTGTTAATCAACTCATGTGTGAATTGGATGGTCTTCCATGTCCCGACTTTATCCAATACTTGCGCTTCTGGGACTGATATCCTTGTCGCGGCAGGCTGCATGGTGTTCATTACCTGTGCACATCTCTGGAAGTCTGGCACACAGATTGGTAACTTGAGGAATGCTTCTATGCCGGCCTGTGTCCACACCTCTTCAATATGAGGTAATCCTTGTATAATTGTCTTGAAATCCTGGGACATGATTGGGAAGTAATGATCCGTGTCCATGATTTTGATTGTAGCCATGAAGATTAGTTCTGCCACTGGTTGATCATCTCTGAACCAGTGACCTCTTGCTTTTGTTACTGACTCCAATGGAAGAAGTTGCACCTCTTCTTGTTGTGTAGATTCGGAATCAGTGGATGCCATCTGCACTCAATATAGAGTATGAATTAGTATCCATATGTTTTTCAGAAATCCTCCGAGTGCATGGTGTCGTCCCTTTCCCGTGTGTGTGAGAAAGGTAATACCTGGATCTTTTACATTTTTATGTATTTTTATATTATTTTTTTTGCTGAAAAGAAAATAGAAGGGTTAGCTCGTAGCCGAAGCGGTTATTAATTTTTTGGAGTATTTTCTTAAGATATGTACAAGTGCTCTCCTATTTCCCTATTAGGAAAATGTGCTTTGCTATCTTGAAATAGAATAAGGATGTGCCGAATGCTTGGCCTTGAACTGTGGCCCTATCATGCATACTTGGGATCTCGATAACTCCATATGTGTGCAATTGGAAGTAGTTGGCATATGCAAGCTGTCCAGTTTGCCTTTCGGTATCCAGATTTGCTTCGTTGTGCTGGGCTTCGTTGTATGTTGCCCACGTCCACTGAATGTGGCTCTTTTCTTCTTGTTGTAGGTCTGCTTGGTCTGATCTAGGACTCTCGGCACGTCTCGGGCTGCCGTTACAGACTCTTTCTTTCTCCAGTATCTCTTTTTCTGTGGTTGTTTTGCCGGTGGATTGCATTGGTCCTTCTTGTTTCGGGGATCATCTTTTCGGTTGTTTTGCCTTGGGATGCAAGACCTAGGGACCCATATCTGTGATCGATCTTGCTGAGCAGCTACGACTTTCTTTGGAATCCAAATTGTAGCAATGTGTCGATGATTTCGTTGTTCAGACGGAGTTGGTTTTTGCTTTGCTCGTTTGATCTGATGTCGGTTGTGCTTTTGGCTTCGTAGATATTCCTCCACTTGATCTTTGTTTATCCACACTTTGTTAGAATATGGAATAGGGTATATTTTAATGTTGACAGATTTTGAATTACTCTGAGGCATAGTCTCTTTGATGCACGGTGTTTCAGTGAGGTTGATTTCAGTTTGAGTGATACTCTCAAGACTTGCTAGACTAGAACAAGGTGTGCAAGCAGAATTCACTGTGTCTGCACATATAGTACTTGATGAAGGTGTCTCTATAGTGCAAGAGGTCATGCATTCAGGACTTTGTTCATTAGATTGAACTGTTTGCTCCATGCTCACAGATTTTAATGGTCGCTCATCTAGTAGACTGAATACTTCACGATGTCCTATCCTGGCTGAGATGTATCCCAATGCCAATTGAATGGTCACCTCGTATTCGTAAATCCAATCTTGACCTAACACTACTTCCTCAAGTAAATCTTGGTCATGACACACTAACAGTTTTTGTTCCATGGTGTTGTTACCAAGATGCAACCGTAAGGTGATCTCTCCTATGCACTGAGTAATTGTTCCTCCTATTCCTATCAACTGGGCCATTGAGGGGCGTATTGTCTCCTTGAGTTTTTGGGTCAAAGAAAACTTAATGCAGCTTACAGCGGCACCTGTGTCGATAAGAGCATTTACCAAGTGATACTCCGTTTTTCCGGCTCCCAAATTTAGATAGGGTTGTGTTCTTTGCGATCCTAGGTTTTGAGTGGCTCTAAAGTTAGCCATCGGGATGAGTTCTTCTCCTTGACGATATCTTTCATCTCGCTCTCTCATCCACTCTTTTCATTTCTTTATCCTTTCCAATGCTTCTTGTCTCGCTTCTTCTCGTATTCTTTCCTCTTCTAAGCGTCTATTTTTACCTTTGATTAATCGAGACATAGTTTCTTCTGTTAATGGTTCTAGGTATTTTTTTACTCTACACCCACTGATGTAGTTTGGTAACACGTCTCCATCTAAGGTTGCTAAACTGATGGCTCCACGTGTAGATATACGATTAATGATTAATGGGCCATATCCTCTCTTTTGCAATTTCTTAGCATGTTGTTTCAAAGTGTATACCAAAACTAAATCTCCTTCCTTCAATTTTTTGTCCTTGATATGCGCATCAAAATAGGCCTTTTGTCGTCTTTTAGCAGCATAAATACCCGCTACTGCTTGTAACCTAGTTTCATGAAGCTTTTCTATTTGGTCCAATTGGGCTGATAATTCATGTCCGGTCCACTCATAAGTAGTTGCAACTCTAAGAGTGGGAATCAAGAAATCAATTGGCAAAATAGCGTTTTGTCCATACACTAAGTTAAAAGGAGTAGTGCCTATTGCAGTTTTATAGGCTACTCGGAATGCCCATAAAGCATGGTGTAACTGTTTATCCCAATCTGATCTACCGTTGTTGACAATTTTGGTGAGAACAGTACACAAGATTTTATTTGAACTTTCTGCTTGTCCATTTGCTTGTGGGTGATAAGGAGCAGATTTCTTGTGAATTACTAAGAATTCATTCAATAAGGCTTCTATCACTTCATTAACAAAGTGCGTACCTCTATCACTCACAATCTCTATAGGGAGTCCAAATCTAGTGAAGACGTTCTCGAAGAGAAACTTGGCTGTAGTTCTTGCGTCATTTTTCGTTGTTGCCTTTGCTTCAACCCATTTGGTCAGGTAATCTGTGGCTACAATTATGTATTCGGCATGTGACCCTTTTGCGGGTGGGCTAATAGGTCCTATAAAGTCTATTCCCCACTTCGTGAAAGCTCTAGCACTCATCATGGGTCTAAGTGGCATCTCATCTCTTCTAATAGGATATTTCGTTCGTTGACAAGTATCACACCGCTGCACATATGTCATGGCGTCTTGATGTAGAGTTGGCCACCACATTCCAGCAAAGAGGATCATTTTTACTGTTTTGTCTGCAGAGAAGTGTCCTCCTGCAGCTCCTGTATGGGCCATCTCTAAGACAGAGAGATATTCATTTTCATGAATGCACACTCTTAGTTGGTTATCCTTTCCGCGTTTAAAGAGTTGTTTTCCTATGATGGCATAATCCTTACTATGTTCTTCAAGAGCACGTTTCCTTGCTAAGGTAGCTCCGTCAGGGTACTCTCGAGTTTTCAAGAACTTTACTAGAGGCATGCTCCACCTTGGTGCTATTGTAGAATAGCATAATGTAGAATTCTCGTCTGGGGTTTGTTCTTGACAGGTTTGACAGGTTGACACATAGTTATGTGCATCTCGTTGCATGGTTGGCCAATATATGCCAAATCTCTTGAGTGTTTGCCACGTTCCATTTGCATTCAAATGAGTGTTCCATTGGTTTATGTGTGCTTTCTGAAGCCACATTTCTTATTCCTCTTCTTCCACGCATCTCATCAGCAATCCGCTTGAATCCTGGTGGTACAAACTTCCCGCAATGATGTGAAGGTTTTTGGTCCTCCAGAGATCTTGCGTTTGGTTTGGCGTGATCCCATCTTTAGGTCCATGTGTAAGTATCGGGATCAATTTTTCTGCCCATTGAGGGCATACTTCCAGGTTAAAAAGATAAGTATCTGGCAGATCATCAGATACTCCTATGGGTGGTTCTCCATGGGTCATGCGAGATAAGTGGTCTGCTCTGATGTGGGTGTTTCCTTTCTTGACTATTACCTCAAAATCAAATTCCATTAGCAATAAAAACCATCGTACTAGTCGTCCTGTATTACAAGGCTTGTTGACTAAGTACAATAGGGCTTGATGATCAATGAAGAATTTGAATTTGTTTGCCAGTAAGTAATGTCTGAATTTCTTCACTGCGTATACCATCCCTAGGCCTTCTCTCTCCGTAGTAGTATAATTGCGTTCTGCTTGATTTAACTGTCTACTGGCATAGGCTATCGGGTGGTCTAATTTTCCTGTGTCCGTTGGTTGAGCTAAGATGCAACCAATGGCAAACTTGGAAGCATCCACATGAATGTGAAACGGTTTATTCCAGTTGGGAACTCGAAGGATGGGTGCTGAACTCAATCGATTCTTTAACTCATTAAAAGCTTTTTCGCATTCTTCGGTCCAATTGAATAGAGTCAATAATGCATAAAGAGGCCTAGCAATTATGGCGTACATATGTATGAATCTTCGATAGTAACCACAATGTCCCATAAATGCTTGAACTTCTTTAGCAGTTTTAGGTCTTGGTAAATCCAAAATTACTTTAATTTTGTCTTCGTCCGTTGAATTCCCATTCTTAGAGACAATATGTCCTAAGATTTTCCCTTGTCGCACTATGAAGACACATTTTTCAGGATTGAGGCATACTCGATATTGTCGACATTTAGAAAAGATCTTTTCTAGTTCAGGGATGTGCTCTGATCGTATAGCTGAATATGTACAAAGATCATCCACGTATACCTCCATACTTTTTCTCAGAAATTCTTTGAACACATGACACATCAATCTTTGGAAAGTAGCTGGGGCATTCGTTAAACCAAAAGGCATGACTCTAAAGGCGTATACTCCCCATTCAGTTACAAATGCTGTCTTATGTTGGTCCTCAGGAGCAATGGCTACCTGATTATACCCTGAAAAGCCATCCAGAAAACTATAAACTTCCTTCCCTGCTACCCTTTCCAAGAGGTGATCCGTGATTGGTAAGGGATAGCTATCCCTTATGGTTGCGGCGTTTACTTTCTTCAAATTGATGCACACTCTTAACTTTCCATTCTTCTTTGGTACAACCACCAAGGGTGATACCCATTCCATGTGCTCAATTTCATAGATGAATCCAGCATCTAATAACTTATCTATTTCTTCTTTTATCTTGGCTGAATACACATCATTATAAGTATATGGTCTCTGTTTTGAAGGTTTGGCTTCGGATGTCATGGGGATTCTATGCGCACATATAGATGGATCTACTCCTTTTAAGTCCTTATAAGTCCAAGCGAAGACATCCCGGTATTCTCTTATGAGTCGAATTAACTCTTGTTCTTCTTCTAATGAGACATCCTCTCCTATGAAGGTACATCGTTCCTCTCCTCCTTCCATAGTTACAACTATTTTCTTGGTTTGTTCCTTATTATCATAAGCTATTCCAGGTTGTGCTTCTCTTTTAGGCATTTGAATAGCAATTTTCCTCTCCTCCACTTCATATTTTTTAAAATGGGCTGGTACCTCAAATTGGTCTTGGAGTTTGTTTTCTTCATCTTCTAATTCCCTTTCAACTTCTAATTCCCCTTTTTGTGTGAGTTCCTTATGTGTTTCATTGGCCGTGATCTCTATGTTGGTGATACCAATCCCTAGATCCATGGGTTCAGGTTCCATTTCAATGCTCTCGTAGTCCTCCTTCCAGTCTTTCTTGATCACTTCTCCTTCTTCTGCCTCCTGAAGGACTACCATATACAGACTAACATCATAACCCTCCTCATCGATACATTCGTTCATGGTCACTACTTCTTCGTTTACACAGACATCGAGGGTAGCTAAGATTTCCATCCAACCGTGAGGTTCGAATTCTTCATCCGGAAATACTTGTGGCATATAAGCTGGATCTTGTACAAATCTCACTATTCCTTGTTTCTGCTGCCATCCTTTTCTTCTCTCCTCTTCCTTCTTTGCAGCTTGACATATCCATAGATGAGTGTCCTCGTTCATCCAGGATTGATCACTAGAACCTGCACTATGAACCGATTGATCGTCTTCCTCTTTGTGGATTTGATTCCATTGTAGAGGTGGCACATCTTGATAAGTGTATGTATGTAGGTTTATCCTAGTGGTGGTTCCTGCGTGTTGTAGGTATACTGCATCTTTTCCCCAATCTTGTACGACCTTTAGCTGTCTCATGAAGGGCCTTCCCAAGATCATTTCATAATTACTTGGCCTTTCGAAGTGACAAATTGCTAAAGTATGCTCAAATTCCACTCCACACGTGGTGAAGACTACTCGTTCCAACAATCCTAAGGGTCTTTCTGTTGGGAATTGAACTCACAACCTCCCGGTTAGGAGTATGATGGGCTAACCACTTGCCCCAAAAGCCATGGTTGAGGATTACTTCCTAATCCTCTCTCTTAAGGCGTGGTTCAACCATCTCCTACTAGGAGTATGTGACATTCCTTCCCCCTTAGACTGAGCATTGTCCTCAATGCTCACTTGTGGACCCTTCTAACTCTTGGACCCACTTTCCATGCATGAGTGCTTCCACCAACCTCAAACTCAAGCACATGGACCAAATTTGGACCTATCCCACCCTTCGTGGGTGCCCAAATGCCCATGCGCCTTCATCCAAGGCTAGTTTCACACTCACCATAGATAAGCGCTTTTTCCAAGTGCCCACGGATGAGGCGCGAACCTCCGTCTCGCCCAATTTCTCAACTAGGCTCTGATACCAATGTTGGGAATTGAACTCACAACCTCCCGGTTAGGAGTATGATGGGCTAACCACTTGCCCCAAAAGCCATGGTTGAGGATTACTTCCTAATCCTCTCTCTTAAGGCGTGGTTCAACCATCTCCTACTAGGAGTATGTGACACTTTCCGTATGTCCATCTGCCATTTGTATTTTCATGCGTGTTGGTCTTAATGCTAGTTTTCCCCATTTCTCCCAAATTTCTTTGGTAGCAATGCCAACACCAGCTCCTGAATCTAGTATGGCTTTGGTAGTGTAACCCCTATAGGTGATTGGAAGACAGGTATTTCCTTCATCTCCTTCACTAAAGTCTCCTATCTTATCCACTGGAATTCTCACTGTTTTCACTTCGTCAGCTACCTCTTTCTTTTCCTCCTTGACTTCCCATTGATTGATCAATTTTTCTTTTAAATGTGGTTTTACCTTTAAAAGTTCTTCGAAGGTCAGGGTACATGGGATTTTTACTTCTCTAAGACGTTGTATGATCTCCGATGTTTGAACTGATGGGTTCGTTTCTCGTCTTGTTATTGATGGAATGCGATACAATTCTGAGTTGTGCTCGTACTCCCCGGTGTAGTTGGGTAGTTCCTTTACATCTTCCTTGTCACTTGCATCCATTGGAAGAATTTCTTCTGAATTGAGTTCAGGTATTGAACCCTCTATTTCGTTTTCTGCTTCTAATTCTTCAAAGGGTGGTTCCAATCCTTCTACCTTCTTCCACTTGTCCTCTTGAACTCGTGCCCATAGATCCTTAGTCCAGTCTCCTTCTACTTCGGGGACTATGGATCCTTCCTTTCCCTCAACACCAAATTCATCCTTCCGTGGTCTATTTACTTCGGCTTTTTCATGAGAGTTTAGGCACTCTTGGAATTCTCCTTCAGAAATTCGGGTATTTGGTAAAGGCGATGCAGGTTTTTCTAAGGTTAGTTGTGCAATTTCTATCAATTTCTTGCAGATTTCTAACCTTTCTTTCTCTAAGTCGCCTCTAGGATATTCTCTCTCATGTTGCTCTATGGTCGGTCCTACTTTTATTCGAGCCTTATATGCCTGAATCCACATGGCTAATTCTTCAGGCACAGGATCTGCTAGGACTGATCCTACCTCCTCCCTTTTATTCTCATTTTTATTTGCTTCTTCCACTTGCGGTTCCTTCGTTGGTTTCTGTTTACTCTGTTCATTTTTCTTCTTTTGTAATAACTTTTTTTCTTTCATCCTATCTCTCCGGTTCTTCCATCTTTGTGACCTTTTACTGGCGATACTTTTCTCTGGTTCTTCGGAGTCTTCTACTCTGTGAGGGATGGGTGTATTTCCCTCTTTGTCACTTTGATTATTCTCATCCGTTTTATCAGGGTTTTCTCTGGCCTTGGCTCTTGTTATGGCTTTCAAGGGTACAGTGTACTCTTTATCGCTCCCTGATGATTCAATCACTTCTATCACATTAATCTGCACGTTAGATGTAACTTTGTTGGGGTTCTTAGGACAATCTCTGAAAAGATGTTCCTTACCACAATCGCTACAGTAGCCTTCCCAAATTTGTTGTGGTGGTGGTGGGTTTGGTAATGTGCATTCTCTGACATAGTGGTCACCTCCACATCTATAGCATGGTCCTCGGGGTACAGGCTGTCTATTCATTGGTCGAGGTGGCATGGTTGCTCTAGGAGCTGTGTACATTAAGGACACATAATCCTGCTCGTGTCCGTATGAACTGTCCGATATTTCCATGCCATAAGCATATGGGTCATATTGTTGCCCATATTCTGTTATCGCGCTTTCATAACCAGGGTATATTCCTTGACTAGGGTCGTAAAATGAGTCATATGGTTCATTACTAGTCAAAGGTGTGGCTGGCACTATAGCCCTCTCTAGATTTTCTTCTGGTTGTGCGATCTTGACTGGGACAACGTTCTGAGGGTGGGGCGGTTGTTGTCCTAGTACAGGCTGTGGTTGCGTGTAACCCTGATATGCGTATGGTCGTGGTATTGGTGCCTGCGGCTGATAAGAGGGATATCTAAAGGCTTCTCCTCCTTGATCTCTTTGGGGATATCCATACGGTTTCACATAAGGCTGGGTGGGTCTGGTTTGCCTATTGTAAGGGCAGTTCTCGGTGTTATTGTTTGTATATCTCTACTCTATACTGCAATATTGTAGAGGTCCGGGGACAGAGGGTCTAGGATGAGCATAGGCAGGTGGTGAGACTACTCCCCTGGTACACAAATGAGAAGGATGATCTCCTCCGCACTGCATACATCTTCTAAGCATAGGCAGTCTCATAGGATTAGTTGGATAATTCCTCTGTCCTTGAACGTTCAGTTTTTTTGCTACTAAATCTGCTATTTCCTCCACATTATTTTTAGAATTTGATGTGCTACTGGCTGACTCTTCGCTTTTCAAACTACTTGGAGGTATTTTCAAGTCTTCAGCAAGGTTATCTTCTAGGTCTATACATTCCTTCATACACTCTTGCAAGGTTTGAACTCTCTTTATGTACACTAATGACCTCAAGGTTCCGTTCAACAGTCCTTCCAAGAACAATGATACCATTTTGTTTTGTGTCGGCCTCTCTTCCACCGGGCATCTATCTATATACTGTTTGAATCTCCTTGTGCCACTGACTCGGTAGGGACTTGTTTGAAGCTGTGGATTAATGATGAAGAATTGTTTTTAATTCTAGATTTGGTGAATTCTTCAATCATTTCTTGATATACCTGCTCCATGTTCTGAAAAGTATTCGGGTCCAATGGCTGAAACCAGGCCAAAGCTGTGTCTGACAAGGTAAGGCCAAAAGACTCATACTGAATCAGAAAGTCATCTACCTGCTCGGCTCTAATTACTTGTTTAAATTCTGCTATGTGGTTGTAAGGTTCACTAGAGCCATCATAGTGATTTCTCATGCACTTGGCAACTTGGATCGGCCTTAGTCGTCTTCCTGCTTCAGGTTGCCTAGGCATCACTGGGAAAATTGGTCTCCCTATTGGTATGCCTGGTCCTCTCACTACCTGTGGTCTGACTGGAGCATGAACTCCATGTCTTGGGTCAATAGCTGGTTGTGGCCGGTAGTTAGGATTTATGGCAGGCATTGCAAATTGCACATGTGGTCTGACTGGGATCTGGGTTTGTTGTGTTTGCTGTGTTTGTCCCGACTGTTGATATGAATCATTCTGAGATGTTCCAAGTGGATTCTGTGAAGTAGTGGCTTGGTCCCTAGGGGGGAACACTGGGATATTCTGATATTTCAACTCAGCTCTCTCTAATTCTGTTAATGGCCAATATTTTCTCTGATTTTTATCCAAATATGTGATCATGGTGGGGAACTCAGGATCCTGTAACTCATAGATGGTAACTGGATTAGGAGCAGCTTCCCATATAGAGGAATGGGCTCTGAGCAAATGCTCCATCCCATTGATCAAATACACATCTATTAGAGTGTCATCCTGGGGAATCAGGTCTCCTCTCCAAATTTTTGTAATCGTAGATCTCCCTCTAGGAGTAGTTACTTGCTCTTCGTTTCCACCGCCATTTAAGCTTGAAGCATTATTTTCTTCACCATGCTCGTTAATGTTTTCCGGGTGTTCTATGACCATGTATTGAATATCTTGTTTGTCCATGTACAGTCCTCCTACGTACTTGACTGCTGGTCTAGGCACTATGTAGGCTTCTGATGCTTTCTGTAACCTGGCCACAGATCTGTTTATGCCATCCAAATAGATAGGGATCTCGTTGTGGTTGGTGTTCACATACTCCAAGGAGGTTCTGTATTCTCCCTCAATGATTGACATCATGCCAATCATGGGTACAGTGTTTTGCATATCTTCTGAAGCCATGGGAATTTCTCCTTCTGACTCACTGGAGGTTTCAGAATAATGTGAACGGCTACTTGGCTCGGCTACACTCCCTACGGAAGAAATTACACTTCTTCGGCTTCCTAGGGTTCTTCCGGATCTTAGGTTCATCCACTTAAGAGCTCTGATCAGACTTTTGATACCCTTGGGTCTTAAGCACTCTTCACATTAGGTCAAAAATGTCTAGAAGACTTGGGTTGGAAAGAAATGACTAACAAAGAATTTTGTCTGAACACTATACTTGTCTCCCAAACTCACGATACACGATCTCCAGATTTAGACGATACCTGACCTATGTTCAGACGATACACGATCTCTGACAAATATCGCGATACCGGCTAAACGATACCGATACTCGAAGGCAAACGATACACGATATCTGGTCTCAGGCGATACACGATACTCAAAGGGAAACGATACTTGGAAATAGACGATACCCGATATGTGGGAAGTATCGCGATCTTTGCTCTAGACGATCTCTGGGCCAAACGATACTTGGCTGAAAACGACCGACGATACTTGGAATCCGACGATACACGATATCTGGCAAATATCGCGATCTCTGAGTATCCGACGATACACGATACTTGAACACAACGATACTTGATCTCTCGCACACGATCGCTGGCAAAACGATACACGATACTTATCAGGTATCGCGATCTTTGACCAGATGATACTTCTCAAGTATCGCGATCGGCACGAAACGATACATGATCCACGATACTCAATAGACGATCGCTGGAAAACGATCTCTGACCAAGTATCGCGATCGGCACGAAACAATACACGATCAATGGGAAATATCGCGATACCCAACCGCAGGAGCAAAACGATACTTGTGAAGTATCGCGATACTCGACCGCGGGAGTAAAACGATACTTGACCCTTAGACAAATTTTAACAATTGTTTTTGAGTTTTTGATTTTTCCCCCTTGATCTCCTAGCTCCACTCTCCTCTCTTCACTATCTGTATCAATCAAAACACAACTTTTTTTCCCTTAGAAAGCTCTAACGATACCTGGCGCAGATCGTTTTACACTGATGATGACTTTTTTGAATGATTAGAAGGATCTAGCAATGGAATGACTCACCTTTGAAGCACTGCCACACTCTTCTAGCACCTTTTCTAGCTCAAAGACACTCCACGAGCTCTGCCACGATATTCTGCAGCTCGCGATACTCGACACTCACTCTCACGATACTTGCTCAAACAAGTAACTTGCAAAATGAATTTTTTTGGCTTTTATAGTTGGAATTTTCTTGCTTACAAAAAGGAACTTTTCTGAATAAGACTAAACTCTACCCTAATGACTTGGTCCACTCTCTACTCACTCCTACTCTACTCCTTCTACTCACTTTCCTAAACTAACAACTCACTACACACACTCCAAGAACTACACACACTCCAAGAATGAGAAGTAGCAAGTGCAGCTGAAAATGACTTACCAAAGAAGAGAAGATTTCCACTCCTCCACTTACTTCAATTCAAGAAGCTACTTACCATCACACGAATGCCTCGGTTTGATTCGTCACTCCCCGGCAACGGCGCCAAAAAGAGTGTTGGCCTAAGTATCAACTTAGGGACTTGCGGAGAAAGAGACTATACCTCAATCCCCTCACAAGTGCATATAGTGGGGATACACGCTTTTAATTATCAATCCAAAGAGTATACAAACCTAGCCGAGTGTATGAGGACATGCAATCATGTAATGATCAATGCAAATGAACTACTCAAAGAATGTAAATGAGGCAAAGACTTATCCAAACAAGCTCCAACTGTTGGTCAAGGCGAAACGATACTTGGTGCAGCAGCCGTCAGTATTTTGGATTTTTCTCTCAGCTCCGAACTCCAAATATAGTGAATAGCATATGCGTTTCAAAGTTCTCGAAAAGACGCATCCAATGGCAGTGGTTTCACTCAATTCTGACGCTCCTACTTCAAGTTATGAGCGAAATACTGAGTCTCGGGAACACTTTCCTACACTTCAGCACTTCCTACACTTCGCACACACCTTTCCTACAGCAAAGAAACACCTTCATGGATAGACAACACTCACAAGCACTCTTTCCAAGCAATACACATGCATACAAGCTCACGAAGAAGAAGATAAGGAGGGAAGAAAACACAAATTCGAATTTCTGTGCTCTCTATTCTCACAATGGCAAAAAGTTCTTTACAAAGAGTCACATTTGACTTATATACTAGTGCCCTAAAAATGGTCCTTTCACACAAGTGACCGGCACTTTATTCACTAAAAGACTAATTTCCTACTATTTTACATGGATAAGCTTCTAATCTTCTGTGGGGATGCATCTAGAGGACTCCTCTAGTGCCTTTACAACGGAAAATATATTACAAGAATGATTATGATACAAAAATATGATGTCCAAATCGGAAAAATTTTGGGGCCCGTCTTTTTCTCTGCTTTGTGCGCTCTTTAGCTCTGCAACACTCTCCCCCTCTTCGTCTCTGTCGTCCCTTGACAGGCTTTGCTTCTTGTCATCAGTTTGTTGTCCGCCCGCACCCAATGGTCAGTATTGTCTGATTCTTGATCTTGCATTACGTTTTAGTGGCGCTCTGATTTGTCCTGGTTGCACGCATTGGACCTGGTTGCATTACTCCAAGCCGATTGATTCGGTTTGCCATGCACGCCATTAGTGCACATATGCGGATGTAGCTCGTAAGCCTTGATCTGAATCCTCTGTAACTCAAGAGGTTGAAGCACCCACATATGTGATACTTGTTGGCCCTGATTCCTCCTTCCAGCTGCGTGCTTTTCCTTGGTGTGTGCGCCCCTGCGGGGCTTTGTGCAGAGATGGGTAATGTGCCCCTGCGGGGCTTCCTGCAGAGATGTATCTTCAAATCTTGCTTTTTAGTGAAGCTGCTTCTTTCGTTGTCTTCTTCTTTTCTTCTTTTTACTCGTCTCTCCCTCAACACCTTCCTCCAATAATAACTTGTTGATTTCTTCATTTGCTTTGGTCAAAATCTGATAAGAAGTCTACAAGGTTCTATATCTTCCTTCAATTTTTCTCAGCTCCATTTCCAGTTTATTATTCTGCTCTGTTAGTTTTACACTCTTTTCTTCTAGATATTAAATCTTATTTTGTTTCTGCACTTCTAACTCTTCCAAAGCAATTATTTTGTTTGTAAATTCCTCATTTTTCTCTTGCACCTTCCTCAGTTGTTTTGACATTTGTTCCTTCTCCCTTTTGTGCTCTTTAATAATCATACTACCTTTCTCAAATTCAGACTCTGCTACCATTCCTGAAATGATCATGTTCCTGCTTGAAGGTCTGAATTGTTCAATGTTATTCATAATAATCTGACAAGCTGATCTTATATTCTTGGGTATTCTTTCCAATCCCCAGTCCATTTCGATTTGTTTAGCTTCTATTTGTTTGTCTTCTTTGTATTCATCCTCCTCTTCCTCTTCTTCTTCATATTCTAAATCCTTGGCCTAGTGTTCCTCATTGCTTGGATGAGTCTCCAATGTTTCTAGATCTGCCATGTCTTCTTCATGTTCCAAAATCTGAGCACCCAAATTCTTCTGCTCCAAGACATCGGAAGTCAGCTTTATTCCCTGTACCTTTTTGTTCTCCATCACCTGTTGCTTCTCTTCATAGAGGTGTCCTTCCTTTATTTGTACCTCCTTTTCCTGGATTAGGGTTTCTTGATCTAGAGTATATTCAATTTCCTCGACAGAGTTTACTTGACCTTTACCTGTTTGCTCTTCCTGTCCTTCCTTTTCGTGGACTAGAACTGATTCAGTCTCGTCAAAAATTTTGACCTGATCATTACTTTTTTGTTCTTTGTGTTCTTCTTCCTGCTCATCAATGTCCATGAGATCCATTGCTCCCTCTTGTTCTTGATCTTCATTGGTTGTAAATTCTTTATTATTCCTCAAATCATGAAGTACATCTTTTATACTTTGGATAATTTCCTTTTCCACTACTCCTCCTGTGACTTCTTGAATATTGTTTTTCACTACTATTTCCTCTTCTTCTTGAATTTGATCTTGATCTGCACCTTTTTTATTTATATCTGGACTGCTTATCTGTGCTTTTTTGGCTATTTCTGCTATGCTCTCATCTAATTTGAAGTAGGTTTGTGAGGGTTTTATCCATACTGATTTTATTCCTGTATGCACCAGCCCACAACTGACTTCTTTTCTTATTTCACTTTCTTGTTCTATCATAGCTGCTTTTCCTTTCATCAACCTTCTTTCATCTTCAGAACTGAGTTGTTTCTCTTCCTGTTCCTGCATCTGCTTCTCCTGAGACTTCTTCTTCAAATCTTCGGGTGTTTTCTGTTTCTCAGGGGCCTGTGTAATCACATTAGGAGTATTTGGTATTGATAGATTCAGACTCTTTAATAAAAAGCTCTCAAAATCACTTTCAGAATCAGAGGAAAAATGTGAAGGTCCTCCTCTTTTTGGTTCTTTGAGTCTTGATGCTTCTACCACAGTGGATTGCTTCTGTGTTTCTTCCACTATCACTTCCTCCATTTCTTTTGTGATTACAGTTTCAACTACTGATTTTCCTTTTCCCTTCTTGGTCAACTTCTTCTTTTGCACTGGTTTCTTTGGAGCCTTCTTTTTTTACAACAATAGTGGTTCTGGTTTCTGGAGGTCCTTGCAATTCTTTGAAGTAAGCTAGCAACTCAACTTCCTTTCTAACAAACACCTCTTCTGTTTCAGTTGTCATCATCTGATCATGAAGTGCTTCATAATGCTCTACCTCCTCTTGAACCCAATCTGTAGCCTTGCATGAATAATCTTCCAGCATCTTCTGACATTGTGCCTCATACATTGATCTTTTGTTATTTCCTTGAGTTAGATAAGTGTATAATTTTTCTTTGCTTGTTTGGGGTGGATGAGGATCACTAGAGGATTGGACCTGCTTCTGTGCATCTTCATGTTCTTCTTTTGTAGCTTCATCCATCTCTAGTTCAACCTTTCTTGGGTCCAACCTCCTTTTCTTTACAGGAATCACTTCCTCAGATATTACCTTTCTTTTCATTCCTCTTCTCCTCATACGGGTTTGTCCTTCTATTTCCCTCACAGCCATTTTCCTTGGAGGGCTCTTGATTCCTGACATAAAATTTCTAAAATATTGTGCCTCTGGATTCAGTTTCAATTGATCTTCCATTCCTAGGACATGATAAATGATCCTGGTTAAAAACTGGGCTCCATTCATAAATTTCTTCTGTTCCCAGTGTTTTGCTGCTTCTTTCAGTTGTTCATGGATGTATGGTGTCCTATCCATTACTCCAAAGGGTTTGGTTTTGTCCTTGTTGTTGAACATCAACAGTGTAACAGACTTATGTGGCATGGTATACCTTGGTAGCTTTGGGAAGCAGAAATATTGTAAGAACATCCTTGTGGCATATTTTTCATTCTCTCTTCCTTTAAAGTCAGTGAATTTTGCATACCCTATATAGGTTTCCTTATTCTTCTTTACAAAGTTGGGATCAAGCTTGGTTCCCATAGGGTAGAATTGTAAAGCTGCTCTGATGTGTTCTGCTTTGATAGTGATACCCACCTCCTGGTTATCCTTGTTCTTGACTTTGCACCTGAAATAAGCATCATTCCCTTTTCCTATTTCCATCAGACTACTCATTACTTGTGCCACTCTCTCGAAATCAATGAAGAAGATGGGCTCTTCCAATAATTTGTGCAACCCTACTGCCTTCCATCTTTTCATATTGACAGCAACTCTTTGAAACCTGTAGAACTCCTGACACAACATTGTATATTTATATCCTCCTACTCCCACTATGAATATGTTCTGACTAATTATGCTTAAGGTCTCCCTGAGTTCCTTCACCACCTTCTCAACTTCTGGAATTTCTGGCTCTTCATCCGACTCTAGGTCCACCTGTTCTTCCACAGCTTCACTGTCTAGGAACCAATGACCTCTTGATAGAGTGACTGATTTTGCCTTGAAGTCATGAATTGCTAACTCCTTTGCATTCATCATTCTGAGAAAAATAAAATGCACAAAGAAAAACTCCACCCACATAAGTCACAAGAAATCAAAGAGTAATATTTGTTTTGAGATGTCATGACATAAGAATTAACAATACATCTTTATTTTGTCAATCTTGGAAGTATTCAAGAGACCACAGCCCCTTCTAAATGATAGAATCCAAGAAATAAGAGAATAATGGCTGGATTTCTGAGAATAGTGAAAATGAAGAGGAATTTCTAGGGTTTGGATTATCTTGAGCAAATCTCCACCATTTTCCACAATCTTGGTGTCTAATACATGCTATTTCATCAGCAGAACACAATTATGAAGTCAAAACTCAAAAATATTACCTGTACCATACAGACGAGACAATCGCGATTCTGTGAAAACAGACGATTTTCATCTCCAGCACCATTCTTCATCAAATTATCACTCAACACATCAGTATTCAGCTCTCTTCACACACATTCAATAGAATTACACAATAGAGGTTCACAAATCTCCATAGATACACAAGAATTGGACTCACAAATCAAAGAAACCACACAAAGAGGAGAAAACACGATTTTCAGCAGGAAACTCTTTCTCTATTCACTTGGATAGCATGTAAACAAATGATTAACCAACCCCCTCATAATAGAAGAAATTATCTTATATACATTTTCAAGTGTCCCTTTTCACACTTGAATTTTGGTCCTTTCCTCTATTATTCTAAAAATATGCTATCTAGGAGTTTCCAAAAATTCTAGAAAAATTACATAAGATTCTATCCTACATAAGGAAGACTCTTCCTTATTTTTACATCAGTTGCATAAATATTTTTACAAGTTTTTGTCAATTTACAATTATTTTTCATCCAAAAGGCTTCAAAAAATACATCTTCTAACAAATGTGCTGACAAAATTGGTGAATAATAAACACTCTGATTGGGACAAATAGCTACACCATGTTGTTTGGGCATACAGAGTTGCCTATAAAACGGTACTCCAAGCCACACCCTTTTAGATGGTGTTTGGCCAAAATGCAGTGCTACCATTAGACTTCTTGATACCTACATTGAAAGTAGCACAAGAGTATGAATGGACAGGCCATGAGCTCTCCTCTAGAATCCTTGATCTTGAACGACTAGGTGAAACATGATTGAGAGCAGCAGCAAGAATTTATGCAACCAAGAAAAGACAAAAGGCATATTTTGATGCACATGTGAAGGATAAGGGCTTGAAAGCAGGAGATCTAGTCTTAGTCTACACTTTGAAGCAACATGCATGGAAATTGGAGAAGAGAGGCCATGGGCCTATGATCATCAATAGAATCTCAACAAGTGGAGCGGTCCAATTAGCCACTCTAGAAGATGATATCCTATCTAGTTACATCAGTGGATGTAGAGTTAAATTATATCAAGAACCCCTCATGGAGGAGATGCTAAATCGACTCAACACTGCTAAGAAACGTAAGGAAGAAGAAAAGTGAATCCAAGAAGAAGCGTAGGTGGAAGCTTTGGAACGCATCCAACACATGAAATTAAGAAGACAAAGAAGAGGCCAGCCAAGGTCACATACTCAAGAAGCTCCAAGATATCACATGGCCATGTGCGAATCATCAAATATATGTTCCCATAGGATAGTTGATCAATGACCATTTGTGACCGTGGAGGTAAGACACAGAGAGGGTGCAAGGACAGTAAGAGCTTTTATTGATTCAGGATCAGCCACTAGTGCAGTTGAAGAATTGCTATCAAGAAGGTCAATCCTATACAAATATATCTCATAGGATTGGGAGGTGTGGAAACCCCTTGCATGGGTGAGGTGGAACTTCCCCTCTACATTCAAGATGTTCTAATAAGAGTCAAAGTGCTAGTGTGCGAAGACGAGGATCTTATCGAACCTCTTGTCTTGGGCCAAGACTAGATTTATGATCATGCAGTCAACCTAAACCTAAGAAGTGGACTTCTTCAGGCATGGGTGAGCCAAAGCCACATCACAATTGAGTTAGGAAATCAAGCATTCAAGCCACTAGGAAAGGCACCAACTCCTAGTCCATCCAAGAACGGGCATGCTGATAACTTTATTATTCTTGACCAAGATTCTATGGTGCAGAAGATTGTCACTTGTGAAGGACATAGAGAAACCAGTGAGGAACTTCCTTCTTTTCCAAAGAGGATCCCAGGAAAGCAAGCAGGACAACACAAGACATAGAGGAAGCCGATAATCAGGAAGCATGATCAACGACCGGTACAACATAAAGTACCTCATGGAATGAAGCAGATCTGTATTTGCAAGGGAGCACAACCTTTGCTCAGGAGAGAGGATCCCAAAGATGCACCAAATGCACTCGTCAATCTAGGACTACAATGAAGGAGTATCCGAGGCATCAATCTAGATGGACCATTTCTATTTGGGTCCCAAAGTGGTCAATGAAGGCTGACCCAACTACTAGACGATTTGGGTGCCCAAGACCTGCTTACAAGCTAAAAGGGCTTCACCTCGGGTCACAAGCTCGAATCAACACCCACAAGCACTCGTAGCACAAATCTAAGGGCAAAAACCTACACTCCACACTGTCACATCTCCAATCACACCTAGGAGTATCTCAAAATGGGTACCCAAAAAGTCCCAAATCCAAGACAATCTAATCCAGAAATTGTTACATGTCATCTCTCCCAAAAGCTATAACCCCACAATGAGAGTTTGGAGAATCAAACCATGTATCAAACCCCCTCACCCGATTGCATCACAGTAGATACATGTTGTTGGAGACCTCTTAATCTCCAAAGGCTTGATCTATACTGATCTAAGAGCACCTCTATATCAGTTATAGACCAAACTTTACACAAATGTTACTTTGATTTACCAAATCATTCATGAACAATTCTCTGAGTGAGAATTTTCCTTCTTCAAGAAGTCTGCTTCAAAGGTTGACTTCATTACCTGCACATATCTTTAGATTTCTTCAATCTAATGATATACATACCTCCAAGCTACCTTTGCACAATCATATCAGCCATTAGTCCTTCAAAAGAATCATTAAAACTTCAATTTGATCCTTAAGATCAAAAATATGTTAGAAACTATCTTTCTGAATAAGTGCCTTTGACATAGGTAACTTCTAAGGTTGATTTCTCACAGCGCAGATCTCGTTTTGCTAAATGCTTTTAGCCATAGCTTCCTTACCTTCTAACTTAGATTTTGAATGCTCAGTCATCAAAAACTTTACACTGTGCACTGAGATTAAGCAAAACATTGACACGAAAAAGTGTGCGACTTTGAGAGATCATCTGCAGACTTTACATATACATGTTCCTATTGATCATACTCACAACATGAAAGGAATTAGACCATGAAACTTTGAACATAGCTTCATTAGCTTCTAGATTAGATGTATACAAAAGGATTTCTGATCCACATGATCAGACTGAGAAAAATCATAGAAAGAATCGACACTAACTCGTAAAGATGACTCTCTACACATCTACCTTAATGACACTTGGCTTCTAATGACTCTCATATGTATTTCTTTACATCCTTGACTTATATACATATGGTTATAGACTTATCCCATGTCGATTACATTATTCCTTATCATCCTAAGGATTATCTATACTCATAATAAAAGAATTTCCACCTGTAATGTACATATGTATACAAGCTATCATTTTGAAATCTTCTTCACTTTCTCAAGTAACTTCTTTCACTTCAAACTGATCATTGACTTCCTTCAAGTTCTTTATAATCACCAATTTGTGATTGGTTTGTTCCAACAGCTCCCACTCAATCACTAATTGTGATTATTCCATTCTTCTTCACTCCTGCCATCTCTTTGAATCTCTATAGCTTAGGTCCATCCAAGCTTTTTGTCATCATATCTGCAACTTGTTCTTTTGTTGAAGTATACATCACTTCAATCTCTTTATCAAGTACCTTTTCCCTCAAGAAATGATATTGAATCTCTATATGCTTAGTCCTGGCATGAAAAACAGGGTTAGCTGCCAAATACAATGAACTCATATTGTCTCCAAAAATAATTGGAGTACTTTGCTCAGTTCCAAAACTCTTCAACAAAGTCTTTAACCATATTACTTCCTTTGAAGCCCCTACCATTCCTTTATACTCAGCTTCTGTGGATGAAAAAGCAACTGTATGTTGCTTCTTTGAGCACCAAGAAACTAACTTATCTCCAATATAACAGAGATACCCATGAGTAGACCTTCTATCATCTGAATCACCTGCCCAATCTGCATCACTAAACACTTTGATTCTTGTATCAGAAGTAAATCCATAATACAAGCCTTCATTTAGGGTTCCTTTGATATATCTGAGTACCCTTTGAGCTGCAATCCAATGAGTCTTCTTTGGACAATGCATAAATTGTGATAACACACCTACGGCATATGATAAATTTGGCCTTGTCAAGGTAGCATAGATTAAACTACCTACCAAACTCTGATATTTCTTCATGTCATTGAATTCTTCACCTCCATACCTGCTTAACTTATGATTTACCTCCAATGGTGTGCTTGAAGGCTTGCAATCCTCAATGTTGAATTTGACCAGAAGATTCTTCAAGTACCTCTCTTGTGTAACATATACTCCATGTTGAGTATACACAATCTGCATTCTTAAGAAATAAGATAAGGTTCCCAAATCACTTATCTTAAACTCCTTCTTTATTTGTTTCTTAAGCTCATTGATTCCTTGAGCATCTGTACCTGTGACAATAATATCATCAACATAAATACACATGTATATGTATCCATTTTCACTTGCCTTCACTAGCAAGCTACTATCTGCCTTTGATGCTTGAAATCCACATTCATTCAAGAACTTAACAAGCATGTAATTCCATGCTCTTGGAGCCTACTTCAACCCATACAAAGCTCTCTTAAGCTTACACACATAATCTGATCCACTTGAATCTATGAAGCCTTCTAGTTGCTCCATGTACACTTCATCTGCAATGTATCCATTCAAAAATGCATTCTTCACATCTAATTGTGATAACTTCCATCCTTTACAAGCAGCAATAGTAATCAATGATCTAATTGTAGACGTCTTAGCAACAGGGCTAAAGGTTTCATCATAATCTACATAAGTTTGGGCATAACCTTTGACCACAATTCTAGCCTTGTATCTAGACACTTTACCATCTACAAATCTTTTTGTTTTATACACCTACTTACATCCAATGACCTTCTGATTCTTTGGTCTTGGCAATAACTCCCATGTTTCATTTTCAAGTATAGCATCATACTCTTCTTGCATTGCCTTCTCCCAATTCTGTTTTCCTTTAGCTTCTTCATATGTAATTGGATCTTCTTATGTCTTCGCAATATAAGAATAATCTTTTTTTGTTAAGAAAGATGTGTCATAGCTATACCTGATAGGCTCTTTCCTTTCCCTTGAGTATCTTCTAACCTCTGCACTTCTTGAAGTCTCAGCCACATTTGATTCTAGATCAAATCTTGGCCCATCTTCAACATTATTCTGCAATTTACTTTTACAATCAACATCATCAATATCTTCTTCATACATACTTACTTTTGTCTTCCCTTTTCTTTGTATTTCTTTGTCATCTGCATAATCACTTATTGACCCTGTATACCATGTGCTTTGCTCATCAAATGTAACATCTTTGGTAACAAGAAATTGCTTTGTAGATGGACTCCACAATCTGTAACCCATGTGTCTATCATCATACCCAATAAATACATACTTCTCTGCTTTGGGTTCTAGCTTATGTCTCAATTGTGAAGGAACATAAGCAAATGCTAAACATCCAAACACCTTACAATGATCAAGAGTAGGTTTCTTACCTCACCATGCTTCATAAGGAGTTCTTCCCTCCCATGCTTTACAAGGTAACCTATTCACAAGATATGTTGCAGTGTTGATAGCTTCTGCCCATAAGTAATTTGGGCAATTCTTTTCCTTCATCATTGCTCTTGCAAACTCTACAAGAGTTCTATTTCTTCTTTTTGCAACTCCATTCTGTTGAGGAGAGTACCTGCAAGTTACTTCTCTCTTTACACCTGCATTCCACAAATAATCATCAAACTCTTTAGAAAAATACTCTCCCCCTCCATCTGATCTCAACCTCTTGAGCTTTTGTCCTGTAATCCTTTCTGCATAAGCATGATAATGTTTGAATGTCTTGAACACTTCTGATTTGTCCTTGATTACATATAAAGTAATCCATCTGGTTGCATCATCAACAAACAACACATAATATCTGGATCCTGCTATAGTCCCTTGAAGGACCCCACACATCTGTATGAACGAATTCAAGCATATTTGAATACTTATATCCTGATTTATTGTATGAACTCTTGTGTGCTTTACCTAATTGACAAGCTTCACACTTGTACACCATGTGTTGCCCTTCAACTTTTGGCAAACCAAGCACCACATAATTCCTTGACATTTCCTTTATAGCTCTCTCATTGAAATGACCTAATCTTTTATGCCATAGGTCTAATTCAGACATCTTTTGACTTCCATAAGTAAATAAAGCATGTCCCACATTACCTTGGACCTTAAGAGTAAACAACCTTCCTTCCTTTTTAGCTGCAATTATGTTTCTATATCCCTGATTCGGATCTTGCACATAGACACCATCATTTGTGAATCTGACTTCATAACCCTTCTCCACAATTTGCCCTACACTTATCAAGTTTTTAGGAATAGTAGGAACATAAAGTACCTTGCTCAAGAGTGTACTTCCACTATTTTTCTTCACTGATCCAATGCTCTCCACTTTATGCTTGGTATTGTCACCTATTTGAACTGTATGTCCATTCACCTTTGCTTCTATATCAGTCATCAAGGATATATTGCCACTCAGATGATTGCTACATCTTGAGTCAATATAGAACACTCTTTGGTCTTCTCCTACTGCTTCATGAGTTGCATTCAAGATGAGAGTCATGTCATCCTTTTGATCTGATGCATAATTATAATAATTGTTGTTGTAGGACTGAGATTGAAAACTTCTTTCATCTCCTCTAGCATATGATGTCCTACCACTCTTCCTCTGAAATTGCCTCTTTGGTTTCTACCTCCTCTACCTCTTTGATTAAAACTCTAATTATTATTTCCACCATTTTGATTGTTATACCAACAATCATTTGCCAAATGATTGGTTCTACCACAAATCCAACAAGCTTTAGTATTATCTTTGTTCTTTCCTCCTCTTCCTTTACCTCTGAAGTTCATCTTTCCTTTTGTAAAGTTAGCTTGACTTGAAGTCCCTTCATCATCAGTTGACTGCTTCCCTTTGCCATTTTTTTTCTTGTCCTTGGAGTACATAGCTTGGCTTGCACTCCTATCATTGTCTCCCTTAATGTCCTGCTCAAAAGTTAGCATGTGTCCTAGCAATTGATTAAGATCAGGAGTAAAGTGATCTAGTGACAATTCTATGGACAATATGAAAGGCTTCCACTTCTCATCTCCTCTCAGACCTGTAAGTATTTGCCTTACCAAATTATCTTCTTCAATATCTTCATCTACAGCTCCCAAGCTATCTGCAATATCTTTCATCCTTGCCACATAATCAGAAATTGATTGTGAGCTCTTCTTCTTGAAAGTTGTGAATTCTGCCCATAATGAGGACTTCCTTGACTTGGTTGTGTTTTGCAAATGCTCTTCCAAAGCATTCCACACATATGTTGCACTTTCCAATCCTATGATGTGAGGTAGAAGATAATCATTTACAGCCATGTAAATGATGCTCCTAGCTTGAGCATCCTTTCTCATCCAGATCTTCAAATCTGCAAGCTCTTCCTTAGTTGGAATACTAGGATCTACAAACTCAGGCTTTTCTTCTTCTCTTGTAATGAATGCCATCAAACCTTTGCTCATGAGGTGTGCCTCCATCCTCATGGACCAAGCTGGATAGTTCTCCCTATCTAGCTTATCAATCTGCAAGCTTTCTCCCATCTTTGATCTTCTGTGTCTGCAATTACCATGATTTATGATAATAAAGTGTACCTTTGATATGAAGCTTCAATCCTTTTGATCCTTTGGACTCGCACTTTGTACTTCTGTAAATTATCTGCAAGAATTTGTCCTTGTCCACCTTCAATTAGAAGGAACGTCAATATCTGTAGTAGTTGGGACTTCCAATGCCTTTACTTCACTTGTATTGCACCTTCAGCTCTGATACCACAGTTGGAGACCTCTTAATCTCCAAAGGCTTGATCTATACTGATCTAAGAGCACCTCTATATCAGTTATAGACCAAACTTTACACAAATGTTACTTTGATTTACCAAATCATTCATGAATAATTCTCTGAGTGAGAATTTTCCTTCTTCAAGAAGTCTGCTTCAAAGATTGACTTCATTACCTGCACATATCTTTAGATTTCTTCAATCTAATGATATACATAACTCCAAGCTACCTTTTTGCAATCATGTCAACCATTAGTCCTTCAAAAGAATCTTTAAAACTTCAATTTGATCCTTAAGATCAAAAATATGTTAGAAATTGTCTTCCTGAATAAGCGCCTTTGACGTAGGTAACTTCTAAGGTTGATTTCTCATAGCGCAGATCCTGTTTCGCTAAATGCTTTTAGCCATAGCTTCCTTACCTTCTAACTTAGATTTTGAATGCTCTATCATTAAAAACTTTACATTGTGCACTGAGATCTAAGCAAAACATTGACACAAAAAAGTGTGCGACTTTGAGAGATCATCTGCAAACTTTACATATACATGTTCCTATTGATCATACTCACAACATGAAAGGAATTAGACCATGAAACTTTGAACATAGCTTCATTAGTTTCTAGATTAGATGTATACAAAAGGATTTCTGATCCACATGATCAGACTGAGAAAAATCAGAGAAAGACTCGACGCGAACTCGTAAAGATGACTCTCTACACATCTACCTTAATGACACTTGGCTTCTAATGACTCTCATATGTATTTCTTTACATCATTGACTTATATACATATGGTTCTAGACTTATCCCATGTCGATTACATTATTCCTTATCATCCTAAGGATTATCTATACTCATAATACAAGAATTTCCACCAGTAATGTACATATGTATACAAGCTATCATTCTGAAATCTTCTTCACTTTCTCAAGTAACTTCTTTCACTTCAAATTGATCATTGACTTCCTTCAAGTTCTTTATAACCACCAATTTGTGATTGGTTTGTTCCAACACATGTGGAGTACAGTGCACATCCAAAGTATGCATCTAGAGAATCCCTAACCCACTAACCAACATTCACACACATCATCAACACTCCACCCACTAACACCTAACCACTTTTGGTATCATGTTGGTATTGTGGAGGGAACACCATAACATCATGTTTCCTATGCAATGCTAGCATGCTTCTCTTCTTCCAGCAGATAAGCATCAGGAGCTACAAGCAATATCGTGGTCGAGATAGTAGGCCCCAGTTTGCAGGCAAGAGTGATTCTAGCAGGAGTGAACACGAAAAATTTACCAATCAAAGTGCCACCAACTAAACGACCGGTAGAGCTATGAGAGCTCCAATAAATGTTGGTGTAATTTGCAAGCCTACACATTTGGCTCAAAGGATACATCAAAGGATACACATACATGAAGAAGCATAGGAACATATGCTAGTGGTTAATTACCACTTTACCTCATTGTAAAAGTCAAATTGACTTAGAATCTTTTTGTAATCACCTACCACAATGAGTCGTGGAAAAGTAGCTCATTTGATTGAAGGAATATCTCCAAGCTTTTAGGAGCTTGATCATAGGGAGCCAAAATTTGAATTTGAATTCAAATCTTTGCTCATCACATATAAAAATGATCTTGAAAAGTCGCGGTAGAGAGTGATCATTCCCGAGCCTCATTCTACTAAGTTTGAGTGTGTGTGAGGACTATACCATAGCCTAAACCTCTCTACACCATTAGGCAATGTTATTCATGCCAATGGGATTGTATACAAGTGTTAATTAATAGATACATTTACATCATTAATCTCTGAGTTCTCTGTTAGTCTACTCAAAAGTCTATCAACTTGTCAAGAGCACATCTCGGTCAATTCTCCACCAAATCGAGTGATTCAAAGCTTGTTGGATTCAGCTCAAAGTCATCTATATGCCGTCAAAGTTTGAAGTGATTCTATTCCGCCATTTCAGAGAAATCTACGTCGAGGTGAACTCTGATCAATTTCTGCTACAGTCCTAAAAAGTCGGGGGTATAGCTAAACTTGCTAAATTGATTTCTCTTAGCATAGTTTATCTTTTTACATCATTCGACTTGTAAATGGTAGCTTACTAATCTAATTAAATACCCCTAGAAGGAATTTTATCAATTTCTACTGTACTGGTCACACTGAGCAAAATAGTCAGCAGGTGTCAAGACTAAAATAGAAGGTTTTCTTGAGTTTGTGAACTTCAAAGTTATCTCTTTTGGTTCAATCATTACACACATCACTTCCAAAGTACATAGGCCATTTTTTGGTGTTATTGGAAAGCTAAGAAGGTCTACTTATCAACTCTGAAGCGAAAGAGGGATGGTACAAAGCAGGTTTAGCAGTACCTACTCAGTCTCTTGGAGCATCCATCCATCTTTCCCAACAGTGGTATCAGAGCAATAGAGGTAAAATGGGAGATGGTTTTCCTTCATTTATTGATAAATTGGACAGGAACAACTATCAAGCTTGGTCTCTAAGGATGAAGACCTACTTACAAGGAAGGAGTCTCTATGGATACATCTCAGGAGATGAGGAATTGCCCTCATTCAAAGCAAGAGGATTACCAACCAAGGAAGAACAAGAAAAGCTCAACACATGGTGTGCTAAGGATGCATTGGCAAGGTCATATTTACTCAACTCTATTTCTGACTTTCTTTTGCCATGTAAGACATCCCAAGAAACTTGGGAAACCTTGTCATCATATTTTTCCTCCAATACAAGGGCTAGGAAAAATCAGTTGTGGATTGAATTCACAACACTAAGGAAGCAACCTAAGCAAGCTGTTTCAGAATGTGTGACCAAGATCAAAGATGTTGCAGATCAGTTAACAAGCATAGGAGAAGAGATTGAAGAAGAACAAATTGTAAGGCAAGTGATCAATTGAATCAAGGCTGATGACAAATGGGAAAGCTTCACCACTGCAATGGATCTCTACATGGACATGCACACTCCAGATCTTACAACTCTCATGGGACAACTATTTACACATGAAGCAAAGCTCACAAAGAATGGAGATACATCCAAAGGTAATAACTCTTCTTCCCTATACACTGATAAGAAGTCTAAGGATAAAGGCAAGAGCAAAAAGATGGAAGATGAAGGCTCTACCTCCCGAGCCAACTATGCAGGGAGAGGTAGATCTTCAAGAGGAAGGGGCAGAGGAGGTAAGCAAGGTAGGGGGAGACCCTATAACTCATCACCATGCAACATTTGTGGTTTATCAAATCATACTACAGATGAGTGTTTCAAGAACTACAAAAATCAGAGAGGAAGAGGTTACCAAAGAGGTGGATCCTCACAGTCAAGAGGAAGGTTCAACCATCACCAAGGCCACAACAACAATTACAACAACAATTACAATGGCAACTACCAAGGAGGATTCAAAACCAGAAAGGACTACAACAACTACACAGAGGAGCAGGATGACTCTCTTCTGATCATGAACATGACTTCAAAGTCAGGTACAAATGATGATCACCTATTCTACATTGATTCAGGGTGCTCAAATCATGTGGTTGGCAATGTGGCACTACTCTCTGATCTTGAGGAACCAAAAGGTAAACATCAAGTCCAAACAGGTGATGATACAAAGCATTCAGTAGTTAAAGTTGGAAATATTAAGACTTGTGATGGTAATCAGAATTTGTTGAGCAAGGTACTCTATGTACCAACCATTACCAAAAATTTGATGAGTGTTGGTCAGATTGTGGAGAAAGGTTTGTAGGTCAGATTCAATCAATATGGAGCATATGTGGAGGACCCAAGACATGGGTTCAAGAGGATTGCTAAAGGAGAAAAATCAGGTAGACTTTTCACTTTTGAGTTGGAAGATACAAAGAATATTGCACTATACAATTATAAAGATCAAACACTTTCAGAGCTTGAGATTTGGCACAAAAGGTTAGGGCACATAGGAGAAAGAACCTTGAAACAAATGTGCAGGGACCAATGTGTGCTTGGGATACCTAATGTATCCAAGCAACATATGATTTACAAGTGTGGTGCTTGTCAATTTGGTAAGTCTCACAGGTTACCCTTCTCCAAGAAAGGATATATGCATGAAGACTATCTAGAGCTTGTACACACAGATGTTTGGGGACCTAGCAAAGATCCCTCAGTCTCTGGATCAAGGTACTATGTGTCTTTCATTGATGATTATAGCAGATGGATTGTATTATACTTCATGAAGCACAAGGATGAGGTATTTAATTGTTTTAAGAAATATCTTGCATTAGTTGAAAACCAGATAGGAAGGAAATTTAAGAGGCTAAGGTCAGATGGAGGAGGTGAGTACTTCTCCAATGAATTTGAAGACTTCTTGCAAGACAGAGGCATCAAAAGAGAGATAACCACAAGGTATTCTCCTGAACAAAATGGGGTAGCTGAGAGAAGAAATAGGTTAATTGTTGAAACAGCTAGATCTATGCTTAATGAGAAGATTCTTACAAATGTGGTCGAACTTACAGTCTGTGAGTGACCAAGCCACTATATGTTTTATTAAAGAACATATACAAAGAAGTGTCCAGTGGCCATTTGGCCTTTCACATGGACACTAACGGTAACACCTTCATTCTTCCTTCCTTATTGGGCAACACTGATTTGAAAAAGTTTGAACTTACCTTGTAATTGGTGAGCTCTACTTTGAACATGCACGACACGCATGTGCCCTTTGAGAAGGATGCTTTGATACCCAATAACATGAAGAATCAAAAATTGCAAATTTTTAAAAGATATGGCAGCACTCATCCCAAATGTGTCCATCCCTCTCCATATGTGCATGCAACATTTTGCATTTCCTAGTCAAGATAGATTCACTCAGCCCCACAAGCAGATCTGGTTTGGTCTTTACTTGGCAGAGACAGGTGCACTAATGATTAAAGTTCCTGTATGGATTATGGAGCAGTTGTATGGAGCAAATAAAAGGCCATCTAAGAAGCTCGTGGTGAATGGATGCTGTGCAATAATGCGTATCATCTAAAAATGCCTATCATACGGTGTAACCATCGAACGCACACTAACCTGGTCACAATTACAGATGTTTAAAAGACACAAGACTTCCACCCATCAATCCAAGTGCAAGAGGGTCTCAATACTATGTGTCTAGTCCCTCGAAGTTCTCACGACTCTGGAAGTCTCACCACGAGGGGATGCCACTGTGCCTCCCTTTATGATTCGAATTCCCAAATCTAGATCTGGAGACACATCAGAAGCTGCCTCATTCACTCTTCTCACCCCATTGGAATTTGAATTTGCTACAACGGGAGATGTTGAAGGGATGAGAACCTTCGACTTTGAATCCTTCTTGCAGAATACACAACTCTCTGATGTAGAATTCTTTTCGAACACAGAAGAATTGGGCCCCTCCTCCCAAAGATGGAGAAAATCCACAGAAGCCTGCCATGTACATTGGGATGATGATCAGCAGAGAACTTTATCTCAACAACTAGAACACCCAGAGGATGAAGAAGAGGAAGAAGAAGAAGCAGAAGAAGAAGAATCCACTGAAGCCCCAGCATACACAGCAGAACTCTGAAGATTATATCAAATCATGGAACAAGTGTGGACACAATAGTTACTCACTGAATAGAACAGTAGAATGCTCATGGCCCAGCTCCTGGAAGAAGCTAGAGTGGATTCTGAATCCAGTTAAACTCTCCTATTGATGGAACAACCTATGGTGTAGTGGAAGCAATTGGATCAGCAATACAAAGGCCTCCCTGTAGCTCAGTGATGAGTAGCACCTCCTTTAATGTCAATCCGGAAAGACGTGAGGATGGTATGAAGACCTCGAGCAAGTGAAGGCACAAGTGTGTGAGTGAGAAGCACATTAGCATGCACACACATACACACACACGCGCACACACAGTAAGACAATAAGTGAGAAGCAATGGAGTTCTTTAGATTACTTTCAAAAAGCTCTTACAAGTTTAGATCAATTCCAAGCTAACCCCAAAAATGAGCTCTCTAGCTCTATTTATAGTTTTTGACTAGGTTTTTGCCGTGTCCAGACCTAGTGTCTAGCCTAGTTAAAAATTAGGTTCTCTACCCTATTTGGGGGTTCAAACGAAGTCTAAAAAATGTGAAAACTGACAAGTAGATACTTCTAAAGCTCCTCAAGCTCAAGGACTCCTTGGCTTGCACAAAATGGAGCTACAAAAATGTGAAATGGTATTTACAAGGGTTTTTAGTGATGAAAATCACTATTTTTGTAGGGATTTCTTCTAACATTTTGACATACATTTCCTGGAGCTCCCTACTTGCTCCTTCTCTTTGTGTGTCCACCTCTCTTATATGCGTAAGTGTCCTAAAAAAATATTGGCCTACTTGCCAGATCGTCGTTGACTGCTCTGTCTGCTTTTACTTTCTCTTCTCTCTGACTCCCTTCGTAAGCTTCCTTGCGTGGTGAGTCCTTCAGTTCCAACACCCCCCCCTCTCTCGCGTCTGTCATCCCTGACAGACCCTTGTTAGGTGGGTCGTTGGATGTAGTACTCAACAACGTCTTGTGCTAAGTGATGTTCTACAATCCGCAACCCTTTTGCCAAGTCCGTGAGTAGAGCATCCCAATCTACCGGCCCGGGAAGCTGTGGATGTGGTATACGTAACTTTTCTGAATGGAGAGCTTGTTCCACTGCAAACAACTACAATAAATGTGATGTTCTGGGAATGAATATCTCTGAATGATATTCCCAGAATCCCGTGACAAACATTTCTTCAAACGTCTGTTTGAAGCAGGTTGGTAGATACTTGATACGCGCATGCCATGCATATACAACATTAATAGATTGTGTTGTGCTCATGTCGTAGACAAGGTCCTGATTTCCTTCATTAAATCCAAGAGCTGACAGATGAGGTTCCTTGACATTCTTGAAAGTCCTGAAGGTGACCAACATGAGTTCAAAAATTTTAAGGCACATTTGGGCCATCACATCTGGTACATTTTTAAACCTGACCCCCCAATGCCGAATCGTTGAGATCATATATCCTATGGTAGGTTGGCCTTTAGGTGGTGCTAAGTAGACATAATTGAGCCATTTCTCGCATCCTTTGGTTGTCAGCACGGTTTTTGTGTATTCTGGCCATGACCTTCTTCGAAATATAGGGCAGTAGCATGGGTTGTATTTGATGTACAAAGGCATATTATTCCATGTTCTTACCATCTCTGGGTAGGTTTCCAGTAGACGAATCCTCCACGTCGGTTGATGTATACTGCCCTGCTTGGCACTTGCTGGGATGTCGTCCGGTGCAAACTGTGTAGCCGAGGTTGGTTCTTTTGAGGTGTGTTGCTTGATTTCGGCATTGTAGTCCGCCATTAAGACGCAGGAAGGAACATACAAATTGTCGGATGTGCCGATCCACCTATGATGGGAGAGGTTCCTAAAGTAATCCGATTTTATGACTACCTCTTCCAAGCGTGACATAGATGCTATCTGAACTGCCACTCTATCATCATGGGTTGTGGCCACTTTCTCTAACCTCTGCATCCATTCAGGAGCCTCTATCTCGATGGTGTCCATGCCCTCTTCTGTTTGCTTGCCCCCTGGTGCAGGCATGGGAACGTATGGGTCTTCGAAAGTTTCCTCTATTTCAATTGGCACTAAGTCTTCAGGCTCGGGCTCGACAAGGGGAGAGGGTTGACCCTCGTATTGCATGACTTTACTGCGTAATTCTTCGAGTTTTGATCTGAGTTTTGTGACTTCTTCGGATGTGTCGTCTGTGGCTGTGACTTTGCTTGGTGACTCCTGCTGAGTTGCCAGCTGCTTAAGTAGGTCATCTCTTTCTCGTTCTAATGCTGCATGGGCCTCCAGGAGGTCGGCATGGGTTTCTAACACAATTTGCATATTCTCTAAGGGAATGGCCTTGAATTTCTCTGGGTCGATTTCCTGCGGGGAACCCTCCATTGCTGCTTCCAAGTTCTCTTCATTCTGTTTCTGCAGCCGTTTATTCTCTTCGAGTGCTGTAGACATGCGTTTTCATAGGAGGGCCAGGTTGTGTCTAAGCTTGAGATTCTCTGTTATCTGGGAGTGTAGCAATTCATCCATATGTTGCCTTTCTTCTGCATCTGACTAGGGTGGGTTGGCTACTAACTGTTCGTGTTGTCCTGTAAGGTGGAATGCTATTGTTGTAGTAGCCGCTTTTCCCTTTCGAGATCAATGAAGCGTAGTTGAAGTTCCTCATGGCTTCGAAAGAGTCGCGTATGTTGGTCATCAAGATGTTGGTAGTGCTGTTGTAGTTGCGACATACACTGATACATATTATTAAATACATTATTAATAGGGGTGGATGCAGGAAGGGTGTTGAATGCAGAAGGGAAGGGAAAGGGGAAGGGAAATGGAAGTGTGGATGTGGTGCTAGAAAATGGTGAAGTGGGAGGTGGGGGAATGGGAGATAGTGGGTGTATGGGGGGAGGGAGAGGTGCAGAGGTGGGTGAGATGTCCATAAAATCAAGGGTGGATGCGGTAGTGGGAGTGATTGTGAATATTGGAATTGTGGGTGCGGTGATAGTGGTGAAAGTGTACAGTGGTGTGTGCAATTGTGAATACGAACTGCCTGGAAGTGTGATCGGGGGGTTGAGATTTTATGTGGCAGCGGTTAGAACTACTGTTTCAGTGGCCGTATAGACAAAAGAAGTGGAGATAGGGTGTGTGGGTTGTGTGGGTTGAGTGACGGTCTGTGCTTCGGTATGGGTAGTGGACTCGGAGGCGGTGACAGTAGTGGTTACACTGGTTGTGGAAGGTGAATGTGGTGGAGTTGGAGGCAGGGGTGGCAACGGGGGTGACGGAGGTGCACTTGATACATGGGTTTCCTCAGTATCGTGGACAGTGTGTGCGGTGCCCGTGGTTGTGGATGTGCCTTGTGGTTCTGATACTAGTACATTCATCTGCTTTCTTGATCGAGGGGGACGTCTGCCCTATCTCCACTCCGTTCTTCGTGCTTGTGCAAGGGCGGTATGCACCGTCTCAGGTACTCCCAAAGCCTCATATATCATTGTCAAGAGTGGCGCGGTATTGCTCGTCTACGCCTTCCTCCTCAAGGATTTGATTCATGAGGGCCTTGCCTGTTGCTAGGGACAGTCTATGTTGCTCTTGAACTCTGTTCATGGTATCATAGAGCTTTTTGAATGCCTTCGTATAAGCTGAGGCACCTTCAAGTACCTGCAGAGCTTCCTGATCATATTCCTGCTCTTCTTCCTCCGATTGTCCATCATGTTCCTCCTCTTGTTCTTCTTCTTCTTCACCCTCCACATTGACGACATCTGGTTGTCTGGGATGGGGTTGGTCTGTAACAGTTTGTTGTCCACTAGCTTGTTCTGCCTGGACTTCTGCATTAACAGCCTCGATGATTCTGGCTACCTCCTCATCAGTTAGGTCTTCTAAAGTGAATCCGTGAGGAAACTCTAGGTCGGTTGGTACGGGTGGGAACACCAAATTAGGTCCGTCAGTGTTGTGTCTTGGTAATCTAATAGTGAAGGGTTGTACCGGCCTTGGAAGTCGTGGAGTTGTCTCTGGTGTCAATGTCGCACCACGGGCTTGTGCACAGGGCATCTGAACGGTGCCTCTCATTTTCTTGGAGGGTGGCCCTGCGGAGGATAATCTGCGCTGAAACTCCTGTACCCTGGTCCAAATGAGTGCCCTTTGCACTGGTACATCATACGCGAGACATCTATACACAATCCTAGTAAGAGCACAGCATCCATACAGTACCGACTTTTGTTTCTTATACCACCTTTGATGAGCCAAGTGGATTTGCTCGATAATCCAATGGGGCATATTGATTGTCAGATCAAAGGCATCAGCCAAATATAGACTAAACCATATCTTCTTAGGTGGCATTGTGAACCTCTCTTGAGCGGGAAATGCAAAGTGCTGCATGACCATTCGCAAATGAATGGCAATTGTAGGCGTTATTGCCACCATGTCCTTTAACTTCGTCAGATTCCTGTTCTTCATATTGTCGGGGACCATAGTCTCTTTCTCCGTAGGAATGTGCATGCCTTTCATGTCTAGAGCTTCCCTTACCAAGTTGATAGTTAATCTGAAACGCTTGAGCTCATTGCCCCTTCTGAGAGATGGGAGGACAAAGGAGTTGTATCCCTTTTTGTCTTTGCTCGGAGTGAGGGTGCTAATCAAATAAGAGCACCTTAGAAAATCGGGCTTTGGCAATTGGAATTTGAAGTACTCGTAGAGTCCTGCCTTCTTCCATATAGGTTTCAGTCCTTCATTATTCTGCAGTCTCTCAAATTCCCTGGTGAAAAAGTGATATCTGCCCCAGCGCCCATTGAATTCTATCTCGGCCTCCCGCATATAAGTGCCTTCACCTAGGGGTCCTGCCACATCACTGAACCAATGAGAGTTTTTGCTGACTGGCATTGTGTGCCCCTGTGGAGGATTCTGAACCGGTATGGCGTGTAATGCCCTCAATGCCACTGGGCGTTCCTTCAATTCCTCCTCAACGGGAAGACTTTCAATGTCCACGACTTGGGGGTTGGTGCCTGCCTGGGAGCTAGTTCCTGTCGTATCTGCCATGTTACTTCTTGCCTCCTGATTCTGTGAGAATATAGAAACATGTGTTAACATTGTAAAGTACAAGATAGAACCGTTTTTGTCCCCATTACAACATTAACATGAGGTTCGGGAGAGATTAGGGGGTTATTAAGTGCTCGGTGCTTGTGTGTGTAGTTAGGAATTGGGTAGACCTAAGAACTAAGTGGAATGATGTAGTGTGAGAGTGACGTAGTTAGTAGGTGGACATGGATTTACAACTGGGGTCCGAGGGTTTATTACAAGTTTTAGGTTGCCAAATGCAGTGGATGGGCTTTGATATTGATTTTGTGGAGACTCTGAAGAGTTGGATAGGGGTATCTACTTGAGAATGAGGCTTTTTAGGGACCCATTTACGAGTGATTCTACTTTTGTGCATGGAAGAATATGTGTCCGTGCGTGATGTGTAAGACTGGGCCTCAGATGTTCAAGTGAGTGAAACATGTTGTAGCGGGTGTGGCTTGGTGTAGCTATTTGAGCCCGCAAGCAAGCCTTAGGCACCCAGATTTGTCGTGATTGTGGACTGGCCTTCATCGACTTCTTGGGTACCCAAATAGACTTTACTTTCGCAGAAGAATTTATGAAAGACTTCTTATTAGTGTCGTGTTGTTGACTACTAATAAGAGGTTTTGGCTGTGGGGTTGGCCTGGTCGCAACAGGGTGTTCGCCTTTCCGCATCCACACTTGTTTCACCAGCTGAGACATTCTGCTTCGCATGTGTTTTTGGCTTCCAGTATAGGTAGTGCTCTGCTTCCTCTGTATTTGATCTGCCGTTGGTTGCTGCATCCTTCTGGCCTTTGGAAAGGAAGGGAGTGCCGTCTTATCCTTGACTCCGTTGTTGAGACAATACTCTTTCTGCATCATACAGTTTTGGACAAGAATAGCATTGTCAACTTCATGTGTGCCCCTGGAAGGACCAGGAGTTCATGCCTTACCTAATTCCTTGAGTGCCTCATTTTCCAATTCAACTGTAATTCGACTATGATTTACCCATCCCTGAAGAAGTCCGCTTCTTAGGTTTAGTTTGACTGCATGATCATAGATCCAGTCCTGACCCAAGACAAGAGGCTCAGTGAGGTCCTCATCTTGACACACTAGTACTTTGACTGTCATTGCTTCGTCTTGAATATAGAGGGGAAGTTCCACCTCGCCCATGCAAGGGGTTTCCACACCTCCCAATCCTATGAGATATGCTTCTATAGGATTGATGGTTAATTTCAACTTTTGACAGTACGAAAATTTAACAGCACTAGTGGCTGCACCTGAGTCAATCAAGGCTCTTACAGTGCTTGCACCCTTTCCTTGTCCTATCTCTAAGGTTATAAAAGGACGTCGATCAATTATCCTATGAGAGCTAACACCTGAAACTTCACACATAGCCACATGATATCCTTGATCTGCATATGCATCTGTTCTAGGTTGCTCTCTACCCTGTCTTCTCAACTTCATTCTCCGGATTCGTTCCAATGCTTCTGCTTGAGCTTCTTCACGAATTCATTTTTCTTCTTCTTTGCGTTTCTTAGCAGTATTGAGTCGACTTAGAATATCTTCCGTCAGAGGTTCCTGATATAACTTGACTCTGCATCCGCTTATGTAGCTCGGGAGAATATCGCCTTCTAATGTGGCTAGTTGCACTGCTCCACTTGTTGAGATTCTATTAATGATCATGGGTCCATAGCCACGCTTCTCTAATTTTCGCGCATGTTGCTTCAATGTGTAGACTAAAACTAAGTCTCCAGCCTTCAAGCCTTTATCCTTCACGTGGGCATCAAAGTATGCCTTCTGTCGTTTCTTAGCTGCATATATCCCTGCAACCGCTCTCAGTCTTGTTTCTCCTAATCGTTCAAGGTCAAAAAGTCTAGAGGAGAGTTCATGACCCGTCCATTCATGCTCTTGTGCTACTTTCAATGTAGGTATTAAGAAGTCCAACGGTAGCACTACGTTTTGGCCAAATACCATCTGAAAGGGGGTGGCTTGGAGTACCGTTTTGTAGGTGACTCGGTATGCCCAAACAGCATGGTGTAGCTGTTTGTCCCAATCAGAGCGTTTATTATTCACTAATTTGGTCAACACATTGCACAAAATCTTGTTGGTGCTCTCAGCCTGGCCATTAGCTTGTGAGTGATAAGGGGCAGACTTTCTATGTACTACCAAGAAATCTTGGAGCAGATTTTCAATAACTTCATTCAAGAAGTGAGTGCCTCTGTCACTGACTAGCTCTATAGGTAACCCGTATCTGGTGAACACATTCTCAAATAAGAACTTAGTTGTTGTTTGAGCGTCGTTCTTCGTTGTGGCTTTTACCTCGACCCACTTGGTTAGATAGTCTGTCGCAACAATGATGTATTCAGCATGTGAACCCTTGGCTGGGGGATTAATAGGACCTACAAAGTCTATTCCCCACTTAGAGAATGCATGTCCACCCATCATAGGTTTCAGGGGCATCTCATCTTTGCGTATAGGATACTGAGTTCTCTGACACACATCACACCGTTTCACATAGGTATGTGCATCCATGTGAAGGGTTGGCCACCAGAAGCCTACAAATAGTATTGCCTTGATCACCCGATCTGGTCCAAAGTGTCCTCCTGCTACACCTTGGTGAGCAGTTTCCAAGATCTTGAGATATTCACTTTCATGTACACATAGTCTCAGGTAACCATCTTTACCGCGCTTGTATAGATTATCACCAATGAGTGAGTAATCCTGGGCTTCTTGTTCTAAACTCCTTTTCCTAGCCAGAGTCATGTCTCGAGGGAATGTTTTCGTCCTCAGGAAGGATACTAGTGGTTCACTCCAATCTGGCACTATGGACACTTGATAAAGAGTGGCATGTTCCACAGGTGGTTTAGTGCAGCAAATTGGGCATTCCTTGCACAACTTTTGGACATCAGCTTCCATAGTTGGCCAATGCACTCCGAGTCTCCTTAGTGTCTGTAGGGTTTGTTGCTTTGAGTAGTGTTGCTCTAATGCACCTACATGTGCTAATTGCAACCATTTAGCATACTCATCCTCATCCACACAACAAGCCAAGATACCTTGATCTGTGTGCTTGTACATGCTCCCTACCATGATGTGGTACTTCTGGGCTCTTACTACCTCTCTACCTTGAGTGTTTATGACTGGGTGGTTAGGCCCGTATGTCAATACTGGCACTAATGGCTTAGCCCATTGAGGTACAACTTCCAAATTAAACAAGTAAGCATTAGGAAGGTCATCTGATACTCCTTGTGGGCCTTCTCTCGATGTGAGCCTAGAGAGATGGTCTGCTCTCAAATGAGTCTTCCCTTTCCTTACTACAACCTCAAAGTCGTATTCCATTAGTAAGAGAAACCATCTTACTAATCTACCTGTGTTGCAAGGTTTGTTTACCAAGTACAACAATGCCTGATGATCAGTAAAAAATTTGAATTTATTTGCAAGCAAATAATGTCTAAACTTTTTAACTGCATATACCATGCCTAATCCTTCTCTCTCCGTAGTGGTATAATTTCGTTCAGCTGCATTCAATCGTCTACTAGCATAGGCAATTGGAAGATCCATATTACCTTCACCGGTAGGCTGCGCGAGTACACACCCCATAGCATAATTAGATGCATCAACATGAACATGGAAAGGCTTATTCCAATCTGGTGTGGTCAAGATTGGTGCTGAACATAATCACCATTTAAGCTCATTGAAGGAATTCTCACATTCGTCAGTCCACTCAAAGTAAGTCAAAAGTCCATACAGAGGTTTTGCTATGATGGCATACATGTGTATAAACCGTCGGTAATAACCACAATGCCACATGAAAGCTTGTACTTCCTTGACATTCTTAGGTCAATAGCTCTCACTTTCTCTTCATCAGTGGATATGCCATTCTTTGACACTATGTGTCCTAGAATCTTGCCTTACCTGACCATAAAAACGCACTTTTCAGGGTTCAGGCAGACTTGATATTCTCTACATTTGTCAAAGATTTGTCTGAGTTCAGGAATATGGGTTTGCCTAATGTTGGAATGAGCACAAAGATCATCAACATAGACTTCTACGTTCTTCCTCGGGAACTCTTTAAATACATGGCACATTAGTCTCTGGAAGGTAGCTGGTGCATTGGTAAGCCCAAATGGCATTACTCTAAAGGCAAAAATGCCCCATTCAGTGGCAAAAGCTGTCTTATGCTGATCTTCTGGAGCTATGGCTACTTGATTGTAGCCCAAAAATCCATCAAGGAAGTTGTACACTTCCTTGCCTGCTACTCTTTCTAAGAAATGTTCTGTGATAGGAAGTGGATAGTTATCTCGAATTGTGGCTGCATTGACCTTCTTTAAGTTAATGCATACACGCAGCTTTCCATTTTTCTTGGGCACCACTATGATGGGGGATACCCACTCAGTGTGCTCAATTTCATAGATGAATCCAGCTTCAACCAGTCTATCTATCTCTTCCTTGATCTTAGCTGCATAGTTGTCATTGTATGTGTATGGTTTTTGCTTAGAGGGCCTAGCATTTGAGGTCATGGGGATAGTGTGTGAGCATATGTCTGGATCAACACCCTTCAAATCCTTGTAACTCCAAGCGAATACATCTCTGTATTCTCTTAGCAAGGCTATTATCGCATGCTCTTCTTCTTCCGTCAGGTCATGGCCTATGTACGTGCATCTCTCTTCTCCTTCTTCCACAGCTACCACTATTTTCTTGGTGGTTTCTTTGTTATCATAGGCCTCCCCTGATTGCGCCTCTCGTTTAGGCATTCTAATCATGACTCTCCTGTCATCTACCTCATACTTCTTAAAATTTTCAGGGACCTCAAACAAAGATTCCTCCTCTTTGTTGGAGCAAGTCTATGACAAGCCTAAGTATTGGCTTGAGTCTCACAAAGTCATTAAAGAAGCTTCAAAATGAAGACTATGTAAAGTTCACTTGTGAACTACCTCTTGTAACTTTTGAAGAGTTTACTTAATGTAAAAGTAAGAGAATCTTAAGTGGTTGAGCCCACATGATCAAGAATGGAAAGAGGAGCCACGAATTCGTGATTTGTGGTAGGTAGAGAATCAAATCAATCATTGATTGATTGGAGAGTGATTGAGGGAAGTTAGCCTCCCAAACTCAACTATAAATAGATGGCAGTTTTAGTCGTGGTTAGAGAGACCTATGTGAAGACCTCCAAGAGCTGAGCTTTATGCCATTTCAAGGTGTGATTACAAAGCACACATATGTATCAGTAAGTCATTGTATTTTACAAGCAATATAGTTTCATTTTTATGATTATTTGAGGTCATCTTTCCATGTTCTTGTGATGTGTACTACTCACTGCCATTACTTCAATTTTTCTCAGTCAGCTTGCAGAGATTGTTTCTCTGCACTTGGTTCATCATTTTCCGTGATTTAACTTGGTAAAGTTAGCTCTATAAGTCTACTATATGCTCACAAATTTTCATGTCATTTGGATGTTAGAATCTTCAGTTATGTTCATTTGAAGTCAACAGGGTATGTTCATCTTCACTTCTCTGTCAGGTACCCGACTTTTTCAGTCATCTTGTCAGAGTCATTTCTCAGTGTTTACTCATCCAAATTCAGTGATTTCAAGCTTGTTGAATTCACCTTACTGTCTAGTATAAGCATACAAATTTTCATGATCATTGGATTCCTACATCTTGAGTTATGTTAATTTTTCTACTCACTAGTCTATTTCTGTAGCAGCCCGTGAAAACCGGGATGATGTCATCACTTGTTAAAAGTCATTCTCAGTGTGTGGTTTGTTATTTTTGATGAGATTACTCTCTAAAGTTAGCTCTTTAAGCTACCTAGCCTTCCCCAAGAGGAATTAATCTAATTGCTGCTGTGCTCAGAGAATTATGTAAAACACTGGACAGGTGTATCAACCAAGAATAACAAGTTTTCACCTCTGAGCTAACTCCAACTTATCTGTTTTGATCTATCTTTTTGAGAGTGATCTTACAAGGTACATAGGGTGTCTAATACATCCATTGGCAAGCTAAAAGGCAGATGTATGGGGACCAAGCAAGGAAGCTTCAATATCAGGATCAAGGTATTATGTTTCCTTTATTGATGATTGCAGCAGATGGACTATCTTATTCTTTATGAAACACAAAGATGAAGTTTTTTCATGTTTCAAAAGATATTTGGCTCTTGTGGAGAATCAAACAGGTAAATCACTAAAAAGGCTAAGGTCAGATGGAGGGGGAGAATACTTCTCCCATGATTTTGATTCTTTTCTTCAAGAAAGAGGAATCAAAAGAGAGGTAACTACAAGGTACACTCCTGAGCAAAATGGAGTGGCAGAAAGGAGGAATAGGACAATTGTTGAAGCTGCAAGGTCTATGTTAAATGAAAAGCATTTACCTAATTACTTATGGGTTGAGGCTGTATCTACAGCCACTTACTTGATTAACAGGTTGCCTTCAAAATCCCTTGATGGGATGACTCCATATGAGGCTTGGAATGGAAGAAGACCAAGTTTAGATCATTGTAAAATTTTTGGATGTATTGCTTTTGCTCATGTTCCTTCACAGGTTAGAGGCAAGATGGATCCAAAAGCAGAAAGGTGTGTATTTATTGGATATGACAACAATCAAAAGGGCTACAAGTTATACAACCCTACCAACAAAGGATTCTTGGTAAGCAGAGATGTAGTTTTTGATGAGAACAATTCATGGTATGAAGATTCATGCAGGAAGGTCAATTTACCATATGATCTTGAAGAAGATTTTCCAAAGCTTGGTAGAGAACAATCAAAGATTGAAGAACAAGACACCTCAGAGGATGATGAAGAATGTCAGATGGAAAAGATCAAAGCATGGAAGTCTAAAGGTAAAGCAAAATTGCAGGAACTTGGACATGAGGCAGAATCATCAAATCATGGCTTAAGAAGATCTATGAGGGAAAAGAAAAAACCAGAAAGGTATGGGTTTGACACCTCATTAGTAACTAAACATTCTATCTACATAGCACAGGACATAAACCAAGAGGAGCCATCATCATTTGAAGAGGCCAAAGCAAAAATAGAATGGAAGCATGCAATGAAGGAAGAGATTGAAGCACTTGAGGAAAACAACACTTGGGATTTGGTGCCCAAGACTTCATCCATGAAGGTAATAGGCTCAAGATGGGTCTATAAACTCAAGAAGAATTCTGATGGTTCCATTAACAGGTATAAGGCAAGGCTTGTGGCAAAAGGCTTTGCACAAACTCAGGGAATTGATTATGAGGAGACCTTCTCTCCTGTGGCAAAGATGCCTACTATTAGGGTTTTGCTTAGTATTGCCTCTTCCAAGAATTGGAAGATACTTCAACTAGATGTGAAGAATGCATTCTTGAATGGTTGGATAACAGAAGAGGTATATATGGCACAACCACCTGGTTTTGAGAATCAAGTTTATCCTAATTATGTGTGTAAACTTAACAAAGCATTGTATGGTCTCAAGCAAGCTCCAAGAGCTTGGAATTTCAGGCTTGTTTCATTCTTGCAGGACAAAGGCTTTCAACCAAGCAAAGCAGATCCTTCACTCTTTATTAAAAAGAGTAATTCCGAGGTCATCTACCTATGTGTATATGTAGATGATATTATATTGACAGGAAATGATGCAGATGGTATGAAGAAGATCAAAGATCAGATGAGAGAAGAGTTCAAGATAAGTGATTTGGGTTCACTTACCTACTTCCTAGGTTTGGAAGTTGTCTACAAAGATCATGGTTTGTTTCTCACTCAAAGAAAGTACATTAAGGACATGTTGGCAAAATTCAAGATGCAAGATTGTAAGATTGCAGGTACTCCAATGGAGGTTAATCACAAATTGAGCTCACATGAAGGTGAAATCATAGAGGACATCACATCATATCAAAGTCTAGTGGGTAGTCTCAACTATGCCACATTGACAAGAGTAGATATATGTTACAGTGTGAGTGTGCTAAGCCAATTTATGCACACACCAAGGAAACCACATATGGATGCTGCCAAAAGGATACTCAAATATCTCAAAGGAACCATAAATGAAGGACTTTACTATCCTTATGTATCTGATTTAGGTTTGAAGCTATTTTCTGATGCAGATTGGGCTGGCTCCAAGGAAGATAGAAGGAGCACTTCAGGTTATCTTACCTTTGCACGTTCAAAGCTTATTTCATGGTCATCCAAGAAGCAACCCACAGTTGCTCTCTCTTCTACTGAAGCTGAATATAGAGGTCTTGCCATAGCTACACAGGAAGCTATGTGGATGAAGACATTGTTCAAAGATCTTGGATTGGAGTTTGGAACTCCAACTATTTTTGGTGACAATATGAGTTCTATTCACTTGGCTGCTAATCCTATTTTTCATGCAAGGACTAAACATATTGAAGTTCATTATCATTATGTACGAGAGAAGATCCTAAGCAAGGAGATTCAAATATCATGTGTCCACTCATCAACAATGTGCAGATATTCTAACTAAAGCATTGGATGGTACAAAGCTTTGCAAATTCAAGGCTATGATTGGTTTGCAGGTAATCTTGGAAGATTGAAGACCTCAAGCATACTTGGCTTGAGGGGGAGCTGTTGGAGCAAGTCTATGACAAGCCTAAGTATTGGCTTGAGTCTCACAAAGTCATTAAAGAAGCTTCAAAATGAAGACTATGTAAAGTTCACTTGTGAACTACCTCTTGTAACTTTTGAAGAGTTTACTTAATGTAAAAGTAAGAGAATCTTAAGTGGTTGAGCCCACATGATCAAGAATGGAAAGAGGAGCCACGAATTTGTGATTTGTGGTAGGTAGAGAATCAAATCAATCATTGATTGATTGGAGAGTGATTGAGGGAAGTTAGCCTACCAAACTCAACTATAAATAGATGGCAGTTTTAGTCGTGGTTAGAGAGACCTATGTGAAGACCTCCAAGAGCTGAGCTTTATGCCATTTCAAGGTGTGATTACAAAGCACACATATGTATCAGTAAGTCATTGTATTGTACAAGCAATATAGTTTCATTTTTATGATTATTTGAGGTCATCTTTCCATGTTCTTGTGATGTGTACTACTCACTGCCATTACTTCAGTTTTTCTCAGTCAGCTTGCAGAGATTGTTTCTCTGCACTTGGTTCATCATTTTCAGTGATTTAACTTGGTAAAGTTAGCTCTATAAGTCTACTATATGCTCACAAATTTTCATGTCATTTGAATGTTAGAATCTTCAGTTATGTTCATTTGAAGTCAACAGGGTATGTTCATCTTCACTTCTCTCTCAGGTACCCGACTTTTTTAGTCATCTTGTCAGAGTCATTTCTCAGTGTTTACTCATCCAAATTCAGTGATTTGAAGCTTGTTGGATTCAGCTTACTGTCTAGTATAAGCATACAAATTTTCATGATCATTGGATTCTTACATCGTGAGTTATGTTAATTTTTCTACTCACTAGTCTATTTCTGTAGCAGCCCGTGAAAATCGGGATGATGTCATCACTTGTTAAAAGTCATTCTCAGTGTGTGGTTTGTTATTTTTGATGAGATTACTCTCTAAAGTTAGCTCTTTAAGCTACCTAGCCTTCACCAAGAGGAATTAATCTAATTGCTGCTGTGCTCAGAGAATTATGTAAAACACTGGACAGGTGTATCAACCAAGAATAACAAGTTTTCACCTCTGAGCTAACTCCAACTTATCTGTTTTGATCTATCTTTTTGAGAGTGATCTTCCAAGGTACATAGGGTGTCTAATACATCCATTGGCAAGCTAAAAGGGCCCACCATCTACTCCTGGAGTTCATTTGGCTGGTGTAGAGCAAAGATTTTGCAACACCTCTTCATCTTCAACACATACCTATCCATCTCTTCACACTCTTCTGGTGTGACTGTTCTCTTCTTTCTTTTCTTTCCTTCTTCCTTCGGGGTCACCTGTGTGGCTAGCCTTACATCATTTGTAAGCTCTCCGTGCCTCTGGGGTTGAAATTCAACTTCATAGAAGTATTCTTCATCTGATGCAAAAGGTGGGTCCATAATGATTGACTCTAGATCGGAGTCGCTTGCATCCTCAAATGCATCAGGGCTAGGTTCACACTCTTCTAACACTGCCTCTCCCATGATTGGCTCTATGGAGAAGACTGAAATGTCATAGCCCTCTTCATCACAGTGAGGTGTCCATTGTTCTTCATTGATGGCTACATCCATTGTTGCTAGGATTTCTACCCAGCCGTGGGGTTCAAATTCTTCGTCAGGAAAGACTACAGGTGCATAAGCTGGGTCTTGAATTGATCTATGTGTTTCTTGTGCACCTATCTCTCTGGCTTCTTCTCTCTTCTCTTCTTCTACTGCTACTTTGCACATCCATAAGTGGGTGTCTTCCTGCATCCATGAGGATCCTCATCCTATGGAATGCACCGATTCCGTATCATCTTTGGCTCTATGGATGGGATTCCATTGGATAGGAGGGACATCTCTATGAGAGTAATCTTTGAGATTGACTTTGGTCGTAACACCTAAGTGTTGCAGGTACAAGGAATTGGTTCCCCAATCTTGTACAACTTGCAACTGTCGCATAAATGGTCTTCCCAAAATCATCTCGTATGCATGATTCTTGCTAAAATCACAGATAGCAAACGTGTGCTCGAACTCAACACCACATGTGGTGAGAGTTATTCCTTCTAACAGCCCTAAGGGTCTCTCTATGTGACCATCGGCCATTTGCAATTTCATCCTTGTGGGCTTGAGTGTTGGCTTGCCCCAACGCTTCCATAGGGAAGTGGTAGCAATTGCAACTCCTGCGCCTGAGTCTAGAATGGCCTTGGTCGTGTATCCCTGATGGGTGATAGGAAGATATGTGTTTCCCTCTTTGCCCTCACTCATGTCTCCTATCTTGTCCAATGGTATTTCTGGCACTGTTCTCTGGGATCCTACCTGGGAACGAGGTTCCGCTATCTCTGGTACTTGTTTGGCTACATGTTTCCATAGCTCTGGCCTTACTTTGAGTAGCTCTGCTAAGGTGAGGTTGCATTGTACTTTAGTGTTTTTCAGTACCTCTGTGTTCCTAGGTATCACTAAGTCCTCATTTCGTACCATGACCGTGGGTGCTCTCATACATGTAGATTTAGCTTCCCATGGACCCGTGAAGTGGGGTAATTCTTGTAAAGAGTTAGACTCAAAGTCTAATCTTTCCTGAGAGTGGGTGCTCTCCTGCTCCTCATAAATGGATGGGATGTCTTGTGGGAATTGGTCATGTGCATCATCCACAAGTTCAATGGGAGGAGGGACTTCACTTTCTTTAGCCCATTGTCTTCTTGAATCTCTCGTAGGAATTCTGGTGTGAATCGATTCATAGAAGATGATGTGTCTGGCTCCGTAGAGTTAGGCACATAGGCTTCAGGCACATAGGCTTCCTGGGCACGAAGACCTACTCTTTCACTTGCCTTGCCCTTGTGTTGAGAGGCGGGTTCCTTTTCTGATTGTGCAATTAACCTCTCTATTCTTTCTAACTGTCCTTCAAAGTGCAACTGTGTCTTAGCTGAACTAGAGATGTTAAATAGGCGACTGGCTTCAAACATGGTCTGAGCCAACTCCACCATTTTGGCACAGATTTTGGTTCGTTCAAGCTCTAATTCTGCTCTAGGGTAGCACTTTTCATGATCAATTACGTTTGGCCCTTCTTGGATTCTGGCCTGATATGCTTTAAGCATCATATTAAGGTCCTAGAGAGTGGGATCTGCTAGGACTGATCCTACTCTAGGGGGTGGTGGAATTGTGTGAGGCGGGTTGGAAGGTGGCAGGTCGGATGGAGATGGGAATGGTGGTGGTGGGGTAGTGTGAGAGGGAGTTTGAGATGTGAGTTCAGTTATCCTGGCCTTTGTTTCTCTGAGGCTTTCCTCGAGTTCACTCATCTTTTTGCCCATTGTCTTTTCACTCTTTCACGATTATCTCTCCAAGCTCTAGTCCTTTTCTTTGTCATGCTCTCTGTTTCACTAACATCTGGGCTCTTTTCCTGGCCTACCCCTTGGTTTTGCTGCAATGCCTGAGCTCTAGTCACTACCTGTACTGGTGCGGTGGACGTCACACTTCTGTGGAGTCTACAACTAGCCCAACAACATTGATAGGAGTGATTTTCGGCATATTATTAGGATTCTTTGGGCAGTCTCGTAAGAGATGCTCCTTTCCACAATCTTGGCAAAAGCCTTGAATTGTCACTGACTGGGGTTGCGTAGGTGGAGGTAAGGGGCAATCACGAATGAGGTGATCTTCCTGACATCTGTAGCATGGTCCTCTACGAAATGGGGGTCGTACCTGCCTAGGTTGGGGTCTAGAGTTTGGGTTTGTTTACATTACATTTGTGTACTCTGGTTCCCAACTAGGTTCATTTGGCTCTTCACTATAGTAGGACTCACCATGTTCACGAGACTGCATGTAGTAGACCTGGGGGCTATCAACGTGTGTAGAATCGAAACTATGGTCACTGGGGTCACTCTCAGAAAGCAATGGTGTTACAGGGACTATAGCTCTATTCAGGTTCTCTTCTGTAGCTGCATATTTTACTGGGATCACATTGGTAGGAGCAGGCTGTTGTTGTGCTAGCACTGGCTGGGGTCTCAGTTGGGCCTGATATTGCGGTTGGTAATTTTGTTGAGGCCTAGTATACTGTTGTGGTGGGTATTGACTCTGATATCTGCCTTGTTGAGGGTATGGCTGAGGGTAGGTTTGCCTAACCGCTTGCTTATTGTATGGGAAGTCTTGTGCTGTGTGATTTGTGTATCTTCGTTCTATGGTGCAGTACTGGCTACTAGGATTTACTTGGGGTTGAGCCATAATGGGACATACATTCGCCATGTGGTCACCACCACAAGTATAGCATCTTTTCATAGGGGCAAATCTTGGGATTTGTTTGCTAGTGACACCTAATTTCTGAGCTACTTTCTCTGCAAGTTCCTCAATTGATGTGGATTGCGAGGAAGAGAGACTAGAGGCACTATCTGAATCATTGTAGATTTTAGAGAGCTCTAGTTCTTCCCCTAGGTTATCCTCAATGTCAATGCACATGCGTACACATTCTTCTATGGTCCTAGGGTCCTTCAAGTACACATATGATCTCAATTTGGTACTTAGCAATCCATCCAAGAATAAAGCCACTTGCTTAGCTGGTGTGGGTAACTCAGGAACAGGGCATCTCTCTAGGTACTGCCTAAATCTTCTTCCTGCAAGTCTCACAGTCTCTTGAGGGGTTTGCTTGAAGCTGTGAATCAATGAGGAGGTATTATGCCTTATGCCACTCTTAGAGAATTCAATAATGAAAGCCTCTAGGAGTTGATCTATGCTCCTCAATTGTCTCTCATTCAATGGTTGAAACCACGTAAGGATTGTGTTCCTAAGGGTTAGACCAAAGGCATTGTACTGCGTGAATAGATCCTCCACTTGTTCAGCTCTCAAGACTTGCTTGAACTCAGCCACATGATCGTAGGGATCTCCAGTGCCATCGAAGTAGTTTTTCATGGACTTAACTAGTTGGGTCGGTCTCAGGGTCCTCGTGTGCTCTCTGGGTCTTGGTAGAGGGAATTCATCCACATTTCTATGGTTCACTAGGGCTCTAAGTACCTCAGGTTCTACTCTATTTTTTTCCGTCCTCGTTCTTTCTCTGCCCCCTGGGTTGGCAAAGCTTACTTCCGGCCTATCTCTACTTCTGTCTCTTTGAGTTCCATGAGCTTGGGATGTTCCAGCTCCAGGGTGACCATAGGACACGTTCGATCTTGGTTGGGGGAAAACGAATTCACCCTTCCAAGTATAAGCATGTCTATCATGTTCTATAACCACAAAGATCCTCTCTAAAGCGTGATCTAGGTAGGTCACTCTGCTTGGGCTATCTGGATCTTTAAACTTATAGATCATGATTGTTCCTATATCATTTGGCCAATCAGATTTATACATCCAAAAGGCTTCGTCAGTCTCTCGGTTCAGAAGCAAATCTATACTCTTGTTGTCCTAGGGAACCCACTCAGGATTGAGGATTCTAGTAAGAACAGATTTCCCTCGAGGGGTCCTGGGTTCTGCACCCATGTTTCCTTGCTCTAGGTCACCTAAATCCGCTTCTGAGATCACATTCCCAAATTCTTCTGTCCTATCTGGGTGACTGGTGACTACGTATATGGTTTCTTCTTTGTCCAAGTATGCTCCATCTTCAAACTTTACAGCTGGGTGCTCTAGTCCTATGGATTGGTTAGGATTTTTAATCTGGACCACTGATCTTCCTAGGCCGTCCTCATAAATGCTAGCACCTAGTCGGTTGGTCCTAAGGTATTCCAACTGCGTCTTGTAGGGGCCTTCCACTCTATACAGATATGGCACACCAGAACTTCTTGTAGGTCTGTCCATCCCTTGAGAAATCTCTGATTCGCTAGTCTCCGAGCTAGGGTAAAGCGAGTGGTGGCTCAACTGCTGGGCCCAAGACCTAGCAGTATGATTAACGCTAGCCTCTGAAGATCTCAGACTTTGTCTATCCCTTACTAGATGTCGTCCTGATCTAAGGTTCATATGCCTATTTAAGTAGCCCAATTTTTGCCCACAGTACAACCTCGTTGCCGATCAATTGGTGTCAATCACTTGATTCTTTTTAGTGTGTTATCGTGTTTATGATCTTGTCTGATATCGCATCGTTAGGAATATTTGATTTAATTTTCCGCACTTAAGTTGATCGTCCTACGTTAAGTTCTTTTCCTTTAAAGTTCTCGACCGTACAAAGATTATGTCGTTAGATTGAACTTGAGTATTTAGGTAGTCTTCAACTTGATAAATGCCTATCGCCGCCTTGGCCTACTCCTATCACTAGTCGTTCTTAGCCTAAGCTAGGAATTGACAGAGGGAGTTGAGAATATTCCGACCTTTCTTGCTGATCCCTTGTTCTTTAGTGCTCGAGAACCCAATTCTCAAGCTTGCACAAAGACCTTGCTTTGGATGCTCTCAATTGCTCTCAATAGACCTGTATCAGTCCCAAGATTAGCTAAAGACTTAAATTCAAAGGACAGAACCAAGCACTTCCATTCATGTAACTCAGATACCAACTAGCCTTTTGTCTTTATGGAAAACAATTCTAGAGATCCCCTGGTTTTGTTCCCCCTGGATATGGTCAACTTCAAAATACTATATCTACTATATCCCCACGAGCTTTCCAACAAGACAAGAATCACAGCAAACGGATTTCGTATGAGAAACTTATGTCAGTTCAGGGTTTTGGAGTTAAAACAGGGTTCAAACAGGCTGACAAATCACATGATTTTTCTCAAAAACACATGTGTGGGAACCTCACAAATCACTAATGGCGTGCTAATTATGCCCAAAATTACCCCAAAAAGATGCAAGAAAAAACCCTAGAAATTTGGTCGAAAAAGCCTGTCAATCGCGATCGATAGGTCTGTCAATCGCGATTGACAGAGGTGTCCGTCGGGGCCTGTCGATCGCGATTGACACGTCAGTCGCGATTGACAGTGTCAATCGCGATCGACAAAGTCGGTCGTGAGTCCTGTCAATCGCGATCGATGGTGTCAATCACGATCGACACTTTTTCCGGGTTTTTCACCGAGAATTCAGTCAATCGGGGCTGTGTCCGTCGCAATGGACACGTGGCTACGCGAAAAAGTCAATCAATCGTTGAAATTCAGTCGGTCGCGATCGACGGTGTCAATCGCGACTGACAGAGGTGTCGGTCGTGGCTGTCGATCGCGATCGATGGTGTCGGTCGCGATTGACAGGGTCCTACGTGGCAGTCTGTCGGTCGTGGGGTCTGTCGGTCGCGATCGACGGGTCTTTCGGTCGCGATTGACAGGGTCTGTCGGTCGCGATTGACAGATGTTGTCGATCGTGGCTGTCGATCGCGATCGATGGTGTCGGTCGCGATTGACAGAGAAACACGGAATTTTTCAATTTTGTTTAGTGATTTGGAATGTGCTCTTTGTGCTTGTCCTAGTGGTGCACTTTGTTTTACCAAATGGGCGTTTTTTCTGTCGATCGCGATCGACAGAGGTCGGCGACACATAGACAGTTTCTGAGTTTTCCGTACCTGCGCAGCGTGCTGGGGATGATGATACAGCTAGATCCTGCAAGAAAGCTCAAGAAACATGCAAAAACAACGCACACAATATCGCTCTCTCGCTCTCTCTCACAAGTGGAATGAGGGAAATGAGGTGGAGAAGGTGATATGATCAAAACTGAAAATTTTCGCGATGATGGAGATGGAGGTGGGAGATGGTGATGATGATGATGATGGTGATGATGGTGGTGAGGTAAGAAAGAGAAAAATAAGAAAGAGTGAAGAAATTACCTACAACGCCAACGTCTCAAATCTATGTCTTACCATCACATGCTCGTCCTCAAAGTTCGTTCCCCGACAACGGCGCCAAAATTTGGTGTAGCTCAGTGATGAGTAGCACCTCCTTTAATGTCAATCCGGGAAGACGTGAGGATGGTATGAAGACCTCGAGCAAGTGAAGGCACAAGTGCGTGAGTGAGAAGCACACTAGCATGCACACACATACACACACACGCGCACACACAGTAAGACAATGAGTGAGAAGCAATGGAGTTCTTTAGATTACTTTCAAAAAGCTCTTACAAGTTTAGATCAATTCCAAGCTAACCCCAAAAATGAGCTCTCTAGCTCTATTTATAGTTTTTGACTAGGTTTTGGCCGTGTCCAGACCTAGTGTCCGGCCTAGTTAAAAATTAGGTTCTCTACCCTATTTGGGGGTTCAAACGAAGTCTACAAAATGTGAAAACTGACAGGTAGATACTTCTAAAGCTCCTCAAGCTCAAGGACTCCTTGGCTTGCACAAAATGGAGCTACAAAAATGTGAAATGGTATTTACAAGGGTTTTTAGTGATGAAAATCACTATTTTTGTAGGGATTTCATCTAACATTTTGACATACATTTCCTGGAGCTCCCTACTTGCTCCTTCTCCTTGTGTGTCCACCTCTCTTATATGCGTAAGTGTCCTAAAAAAATATTGGCCTACTTGCCAGATCGTCGTTGACTGCTCTGTCTGCTTGTACTTTCTCTTCTCTCTGACTCCCTTCGTAAGCTTCCTTGCCTGGTGAGTCCTTCAGTTCCAACACTCCCGTTCAATTTGATCCATGAAGATTCCAAACACGACCAGGATCAAGCAAAAATATTCAGATTCCCATCACCACTGTGGAAGAACCTACCATCATATCTGAACCAATTGAAGCAAGCTCCTAAGCAGCCGAAATTCCAGGCAAGGATCCCACATTCACCCATGAAGATTCAACAGATCCACTACCATTGACCCCCTCACTATCACCTCCTAGAACAGAAGTTGTAGATATCACCTCGACTACTAACCCCATAGATCAAACCATCATCTTCCATAGTCCCACTCCCAGTTCAACCTTGTTTTCCTCCTTTGACAACCCTATCTATCATGCCATGACCATTACAACCGAATCCCTCATGGAGCCTGCCATAGGACAACCAACCTCCAGAACCTTTGACATAGGCCATCGAGACACGATCCACCTTTCTTGGATTCCCTCTCACCACGCATCCTTTCATGGCCTTCCTGCCTCTAGGCTCTCACTTCCCACCCCCCATCCCACCAATCCTTCAACCTACCCATGACTTCCTTTCTAGTATGTTTCAAGCCACCGCCCAACCCTTGTCGTCGATCCCATTCCCAACATCCACACCACACTTATTCACCATGATCACACACACACCACCTACCATTCTGATATACATGGTAGAAACCACACTCAAATCCACTCTTGATAGTATGGACATTTCACCACCCACGGTACCTCCCCCTCCCCCCACACTTTCACCATCCCCCATCCCTCCACCAATTTCACCTGCACACACCTCTAGTAGACATGGCATTCACACTTCCCATTCCCCAATTCCCTTCCCTTGCATCCTCCATTGTACAAAATACACCTTCATCTATAGGTAATGCATTTAACACCATGTTTGCGTGTATTTCACAATTAAGGATGAGATATAATCAGCTATAGGAACATAACCAACAATTACAAGAGCACTCTAAAGCACTACAACATCATCTCGATACACTAGAAGAGGATAATGCCAACCTCTAAATAGAGTTTTAGACCTTACAGGAGGATCATAGCATGTTGGAAGCACAATTACAAAATGCAGATCAAGAAGCAATCCAAAATGTGGAAAGCCATCTACGAACGCAGATGGAACGCAACTCAAAACTCCAATGCAATATGGTGCTACTAAAACGACACCTTGCAGTGTGTCAAGAGGAGAATCGACATCTACAACTCCAAAACCAAGAGAACTTAGAGGCAGCCATCGAGAGCACACCCAGTGCACCCATCAGACCCTAAAAATTTCAAGCTATGATACCAGAAAACATCAAAATTATCCTTGAAGACTGAGCTACTCTACTCGAGGCACATGACCAATTTTTAGAAGAATTGGATCAATTGAAGTAGCAACAATGCAAGGACACAATAGTTGTCCCCCAATCCATAGCCTCAACCTCATCGCTTATCACTGACTCAAAAGCCCTACAGGACCTACAAAAACAAGTCACAGAATTGCAAGTGCGACTACTATAGTATGAAAGGCCACCTTCCTCACTCGAGGCTCCCACAGATGAAGAAATAGTATCCATTGCTCTGAAACAAACATTTGAAGAAGACTATGAGCCACAACCCATTCCAGGCAGATGACAAACAGCCAAAGGCCACAACACATTTGAAGCACCACAACCCCCTTGGTTAAAATAGGTGGAAGCAATTGGGTGTTCTCATGAAGACCGCACTATGGTGCAAAATCAAGCAATGCACATCATCAAAGAAACAGTGTTACACTCCAATTATTTCAAAAACTTGGCACCCATACATCTCATCACATCGTCAGAACTCCAATACCGGATCTACTATGTCATTCTTGCATATTACAATGTGGAAATACAGAGAGTCACGGGGAAGATTCCTTCCTTCGTGACCCAATTTCAACCCGAGGACCTCCCCCAAGAAGTAGAGAAAACCAATATCTATCAACCTACATGGTGCCAAAAGCTTTTAGAAACATACCCTGAAATGCTGCATACATGGAACCATGCACCTCTACATATAATTTACAATCCATGCTACGATCGAGTCCCACGACGCAGGAAAGCATTCAATACAAAAGTGCACAACAATGCGCAGTGCAAGGAATGGCTCAACTATCCCTACATAGCGCCACCGTAGGGACCACCATCAATAGCTTACATGATGGCAACAATCTGACACTAGATGCCTCGGTTGAAGCCCATGCCAGATGTTGCGGCACAAATGATGTTGAAAATTCTAGATATGATGCAAGTTGTTCTCAAGATCTTCTACAATACACAAGCACCCCAAGTGGCTCTATTGGGATTCACAAATGGCAACTACGACCTATTCTATGACATGAGCACCACCCCAAGCATTGGACTTTCCTATGCTTGGCATGCACAAATCAAGTACCTCCTCGCATGTTATAAATAGACTTTCAAAGACATGTTTAGAACAGGGTTATGGGAATATCACTTGAAGGTGTTCACACGTAAGTCCACACACATGCTCCATCTATTTGCATGCGAACAAGCCATGTACGCAAAATACTACATGACACCACAACTAGATATCCTAGGTGCAATCAATTGGGATGCATTGCAAGCTGGTTTGGCATGAGGGTTATGGCTAGGCAAACACAAGCTGGCCACTAATGTCATCATGTACTATATCAACCACCCTACATAACAGAGGTATGTAAGGGGTGACAGATGCTAGAGAGGGGGCAGTGTTGATTTACAAGCAAGGAAGAGATAGGACAGTCAAGTACAATCCGGAATAGAAGAGGCCCAATCTTTTTTTTTCATCACTTATTTTCCATAAAAAGTGATTTTCATCACTACATATACATTGTAAATCCCATTTTTGGTAGAATAGACTCCATTTTGTCCAAGCTTGAGGAGTACTAGAAGTACTTGCATACAAATTTTCATAATCTTTAGACTTTGTTTGAGCCCTCAAATAAGCCTTGGAACCTAATTTTTAACTAGGTCGGACACTAGGTCTAGACAAGGCCAAAACCTAGTAGAAATCTATAAAAAGAGCTAGAGAGCTCATTATTGAGGTTAGATTGTTAGTGAGTTGAGCTTGTGTAAGAGACTTTTGAGTAATGCAAAGAAATCCATTGTTTGTGCACGTGTGTGTATGTGTGTATGTGTGTATGTGTGTATGTGTGTATGTGTGTATGTGTGTGCATGTTTGTTTGCTTTTCACTCACGCACTTGTGCCATCACTTGCTCATAGTCTTCATACTAGTCCTCACGTCTCCATGGATTGACAATTATGAGGTGGATCTCCTCACATTGGTACTTGCCATTGTGCTAGAGTGACAGCACTTGTTGATGAGAGGGCTCACATAGAGGCAAAAACTATGCCTAAATGGATGGTACAAACTTTGAGAGATACCAAATTAGATGCACTTTTTTCATATCATACACATTCAGGCTCTCATAGTGCTTGCTTTGCATGAAATTGTTATGCAATGGCTATCTCTAGGCTTTGTGATAAGAATGAGCCTATTTTATTTATGACGCATAAAATTCCAAAAATTGGATGTATATTATGGAATCAAAATATGATGCTATTATGAAGGATGGTACTTAGTCTTTATGTGATTTTCCTCTGAGGAAAAAATCCATTGGCAGAAAATTGGTGTACAACCTCAAACATAAGCCGGCTAGAACAGTTGATAGGTATAAGGCTAGGCTTGTTGCCAAAGGTTATGCTCAAGAGAGAGGCATTGACTTTGATAAGATCTTTGCTTCCACAAGCCAAATGAGCATTATTCATGGAATTTGTGCACTTGTAGATCATCATGGTTGGAATGTACATCAATTGGACATCAAAACTGAATTTTTAATTGGTGAATTACATGAAAAAGTGTATGTATTTCAACGATGTGGTTTTTTGCAAAAGGGTATGAAGTAGAGGATTGTAGTCAGAACTGAGATTTTTAGGTTCATGTCCTCTATGTGTGCCAAAGTTTTAGTCAGAGTGACAATTATGTAACTTACATTATAAATCGTTAGGAGTAGATAGTCAAAAGGATTCAACTATAGAAAGGGTAACATGAAGCACTATAATCCATTCTTTATTAATGAAAAGAGATTTCATCATGGAGTAGTCGATGGCAATGAAAAGCCCAAATTTGTTTGTTAGTTAGGGTATGTTTCAATAGAAAACATAAGCAAAGCAAGAATGCAATATTGTAAATCGGCCTCTGTATATGGTATTCGAATGTCTAGAAGACCTATGTCACTAACATAAAAATCCTTGTAAAAGCACCAGAGCAGTCCTCAATATGCATCCCTTAAAATGTTGTACATAGTTATTTTAACATAGTTCATTAGAGTAGTTTTTTTCTTTTTACTTCAGGTATGAAAGGACATGAGTTTAGGGCATTAAATCATTTGTAAAAACTCTTGTTCCTATTGTCAATTTTGAAGAAGAAGAGCTCTTGAAATAGTGCTATTTTGAAGAGATGGTCATTGTTTATTACTAAAGCCCATTTTTATATATAAGAAGCCTTGTAAAAGCTCTAGAGGAGTCCTCAAAATGCATCCCCTATAACATTGTACTTTATTATTTTATCATAGTTCATTAAAGTAGAGTTTTTTTTGGCTTCAACTATGAAAGGACATGAGTTTAGGGAATTATATAAGTCAACTAAACTCATTTTGTAAAAGACTCTTGTTCATTTTCTCAATTTTGAAGAAGAAGATCTCTTGAAATAGTGCACTCATGTCACTTGTCTTCCTTGTCACTTTTCTCCTTTGGTGAGATGCGATGCATTTATATGGAAAGAAATGCATTCTAAGGTATTTTCTACCCCTTTTTGGGGCATTCATTGCATGTAAAAGGTGTAGGAACCAAAGATTCATGTGTAGGTCATTTGGGATCATTTGTATTTTGGTCATAACTTCTGCTACATGTCTAAGAATCATTTCACACCCTTGCGAAAGAAGCGTCTCATTAAGATATTTGAAAAACACCTAGTATTGGTTATATTTAAATATTGGATGTAGGAGATATTTCCATTTTAGTGTTTGCTATTGTATGTGGCTAAAATGAGTGATTAAACCATTAAGAGGTGGGTGAGTGCGTATATTTACTTACATTAGATGCATATTGTAGCTCAGTGATGAGTAGCACCTCCTTTAATGTCAATCCGAGAAGACATGAGGATGGTATGAAGACCTCGAGCAAGTGAAGGCACAAGTGCATGAGTGAGAAGCACACTAGCATGCACACACATACACACACGCGCGCACACACAGTAAGACAAAGAGTGAGAAGCAATGGAGTTCTTTAGATTACTTTCAAAAAGCTCATACAAGTTCAAAACTATTACAAGCTAACCTCAAAAATGAGCTCTCTAGCTCTATTTATAGTTTTTGACTAGGTTTTGGCCGTGTCCAGACCTAGTGTCCGGCCTAGTTAAAAATTAGGTTCTCTACCCTATTTGGGGGTTCAAACGAAGTCTACAAAATGTGAAAACTGACAGGTAGATACTTCTAAAGCTCCTCAAGCTCAAGGACTCCTTGGCTTGCACAAAATGGAGCTAGAAAAATGTGAAATGGTATTTACAATGGTTTTTAGTGATGAAAATCACTGTTTTTGTAGGGATTTCTTCTAACATTTTGACATACATTTCCTGGAGCTCCCTACTTGCTCCTTCTCCTTTTGTGTCCACCTCTCTTATATGCGTAAGTGTCCTAAAAAAATATTGGCCTACTTGCCAGATCGTCGTTGACTGCTCTGTCTGCTTGTACTTTCTCTTCTCTCTGACTCCCTTCGTAAGCTTCCTTGCCTGGTGAGTCCTTCAATTCCAACACCCCCCCTCTCTCGCGTCTGTCGTCCCTGACAGGCCCTTGTTGGGTGGGTCGTTGGATGTAGTACTCCACAACGTCTTGTGCTAAGTGATGTTCTGCAATCCGCAACCCTTTGGCCAAGTCCGTGAGTAGAGCATCCCAATCTACCGGCCCGGGAACCTCTGGATGTGGTATACGTAACTTTTCTGAATGGAGAGCTTGTTCCACTGCAAACAACTGCAATAAATGTGATGGTCTCGGAATGAATATCTCTGAGTGATATTCCCAGAATCCCGTGACAAACATTTCTTCAAACGTCTGTTTGAAGTAGGCTGGTAGATACTTGATACGCGCGTGTCATGCATATACAACATTAATAGATGGGGTTGCGCTCATGTCGTAGACGAGGTCCTGATTACCTTCATTGAATCCAAGAGCTGACAGATGAGGTTCCTTGACATTCTTGAAAGTCCTGAAGGTGACCAACATGAGTTCAAAAATTTTAAGGCACATTTGGGCCATCACATCTGGTACATTTTTAAACCTGACCCCCCAATGCCGAATCGTTGAGATCATATATCCTATGGTAGGTTGGCCTTTAGGTGGTGCTAAGTAGACATAATTGAGCCATTTCTCACATCCTTTGGTTGTCAGCACGGTTTTTGTGTATTCCGTCCATGACCTTCTTTGAAATACAGGGCAGTAGCATGGGTTGTATTTGATGTACAAAGGCATGTTATTCCATGTTCTGACCATCTCTGGGTAGGTTTCTAGTAGACGAATCCTCCACGTCAGTTGATGTATATTGCCCTGCTTGGCACTTGGTGGAATGTCGTCCGGTGCAAACTGTGTAGCCGAGGTGGGTTCTCTTGAGGTCTGTGGCTTGATTTCGGCATTGTAATCCGCCATTAAGACACAGAAAGGAACATACAAATCGTCGGATGTCCCGATCCACCTATGATGGGAGAAGTTTCTAAAGTAATCCGATTTTATGACTACCTCTTCCAAACGTGACATAGATGCTATCTGAACTGCCACTCTATCATCATGGGTTGTGGCCACTTTCTCTAACCTCTTCATCCATTCAGGAGCCTCGATCTCGATGGTGTCCATGCCTTCTTCTCTTTGCTTGCCACCTGGTGCAGGCATGGGAACGTATGGGTCTTCGAAGGTTTCCTCTACTTCAATGGGTACTAAGTCTTCAGGTTCCGGTTCTACAAGTGGAGAGAGTTGACGTTCGTATTGCATGACTTTACTTCGTAATTCTTCTAGTTCTGCTCTGAGTTTTTCGACTTCTTCAGACGTGTCAACTGCGGTGGTGACTTTGCTTGGTGACTCCTGTTGGGTTGCCAGTTGCTTAAGTAGGTCATCTCTTTCTCGTTCCAATGCTATATGGGCCTCCAGTAGGTCGGCATGGGTTTCTAACACGAGTTGCATATTCTCTGAGGGAATGGCCTTGAATTTCTCTGGGTCGATTTCCTGCGGGGAACCCTCCATGGCTGCTTCCAACTTTTCTTCATTCTGTTTCTACAGCCGTTTATTCTCTTCGAGTGCTGTAGACATGTGTTTTCGTAGGAGGGCTAGGTTGCGTCTAAGCTTGAGATTCTCCCTTATCTGGGAGTGTAGCAATTCATCCATATGTTGCCTTTCTTCTGCATCGGACTGGGGTGGATTGGCTACTAATTGTTCATGTTGTTCCTGTAAAGTGGCATACTGTTGTTGTAGTGGCCGCTTTTCCCTTTCGAGATCAATGAATCGTAGTTGAAGTTCTTCATGGCTTCGAAACAATCGCGTATGTTGGATATCGAGATGCTGGTAGTGCTGTTGTAGTTGCGACATACACTGATACATATTATTAAATACATTATTAATGGGGGTGGATGCAGGAAGGGTGTTGAATGCACAAGGGAAGGGAAAGGGGAAGGGAAATGGAAGTGTGGATGCGGTGCTAGAAAATGGTGAAGTGGGAGGTGGAGGAATGGGAGATGGTGGGTGTATGGGGGGAGGGAGAGGTGCGGAGGTGGCTGATATGTCCATAAGATCAATGGTGGATGCAGTAGTGGGAGTGGTTGTGAATATTGGAATTGTGGGTGCGGTGATAGTGGTGAAAGTGTACAGTGGTATGTGCAATTGTGAATACGAACTGCCCGGAAGTGTGATTGGGGGAATGAGATTTTCTGTGATTGTGGTTAGGATTATTGTTTCAGTGGTCGTATAGACAAAAGAGGTGGAGATAGGGTGTGTGGGTTGTGTGGGTTGACTGACGGTCTGTGCTTTGGTATGGGTAGTGGACTCGGAGGCGGTGACAGTAGTGGTTACACTCGTAGTTGGAGGTGAATGTGGTGGAGTTGGAGGCAAGGGTGGCAAAGGGGGTGAAGGAGGTGCACTTGATACATGGGTTTCCTCAATATCATGGATAGTGTGTGCGGTGCCCGTGGTGGTGGATGTGCCTTGTGGTTCTGCTACAAATACATTCATCTACTTTCCTGATCGAGGGGGACGTCTGCCGTATCTTCGCTCCGTTCTTCGTGCTTGTGCAAGGGCAGTATGCACCATCTCAGGTACGCCTAAAGCCTCAGATATCATGTCACGCGTGGCGTGGTATTGCTCGTCTACGCCTTCCTCCTCAAGGATTTGATTCATGAGGGCCTTGCCTGCTGCTAGGGACAGTCTATGTTGCTCTTGAACTCTGTTCATGGTATCATAGAGCTTTTTCAATGCCTTCGTATAAGTTGGGGCACCTTCAAGTACCTGTAGAGCTTCCTGATCATATTCCTGCTCTTCTTCCTCGGATTGTCCATCATGTTCCTCCTCTTGTTCTTCTTCTTCTTCACCCTCCACATCAACGACATCTGGTTGTCTGGGATGGTGTTGGTCTGTAGCTGTCTATTGTCCACTAGCTTGCTCTGCCTCGACTTCCGCGTTAACAGCCTCTATGATTCTGGCTACCTCCTCATCAGTTAGGTCTTCTAAAGTGAATCCATGAGGGAACTCTAGGTCTATTGGTATAGGTGGAAACACTAGATTAAGTCCGTCAGTGCTGTGTCTTGGTAATCTGATAGTGAAGGGTTGTACCCGTCTTGGGAGTCGTGGAGTGGTCTCTGGAGTCAATGTCGCACCGCGGGCTTGTGCACAAGGCATCCGAACGGCGCCTCTCATTTTCTTGGAGGGTGGCCTTGCGGAGGATAATATGCGCTGAAACTCCTGTACCCTGGTCCAAATGAGTGCCCTTTGCACTGGTACATCATACGCGAGACATCTATACACAATCCTGGTCAGAGCACAGCATCCGTACAGTACAGACTTTTGTTTCTTATACCACCTTTGATGAGCCAAGTGGATTTGGTCGATAATCCAATGGGGCATGTTGATTGTCAAATCAAAGGCATCAGCCAAATATAGACTAAACCATATCTTTTTAGGTCGCATTGTGAATCTCTCTTGAGCGGGAAATGCAAAGTGCTACATGACCATCCACAAATGAATGGCGATTGTAGGCGTCATTGCCACCATGTCCTTTAACTTCGTCAGATTCCTGTTCTTCATATTGTCGGGGACCATAGTCTCTTTCTCCGTAGGAATGTGCATACCTTTCATGTCTAGAGCTTCCCTTACCAAGTTGATAGTTAATCTGAAACGCTTGAGCTCATTGCCCCTTGTGAGAGATGGGAGGACAAAGGAGCTATATCCCTTTTTGTCTTTGCTCGGAGTGAGGGTGCTAATCAGATAAGAGCACCTTAGAAAATCAGGCTTTGGCAATTGGAATTTGAAGTACTCGTAGAGTCCTGCCTTCTTCCATATAGGTTTCAGTCCTTCATTATTCTGCAGTCTCTCAAATTCCCTGGTCAAAAAGTGATATCTGCCCCAGTGCCCATTGAATTCTATCTCGGCCTCCCACATGTAAGTGCCTTCTCCTAGGGGTCCTGCCACATCACTGAACCAATGAGAGTTTTTGCTGACTGGCATTGTGTGCCCCTGTGGAGGATTCTAAACCGGTATGGCATGTAATGCCCTCAATGCCACTGGGCGTTCCTTCAATTCCTCCTCAACGGGAAGACTTTCAATGTCCACGACTTGGGGGTTGGTGCCTGCCTGGGAGCTAGTTCCTGTCGTATCTGCCATCTTACTTCTTGCCTTCTGATTCTGTGAGAATATAGAAACATGTGTTAACATTGTAAAGGACAACATAGAACAGTTTTTGTCCCCATTACAACATTAACATGAGGTTCGGGAGAGATTAGTAGATTATCAAGTGCTCGGTGCTGGTGTGTGTAGTTAGAAATTTGGTAGACCTAGGAGCTAAGTGGAATGATGTAGTGAGAGAGTGATGTAGTTAGTAGGTGGGCATGGATTTACAACTGGGATCTGGGGGGTTTATTACAAGTTTTAGGCTGCCAAACATAGTGGATGGGTTTTGATCTTGGTTTTCTGGAGACTCTAAAGAGTTTGATAGGGGTATCGGCTTGAGAATGAGTCTTTTTAGGAACCCATTTACGAGTGATTCTACTTTTGCGCATGGAAGAATATGTGTCCGTGCGTGATGTGTAAGACTAGGCATCAGATGTTCGAGTGAGTGAAACATGTTGTACTGGGTGTGGCCTCGGTGTAGCTATTTGAGCCCACAAGCAAGCCTTAGGCACCCAGATTTGTCGTGATTGTGGACTGGCCTTCATCGACTTCTTGGGTATCCAAATAGACTTTACTTTCGCAGAAGAATTTATGAAAGACTTCTTATTAGTGTCGTGTTGTTGACTACTAATAAGAGGTTTTCGCTGTGGGGTTGGCCTGGTCGCAACAGGGTGTTCGCCTTTCCGCATCCACACTTGTTTCACCGGCTGAGACATTCTGCTTCGCACGTGTTTTTGGCCTCCAGTATAGGTAGTGCTCTGCTTCCTCTGTATTTGATCTGCCGTTGGTTGCTGCATCCTTCTGGCCTTTGGAAAGGAAGGGAGTGTCGTCTTATCCTTGACTCCGTTGTTGAGACAATCCTCTTTCTGCATCATACAGTTTTGGACAAGAATAGCATTGTCAACTTCATGTGCACCCCTGGAAGGACCAGGAGTTCGTGCCTTACCTAATTCCTTGAGTGCCTCATTTTCCAATTCAATTGTAATTCGACTATGATTTACCCATACCTGAAGAAGTCCGCTTCTTAGGTTTAGGTTGACTGCATGATCATAGATCCAGTCTTGACCCAAGACAAGAGGCTCAGTGAGGTCCTCATCTTGACACACTAGTACTTTGACTGTCATTACTTCGTCTTGAATATAGAGGGGAAGTTCCACCTCGCCCATGCAAGGGGTTTCCACACCTCCCAATCCTATGAGATATGCTTCTATAGGATTGATGGTTAATTTCAACTTTTGATAGTACAAAAATTTAACAGCACTAGTGGCTGCACCTGAGTCAATCAAGGCTCTTACAGTCCTTGCACCCTTTCCTTGTCCTATCTCTAAGGTTATAAAAGGACGTCGATCAATTATCCTTTGAGAGCTGATACCTGAAACTTCACACATAGCCACATGATATCCTTGATCTACATATGCATCTGTCCTAGGTTGCTCTCTACCTTGTCTTCTCATCTTCATTCTCCGGATGCGTTCCAATGCTTCTGCTTGAGCTTCTTCGCGAATTCGTTTTTCTTCTTCTTTGCGTTTCTTAGCAGTGTTGAGTCGACATAGCATCTCTTCCGTCAGAGGTTCCTGATATAACTTGACTCTACACCCGCTAATGTAGCTCGGGAGAACATCACCCTCTAAAGTGGCTAGTTGTACTGCTCCACTTGTGGAGATCCTATTTATGATCATAGGTCCGTAGCCTCTCTTTTCTAGCTTCCTTGCGTGTTGTTTCAATGTGTAGACTAAAACTAGATCTCCTGCTTTCAAGCCCTTATCCTTCACATGGGCATCAAAGTATGCGTTCTGTCGTTTCTTAGCTGCATATATCCCTGCAGCCGCCCTCAGTCTTTTTTCTCCTAATCGTTCAAGGTCAAATAGTCTAGAGGAGAGTTCATGACCCGTCCATTCATGCTCTTGTGCTACTTTCAATGTAGGTATTAAGAAGTCCAAAGGTAGCACTGCATTTTGGCCAAATACGATCTGAAAGGGGGTGGCTTGGAGTACCATTTTGTAGGCGACTCGGTATGCCCAAACAGCATGTTGTAGCTGTTTGTCCCAATCAGAGCATTTATTGTTCACTAATTTCGTCAGTACATTGCATAAGATCCTATTGGTGCTCTCAGCCTAGCCATTAGCTTGTGGGTGATAAGGGGCAGACTTTCTATGTACTACCAAGAACTCTTGGAGCAGATTTTCAATAACTTCATTCAAGAAGTGAGTGCCTCTGTCACTGACTAGCTCTATAGGTAACCCGTATCTGGTGAACACATTCTCAAATAAGAACTTAGCTGTTGTTTGAGCATCGTTCTTTGTCGTAGCTTTTACCTCTACCCATTTCGTTAGATAGTCTGTGGCAACAATGATGTATTCAGCATGTGAACCCTTGGCTGGGGGATTAAAAGGACCTACAAAGTCTATTCCCCACTTAGAGAATGCACGTCCACCCATCATAGGTTTCAGTGGCATCTCATCTTTCCGTATAGGATACTGAGTTCTCTGACACACATCACACCGTTTCACATAGGTATGTGCATCCATGTGAAGGGTTGGCCACCAGAAGCCTACAAATAGTATTGCCTTGATCACCCGATCTGGTCCAAAGTGTCCTCCTGCTACACCTTGGTGAGCAGTTTCCAAAATCTTGAGATATTCACTCTCATGGACACATAATCTGAGGTAACCATCTTCACCACGTTTGTATAAATTATCACCAATGAGTGAGTAATCCTGGGCTTCTTGTTCTAAACTCCTTTTCCTAGCCAGAGTCATGTCTGGAGGGAATGTTTGCGTCCTCAGGAAGGATACTAGTGGTTCACTCCAATCTGGCACTATGGACACTTGATAAAGAGTGGCATGTTCCACAGGTGGTTTAGTGCAGCAGATTGGGCATTCCTTGCACAACTTTTGGACATCAGCCTCCATAGTCGGCCAATGCACTCCGAGTCTCCTTAGTGTCTGCAAGCTTCGTTGCTTTGAGTAGTGTTGTTGTAATGCACCTACATGTGCTAATTGCAACCATTTAGCGTACTCATCCTCATCCACACAACAAGCCAAGATCCCTTGATCTGTGTGCTTGTACATACTTCCTGCCATGATGTGATACTTTTGGGCTTTTATTACCTCTCTATCCTGTGTGTTTATTATTGGGTGGTTAGGCCCGTATGTCAATACTGGCACTAATGGCTTAGCCCACTGTGGCACCACTTCCAAATTAAACAAATAAGCATCAGGAAGGTCATCTGACACTCCTTGTGGGGCTTATGTGAGCCTAGAGAGATGATCTGCTCTCAAATGAGTCTTGCCTTTTCTCACCACTACCTCAAAGTCATATTCCATTAGTAAGAGAAACCATCTTACCAATCTTCCTGTATTGCATGGCTTGTTTACGAGATATAGCAGTGCCTGATGATCAGTAAAAAATTTAAACTTATTTGCAAGCAAATAATGTCTAAACTTTTTAACTGCATACACCATGCCTAGTCCTTCTCTCTCCGTAGTGGTATAATTTCGTCCAGCTGCATTCAATTGTCTACTAGCATAGGCAATTGGAAGATCCATATTACCTTCACCAGTAGGTTGTGCAAGTACACATCCAATAGCATAATTGGATGCATCCACATGAACATGAGAGGGTTTATTCCAATCTGGTGTAGTCAAGATTGGGGCTGAACATAATCGTCGTTTAAGCTCATTGAAGGAATTTTCACATTCATCGGTCCACTCAAAGTTAGTCAAAAGTCCGTACATGGGCTTTGCAATGACAGCATACATATGAATGAACCGTCGGTAATAACCACAATGCCCCATTAAAGCTTGTACTTCCTTGACGTTCTTTGGCCTAGGTAACTCTGCTATGGCTCTCACTTTCTCTTCATCAGTGGATATACCATTCTTTGACACTATGTGTCCTAGAATTTTGCCTTGCCTGACCATAAAAACGCACTTTTCTGGGTTCAGGCAGACTTGATATTCTCTGCATTTGTCAAAGATTTGTCTGAGTTCAGGAATATGGGTTTGTCTGATGTTGGAATGAGCACAAAGATCATCAACATAGACTTCTAAGTTCTTCCTCAGGAACTCTTTAAATACATGGCACATCAGCCTTTGGAAGGTTGCAGGAGCATTGGTAAGCCCAAATGGCATTACCCTAAAGGCAAAAATGCCCCACTCTGTGGCAAAAGCCGTTTTATGCTGATCTTCTGGGGCTATGGCTACTTGATTGTAGCCCGAAAATCCATCAAGGAAGTTGTACACTTCCTTGCCTGCTACTCTTTCTAAGAGATGTTCTATGATAGGAAGCGGATAGTTATCTCGAATTGTGGCTACATTGACCTTCTTTAAGTTAATGCATACACGCAGCTTTCCATTTTTCTTGGGCACCACTACGATGGGGGAAACCCACTCAGTGTGCTCAATTTCATAGATGAATCCAGCTTCAACCAGTCTATCTATCTCTTCCTTGATCTTGGCCGCATAGTTATCATTGTATGTGTATGGTTTTTGCTTAGAGGGCCTAGCATCTGAGGTCATGGGGATAGTGTGTGAGCATATGTCTGGATCAACACCCTTCAAATCCTTGTAACTCCAAGCGAATACATCTCTGTATTCTCTTAGCAAGGCTATTATTGCATGCTCTTCTTCTTCCGTCAGGTCATGGCCTATGTACGTGCATCTCTCTTCTCCTTCTTCCACAGCTACCACTATTTTCTTGGTGGTTTCTTTGTTATCATAGGCCTCCCCTGATTGCGCCTCTCATTTAGGCATTTTGATCATGACTCTCCTGTCATCTACCTCATACTTCTTAAAATTTTCACGGACCTCAAACAAAGATTCCTCCTCTTCTGGTGTGACTGTTCTCTTTGTTGGTGCAAATCAAGCCTACACATTTGGCTTGGAATTCTTGAAGAAGATTTTCACATGAAGCAAGTAGCATAGGAACACTAGCTTATGAGTTATTACTTTTCTACCTCTTGTAAAAGTCCAAATGACTTGGCATTCTTATGTAATCACTTACCTAATAGATTCTTGGAATTAGATGGTATGAGTTGAGAGAATATCTCCCTACTTTTAGAGGAGTGATTATAGGGAGCCTTAGATTTGAATTTGAAATTCAAATCAACTTCCAACTCATATAAAAGAGAGAAGAAAACTCGCGGGCTGTGAGAGTGTACATCCGAGATTCATTACACTATCATTGAGTGTGTGTGAGTGCTACACCATAGCCCACAACACTCAAACTCATTAGGCTACACTTATGATGCCAATGAGGTTGTATGTCATTGTGAATTAATACAAGTATTTACATTCATCAACTCTGTGTTCTCTGAGTGTACCACTTCAAGTCTGTCAACTTCAAAGAGGCATATCTCAGTGCCTGCTGCACCAAATCAAGTGATTCAAAGCTTGCTAGATTCAGCTCAAAGCATACTACAAGCATACAAAGTTTGAAGCAACTTGGTTCAGCCAATTTCGAGAAATCGCGGTCGAAGTGCTCACTAGTATTTGTCTGCATACTTCCTTAAAAGTCGGGAGTGTCCATAATTTTGCTAAAGTGATTTCTCCCTGTATAGTTTATCATTTTGAATGATTCCACTTGCAAATGGTAGCTTACTAAACTAATAGAATACCTCTAGAAGGAATTTTGCCAATTGTAAGTGTACTGGTCATACTGAGTATAACTCTAAGCAGGTGTCAATACCAAAATAGCAAGTTTTCTTGGATTTGTGAAGTATCAAGTAGTCTGTTTTGATTTGATCACTACACACATCATTTGCAAAGTACATATATGATCTCTTGGTATCATTTGGAAGCTAAGGGTGTCTACTAATCATATCTGGAGTCACTGAGGGCTGGTGCAAAGCAGGATTAGCAGCACCTACTCAATCTTCTAGAGGATCCATCCATCTTTCCCAACAGTGGTATCAGAGCAAACAAGGTAACATGGGAGATGTTTTTCCTTCATTCATTGACAAATTGGACAGGAACAATTATCAAGCTTGGTCTCTTAGGATGAAGACCTATCTACAAGGAAGAAGTCTATCTGGATTCATCTCAGGAGATGAGGAATTGCCCTCATTCAAAGCAAGGGGTCTACCCACCAAGGAAGAAAAAGAAAGGCTTAATACATGGTGTGCAAAAGATGCATTGGCAAGGTCTTATCTTCTTAACTCTATATCTGATTTCCTTTTACCTCACATCAGGAATTGTAAGACTTCCCAAGAAACTTGGGAAACATTGTCATCATACTTTTCATCTAATACAAGGGCCAGGAAGAATCAATTGTGGATTGAATTCACAACCCTTAGGAAGCAACCAAAGCAATCAGTCTCAGAATTTGTGACCAAGATCAAGGATGTGGCAGACCAATTAGCAAGCATAGGAGAGGAGATTGAAGAGGAACAAATAGTAAGGCAAGTAACCAATGGACTAAAGGCAGATGATAAATGGGAAAGTTTCACCACTGCAATGGATCTCTACATGGATATGCATACCCCAGATCTCACAACTCTGATGGGCCAACTATTCACACATGAAGCAAAGTTCACAAAGGTTGGAGATACATCTAAAGGTAACACTCCTTCTGCCCTATATACTGATAAAAAGATTAAAGACAAAGGTAAAGGTAAAAAGCAAGAGGATGAAGGTTCTACCTCCCAAGTCAACTATGCAGGGAGAGGTAGATCTTCAAGAGGCAGGGGCAGAGGAGGTAAGCAAGGTAGGGGGAGACCCTACAATTCATCACCATGCAATATTTGTGGATTGTCTAACCACACCACAGATGAGTGCTACAGAAACTACAAAAATCAGAGAGGAAGAGGCTATCAAAGAGGTGGATACTCTCAAGGCAGAGGAAGGTTCAACCAACACCAAGGCTACAATGGCTACAACAATAACTACAATTACAACAATAACCATAATGGTAACTACCAAGGAGGATTCAGAAATAGGAAAGACTACAACAATTACACAGAGGAGCAAGATGACTCCCTATTGATCATGAATATGACTTCCAAGTCAGGTATCAATGATGATCATCTGTTTTATATTGATTCAGGGTGTTCTAATCATGTAGCTGGTAATGTGGCACTACTCTCTGATCTTGAGGAACCCAAGGGCAAACATCAAGTACAGATAGGTGATGATACTAAGCATTCTGTAGTAAAGATTGGAAATGTAAAAACTTGTGAAGGTAACCAGAACCTATTAAGCAGGGTACTTTATGTACCAACTATTACCAAAAACTTAATGAGTGTTGGTCAGATTGTGGAGAAAGGTTTGCAGGTCAGGTTCAATCAACATGGAGCATATGTGGAGGACCCAAGACATGGATTCAAAAGGATAGCCAAGGCAGAAAAATCAGGTAGATTATTTACCTTTGAATTAGAAGACACAAAGAATATTGCTTTGTATAACTACAAGGACCAGACACTTTCAGAACTTGAAATGTGGCACAAGAGACTAGGGCACATAGGTGAAAGGACCTTGAAGCAAATGAGCAGAGATCAATGTGTGCTTGGGATACCTAATGTATCCAAGCAACACATGATTTACAAGTGTGGTGCTTCTCAATTTGGTAAGTCTCACAGGTTACCTTATACAAGGAAAGGTTTTATGCATGAAGACTACCTAGACTTGGTGCACACAGATGTTTGGGGACCTAGCAAGGATCCCTCCATTTCAGGATCAAGGTACTATGTGTCTTTCATTGATGATTATAGCAGATGGACTGTGTTATACTTTATGAAGCACAAGGATGAAGTGTTTAATTGTTTCAAAAGATATCTTGCACTAGTTGAAAATCAAACAGGAAGGAACTTGAAGAAGCTAAGGTCAGATGGAGGAGGTGAATACTTCTCAAATGAGTTTGAGGACTTCTTGCAGGAAAGAGGCATCAAAAGGGAGATAACAACAAGGTACTCACCTGAACAAAATGGGGTAGCTGAAAGAAGGAATAGACTTATAGTTGAAACAGCCAGGTCCATGCTTAATGAAAAGAAATTGCCAAATTATCTTTGGGCAGAGAGTGTATCTACTGCCACCTATCTCATAAACAGGTTGCCATCAAAGTTACTTGATGGAATGACACCTTATGAAGCTTGGCATGGTAAGAGACCATCATTGGATCATTGCAAAATCTTTGGGTGTGTAGCATATGTGCATATTCCCTCACAGGTAAGGGGAAAACTAGACCCTAAAGCAGAAAAATGTATTTTCATTGGTTATGACTTGAATCAAAAAGGATACAGATTCTACAACCCAACCAATAAAGGGTTCAAGGTAAGCAGAGATGTCATCTTTGATGAGAATGACTCATCGTATGAAAATGAATGCAGGAAGGTTAGTCCACCCTATGATTTGGAAGAGGAGTTTCCAAAACTCTCAAAGGAGGAACCAATCCAAAATGAAGACTCAAGTTCAGAAGATGATGACACAATCAATATTGAAGAATTCAAGGCATGGAAGCCCAAAGGCAAGTTAAAGATGAAGAAGCTTGAGGATATACCAGAATCTTCAACTCAAGCAATGAGGAGATCTCAGAGAGAAAGTAAGAAGCCTATCAGATATGGGTATGATACATCTCTTGTCACTAAGCATTCAATTTATCTTGCAAAGGACTTGTTAAGTGAAGAACCAGGTTCATTTGAAGAGGCAATCACCAAACCAGAATGGAAAGGAGCTATGGATGAAGAAATAGAAGCTCTCAAGGAGAGTGACACATGGGACTTGATACCCAAGAAGGATTCTATGAAGGTGATAGGATCCAGATGGATCTACAAACTAAGGAGGAACTCTGATGGTACAATCAACAGGTATAAAGCTAGGTTGGTAGCCAAGGGTTTTGCACAAACCCAAGGCATTGATTATGAGGAGACATTTTCTCCTGTGGCTAAGATGCCAACAATCAGAGTATTGGTGAGTGTAGCTGCATCCAAGAATTGGAACATGTACCAATTAGATATCAAGAATGCTTTCTTGAATGGATGGATATCTGAAGAAGTTTACATGTCACAACCACCTGGCTATGAAGATCCCAAGAAGGTAAATTATGTTTGTAAATTGAAGAAGGCTTTATATGGATTGAAGCAGGCATCTAGAGCATGGAATTATAGACTGACAACATACCTCCAAGACCAAGGGTTTACTATGAGCAAGGCAGATACATCATTGTTTATTAAAAAGAGCAATTCAGAGGTAATCTATCTCTGTGTTTATGTTGATGACATCATCATTACAGGTAATGATGTCCAAGGAATCAGAAACATAAAAAACCAGATGATGAAGGAGTTCAAGATCAATGATCTTGGATTATTGAAATACTTTCTAGGACTTGAATTGGTTTATACTAATTCAGGTATATATATCACTCAGAAAAAATATGTGCAAGACATGTTGAAGAAGTTTAACCTGCAGGATGCAAAAGTCTCAAGTACTCCAATGGAGGTCAACCTAAAGCTAAGTGCTCATGAAGGAGATGAAGTCCAAGACATTACACGATATCAAAGTATGGTAGGTAGTTTGAATTATGCTACCTTGACCAGAATTGACATAGCATATGGAGTTAGTGTGCTAAGTCAATTCATGCACAAACCAAGAGTACCTCACCTTGAGGCTGCAAAGAAGATCTTGAAGTATCTAAAGGGAACTCAGAACAATGGTTTGTACTTTCCTTATACATCAGATATTGACATTAAAGTGTATTCAGATGCAGATTGGGCAGGATGCAAGGATGATAGGAGGAGCACATCAGGATACTTATCTTTTGCAGGTGATAAACCTATTTCTTGGTCAGCTAAGAAACAACCAACAGTGGAATTGCCATCCACTAAAGCAGAATATAGAGGGCTAGCCAATGCCACTCAAGAAGCTATTTGGTTAAATCTTTTGTATACAGAGCTAGGCCTACATACTAGGCCCCCAATTATTTTTGGAGACAACACAAGCTCTCTTCATCTTGCAGCTAATCCAATATATCATGCTAGAACAAAACACATAGAGGTTCATTACCACTATGTGAGAGAGAAGTTGCTAAGCAAGGACATTCAGTTGACCTATGTGTCTACTAATATGCAATGTGCAGATTTACTCACTAAAGCTTTGGATGGAAACAAATTATGCAGATTCAAATCCATGATTCGATTGCAGGATGTGATTGAAGATTGAAGATGAAGACTTAAGCCAAAGTGTTTGGCTTGAGGGGGAGCTGTTGGTGCAAATCAAGCCTACACATTTGGCTTGGAATTCTTGAAGAAGATTTTCACATGAAGCAAGTAGCATAGGAACACTAGCTTATGAGTTATTACTTTTCTACCTCTTGTAAAAGTCTAAATGACTTGGCATTCTTATGTAATCACTTACCTAATAGATTCGTGGAATTAGATGGTATGAGTTGAGAGAATATCTCCCTACTTTTAGAGGAGTGATTATAGGGAGCCTTAGATTTGAATTTGAAATTCAAATCAACTTCCAACTCATATAAAAGAGAGAAGAAAACTCGCGGGCTGTGAGAGTGTACATCCGAGATTCATTACACTAGCATTGAGTGTGTGTGAGTGCTACACCATAGCCCACAACACTCAAACTCATTAGGCTACACTTATGATGCCAATGAGGTTGTATATCATTGTGAATTAATACAAGTATTTACATTCATCAACTCTGTGTTCTCTGAGTGTACCACTTCAAGTCTGTCAACTTCAAAGAGGCATATCTCAGTGCCTGCTGCACCAAATCAAGTGATTCAAAGCTTGCTAGATTCAGCTCAAAGCATACTACAAGCATACAAAGTTTGAAGCAACTTGGTTCAGCCAATTTCGAGAAATAGCGGTCGAAGTGCTCAATGGTATTTGTCTACATACTTCCTAAAAAGTCGAGAGTGTCCATAATTTTGCTAAAGTGATTTCTCCCTGTATAGTTTATCATTTTGAATGATTCCACTTGCAAATGGTAGCTTACTAAGCTAATAGAATACCTCTAGAAGTAATTTTTCCAATTGTAAGTGTACTGGTCATACTGAGTATAACTCTGAGCAGGTGTCAATACCAAAATAGCAAGTTTTCTTGGATTTGTGAAGTATCAAGTAGTCTGTTTTGATTTGATCACTACACACATCATTTGCAAAGTACATATATGATCTCTTGGTATCATTTGGAAGCTAAGGGTGTCTACTAATCATATCTGGAGTCACTCAGGGCTGGTGCAAAGCAGGATTAGCAGCACCTACTCAATCTTCTGGAGGATCCATCCATCTTTCCCAACACTCTTCTTTCTTTTCTTTCCTTCTTCCTTCGGGGTCACCTGTGTGGCTAGCCTTACATCATTTGTAAGCTCTCCGTGCCTCTAGGGTTGAAATTCAACTTCATAGAAGTATTCTTTGTCTGATGCAAAAGGTGGGTCCATAATGATTGACTCTAGATCGGAGTCGCTTGCGTCCTCAAATGCATCAGGGCTAGGTTCACACTCTTCTAACACTGCCTCTCCCATGATTGGCTCTATGGAGAAGATTGAAATGTCATAGCCCTCTTCATCACAGTGAGGTGTCCATTGTTCTTCATTGATGGCTACATCCATTGTTGTTAGGATTTCTGCCCAGCCGTGGGGTTCAAATTCTTCGTCAGGAAAGACTACAGGCACATAGGCTGGGTCTTGAATTGATCTATATGTTTCTTTTGCACCTATCTCTCTGGCTTCTTCTCTCTTCTCTTCTTCTACTGCTACTTTGCACATCCATAAGTGGGTGTCTTCATGCATCCATGAGGATCCTGATCCTATGGAGTACACCGACTCTGTATCATCTTTGGCTCTATGGATGGGATTCCATTGGATAGGAGGGACATCTCTATGAGAGTAATCTTTGAGATTTACTTTGGTCGTAACACCCAAGTGTTGTAGGTACAAGGAATTGGTTCCCCAGTCCTGTACCACTTGCAACTGTCGCATAAAAGGTCGTCCCAAGATCATTTCATAGGCTTTGTTTTTGCTAAAGTCACAGATAGCAAATGTGTGCTCAAACTCAACACCACATGTAGTGAGAGTTATTCCTTCCAGCAAGCCTAAGGGTCTTTCTATGTGGCCATCAGCCATTTGCAATTTCATCCTCGTGGGCCCGAGTGGTGGCTTGCCCCAATGCTTCCATAGGGAAGTGGTAGCAATTGCAACTCCTGCGCTTGAGTCCAGAATGGCCTTGGTCGTGTATCCCTGATGGGTGATAGGAAGATATGTGTTTCCCTCTTCGCCCTCACTCATGTCTCCTATCTTGTCCAATGGTATTTCTGGCACTGTTCTCTGGGATCCTACCTGGGAACGAGGTTTGGCTGTTTCTGGTATTTGTTTGGCTACATGTTTCCATAGCTCTGGCCTCACTTTGAGTAGTTCTTCTAAGGTGAGGTTGCACTGTACTTTAGTGTTTTTCACTACCTCTGTGTTCCTAAGTATGACTGAATCTTCGTTTCTTACCATGACCGTGGGCGCTCTCATACATGTAGATTTAGCTTCCCATGGACCCGTGAAGTGGGGTAATTCTTGTAAAGAGTTAGACTCAAAGTCTAATCTTTCCTGAGAGTGGGTGCTCTCCTACTCCTCATAAATGGAAGGGATATCTTGTGGGAATTAGTTGTGTGCATCATCCACAAGTTCAATGGGAGGAGGGACTTCACTTTCTTTAGCCCATTTGTCCTCTTGAATCTCTCGTAGGAATTCTGGTGTGAACCGATTCATGGAAGATGATGTGTCTGGCTCCGTAGAGTTAAGCACATAGGCTTCCTGGGCAGGAAGACCTGCCCTTTCACTTGCCTTGTCCTTGTGTTGAGAGGCGGGTTCCTTTTCTGATTGTGCAATTAGCTTCTCTATTCTTTCTAACAATCCATCAAAGTGCAACTGTGTCTTAGTTGAACTAGAGATGTTAAATAGGCGACTGGCTTCAAACATGGTCTAAGCCAATTCCACCATCTTAGCACAAATTTTGGTTCGTTCTAGCTCTAGTTCTACACTAGGGTAACATTTTTCATGATCAGTTACATTTGGCCCTTCTTGGATTCTGGCCTGATATGCTTTAAGCATCATGTTTAGGTCCTCGGGAGTGGGATCTGCTAAGACTGATCCTACTCTAGGGGGTGGTGGGATTAGGTGAGGCGGGTTGGAAGGTGGTGGGTCGGAAGGAGTTGGGAATGGTGGGGGTGGGATAGTGTGAGAGGGAGTTTGAGATGTGAGTTCAGTTATCCTGGCCTTTGTCTCTCTGAGGCTTTCCTCGAGTTCACTCATCTTTTTTGCCCATTGTCTTTTCATTCTTTCACGACTATCTCTCCAAGCTCTAGTCCTTTTCTTTGTCATGCTCTCTGTTTCACTAACATCTGGGCTCTTTTCCTGGCCTACCCCTTGGTTTTGCTGCAATGCCTGAGCTCTAGTGACTACCTGTACTGGTGTAGTGGACGTCACACTTCCTGTAGAGTCTACTACTAACCCAATAACATTGATAGGAGTGATCTTCGACATATTATTAGGATTCTTAGGGCAGTCTCGTAAAAGATGCTCCTTTCCACACTCCTGGCAATAGCCTTGAATAGTCACTGACTAGGGTTGTGTAGGTGGAGGTAAGGGGCAATCACGAATGAGGTGATCTCCCTGACATCTGTAGCATGGTCCTCTAGGGAATGGGGGTCTTACCTGCCTAGGTTGGGGTCTAGGGTTGGGGTTTGCATACATGATGTTTGTGTAATCTGACTCCCAACTAGGTTCACTTGGTTCTTCACTGTAGTAGGACTCACCATGTTCAGGATACTGCATGTAGTAGGTCTGGGGGCTATCAACATGTGTAGAATCGAAACTATGGTCACTGGGGTCACTTTCTGATAGCAATGGGGTTATTGGCACTATGGCCCTATTCAGGTTTTCTTCTGCAGCTGCATACTTTACAGGGATCACATTGGATGGAGCTGGAGGTTGTTGGGCTAACACAGGCTGAGGCCTCAGTTGTGCCTGATATTGAGGTTTGGTAATTTTGTTGGGGCCTAGTATACTGTTGTGGTGGGTATTGACTCTGGTATCTGCCTTGTTGGTATGGCTGAGGGTAGGTTTGCCTAACTGTTTGCTTGTTGTATGGACAGTCTTGTGCTCTGTGATTTGTGTATCTCCGTTCTATGGTACAGTATTGGCTACTTGGATTTACTTGGGGTTGAGCCGTAATGGGACACACGTTCGCCATATGGTCACCACCGCAAGTATAGCACCTCTTTACTGGGGTAAACCTTGGGATTTGTTTGCTAGAGACACCTAGTTTTTGTGCCACTTTCTCAGCAAGTTCCTCAATTGATGTGGATTGCGTGGAAGAGAGGCTAGAGGTACTATCTGAATCTTTGTATATCTTGGAAAGCTCTAACTACTCCCCTAGGTTATCCTCGATGTCAATGCACATGCGTACACACTCTTCTATGGTCCTAGGGTCCTTCAAGTACACATAAGATCTCAATTTGGTACTTATCAATCCATCCAAGAATAAAGCCACTTGCTTAGCTGGAGTGGGTAACTCAGGGACAGGGCATCTCTCTATGTATTGCCTAAATCTTCTTCCTACAAGTCTCACGGTCTCTTGAGGGGTTTGCTTGAAGTTGTGAATCAATGAGGAGGTATTATGCCTTATGCCACTCTTAGAGAATTCCATAATGAAAGCCTCTAGGAGTTGGTCTATGCTCCTGAACTGCCTTTCATTCAATGGTTGAAACCACGTAAGGGCTGTGTTCCTAAGGATTAGACCAAAGGCATTGTACTGTGTGAATAGATCCTCCACTTGTTCAGCTCTCAAGACTTGCCTAAACTCAGCCACATGATCGTATGGATCTCCAGTGCCATCGAAGTAGTTCTTCATAGACTTAACTAGCTGGGTCGGTCTCAGGGTCCTCGTGTGCTCTCTTGGTCTTGGCAAAGGAAAATCATCGGCATTTCTTCCGTTTCCTGGGGCTCTATGACCCTCAGGTTCTACTCTATTTGTTTCCGTCCTCGTTCGTTCTCTGCCCCCTAGGTTGGCAAAGCTTACTTCTGGCCTATCTCTACTTCTGTCTCTTTGAGTTCCTTGAGCTTGGGATGTTCCAGCTCCAGAGTGACCATAGGACACGTTCGATCTGGGTTGGGGGAAAACAAATTCACCCTTCCAAGTATAAGCATGTCTATCATGTTCTGTAACCACAAAGATCCTCTCTGAAGCATGATCCAGGTAGGTCACTCTACCTGGGCTATCTGGATCTTTAAACTCATAGATCATGATTGTTCCTATATCATTTGGCCGATCAGTGTTATACCTCCAAAAGGCTTCGTCAGTCTCTCGGTTCAGAAGCAGATCTATACTCTTGTTGTCCTGGGGAACCCACTCGGGATTGAGGATTCTAGTAAGAACGGTTCATCTGTCCTATCTGGGTGACTGGTGACTACATATATTGTCCCTTCCTTGTCCAAGTATGCTCCATTTTCAAACTTTACAGCTGGGTGTTCTATTCCAATGGATTGGTCAGGGTTTTTAATTTGGACCACAGATCTTCCTAGGCCATCCTCATAGATGCTAGCACCTAATCGGTTGGTCCTAATGTATTCCAATTGCATCTTGTAGGGGCCTTTCACCCTATACAGATAATGTAGGTCTGTCCATGCCTTGAGACATCTCTGATTCACTTGTCTCAGAGCTAGGGTAATGCGAGTGGTGGCTCAATTGCTGGGCCTAAGACCTAGTAGTATGATTAACGCTAGCCTCTGAAGACCTAAGACTCTGTATATCCCTTACTAGATGCCGTCTTGATCTAAGGTTCATATGCCTATCTAAGTAGCCCCTATTTTTGCCCAAAGTACAACCTCGTTGCTGAGTTCTTTTGTAACAGTTACTTGATTCCTTCTTATGTTGATTATCGTGTTTATGGTCTTGTCTGATGTCACGTCGTTAGGTATACTTGAGTGTATTTCTGCACTTGAAGTTGATCGTTCCACGTTAAGTTCTTTTCCTTTAAAGTTCTCGACCGTATAAAGATTATGTCGTTAGCTTGAACTTGAGTATTTAGGTATTCTTCAACTTGATAAATGCCTATCGCCACCCTGGCCTACTCCAATCACTAGTCGTTCTTAGCCTAAGCTAGGAATTGACAAAGGGAGTTGAGAATATTCCGACCTTTCTTGCTGATCCCTTCTTCTTTAGTGCTCGAGAACCCAATTCTCAAGCTTGCACAAAGCCCTTGCTTTGGATGCTCTCAATAGACCTGTATCAGTCCCAAGATTAGCTCAAGACTTAAATTCAAAGGACAAAACCAAGCACTTCCATTCATGTAACTCAGATACCAATTAGCCTTTTGTCTTTATGGAAAACAATTCTAGAGATCCCCTGGTTTTGTTCCCCCTAGATATGGTCCCCACTAGCTTTCCAACAAGACAAGAATCACAGCAATTGGATTTCGTATGAGAGAGTTATGCCAGTTCAGGGTTCTGGTGCTAAAACAGGGTTCAAACAGGCTAACAACTCACAGGGTTTTTCTCAAGAACACATGTGTAGGGACCTCTCAAATCACTAATGACTCTCTAATTATGCCCAAAATTACCCCAAAAAGATGCAAGAAAAAACCCTAGAAATTTGGCCGAAAAAGCCTGTCAATCGCGATCGACAGGTCTGTCAATCGCGATTGATAGAGGTGTCCGTCGGGGCCTGTCGGTCGCGATCGAGACGTCAATCGCGATTGACAGTGTCAATCGTGATTGACAGAGTCGGTCGTGAGTCCTGTCAATTGCGATCGATGGTGTCAATCGCGATCGACACTTTTTCTGGCATTTTCGCCGTGATTTCAGTCGATCGGGGCTGTGTCCGTCGCGATGGACACGTGGCTACGCGAAAAAGTCAATCAATTGTTGAAATTCAGTCGGTCGCGATCGACGGTGTCAATCGCGACTGGCAGAGGTGTCGGTCGTGGATGTCGATCGCGATCGACGGTGTCGGTCACGATTGACAGGGTCCTACGTGGCAGTCAGTCGGTCGTGGGGTCTGTCGGTCGCGATCGACAGGTCTGTCGGTCGCGATTGACAAACGTTGTCGATCATGGCTGTCGATCGCGATCGACGGTGTCAATCACGATTGACAGAGAAACATGGAATTTTTCAACTATTTTTAGTGATTTAGAATGTGCTCATCATGTAGATTATGGTGGTGCACTTTGTTTTACCAAATGGCCGTTTTTTATGTCGATCGCGATCGACTGAGGTCGACGACACATAGACAGTTTCTGATTTTTCCGTACCTGCGCAGCGTGTTGGAGGGGATGATGCAGCAAGTACCTGCAAGAAAGCTCAAAAAACATGCAAAAGCACAGCACACAAGTCGCTCTCTCGCTCTCTCTCACAAGTGGAATGATGGAAATGAGGTGGAGAAGGTGATATGATCCAAAACTGAAAATTTTCGCGATGATGGAGATGGAGGTGGGAGATGATGATGATGATGATGGTGATGATGGTGGTGAGGTAAGAAAAAGAAAAATAAGAAAGAGTGAAGAAATTACCTACAACTCCAACATCTCAAATCTACGTCTTACCATCACACGCTCATCCTCAAAGCTCGATCCCCGGCAACGGCGCCAAAATTTGGTGTAGCTCAGTGATGAGTAGCACCTCCTTTAATGTCAATCCGGGAAGACGTGAGGATGGTATGAAGACCTCGAGCAAGTGAAGGCACAAGTGCATGAGTGAGAAGCACACTAGCATGCACACACATACACACACACGCGCACACACAGTAAGACAAAGAGTGAGAAGCAATGGAGTTCTTTAGATTACTTTCAAAAAGCTCATACAAGTTCAAAACTATTACAAGCTAACCTCAAAAATGAGCTCTCTAGCTCTATTTATAGTTTTTTACTAGGTTTTGGCCTGTCCAAACCTAGTGTCCGGCCTAGTTAAAAATTAGGTTCTCTACCCTATTTGGGGGTTCAAACGAAGTCTAAAAAATGTGAAAACTGATAGGTAGATACTTCTAAAGCTCCTCAATCTCAAGGACTCCTTCGCTTGCACAAAATGGAGCTACAAAAATGTGAAATGGTATTTACAATGGTTTTTAGTGATGAAAATCACTGTTTTTGTAGGGATTTCTTCTAACATTTTGACATACATTTCCTGGAGCTCCCTACTTGCTCCTTCTTCTTGTGTGTCCACCTCTCTTATATGTGTAAGTGTCCTAAAAAAATATTGGCCTACTTGCCAGATCGTCGTTGACTGCTCTGTCTGCTTGTACTTTCTCTTCTCTCTGACTCCCTTTGTAAGCTTCCTTGCCTGGTGAGTCCTTCAGTTCCAACACATATTTTTTTCCTTTCATGTATTCTCCATTGCATATGAACATGATTCTATGCACTTGGCTAAGTTAGATCTCAGAGATGATCCACAATAAGGATTGAATAGATGTAGATGTCCCATATTGTGGTGGAATTCACTTTCTTCACATTGATGCAAACTCAAAGTATTCCTATTCTTCTTGGGTACTACCACTATAGATGATACCCACTTGGAGTGATCGATTTCATAAAAGAAACTCTAACAAGCTTTTGGAAGATGAAGATCACCCAAAAAGAGGACATTCGCATGAGGAAGCATATGGGGAAGAAATATTACACCCATACATTTGGTTTCATACCCTTCATCCCTTTCTCGTCTACCTTTTCTACTAAAGTAGTGGCTTTAATTTCATGGCTTCCTAGCCCTTTTCTTAACCCCTAAGTTCAATAATCTTGCTTTATAACATCCACTTCCCCTTCATTCCATTTCGCTCTTAAAATGACATTGGAATGCATATGGGAAAGTATCTCTAGTGGTCATTACTCCTAGACCCTATTTAGAATGTACGTAGTCATCCATATGTGTTGTATAATTGTATCCTTCCTCTTAAGGAGACTCTTTTGAAGGTACAAATAAATGGAGAAATATCTCAGAAAGTTTCTATTATCTTCCATATACACTTAGCTTCCAAACTATCACTTCCACAAAATCAACATAACTTAGATGAACTCAGACCATAAAATATGATGCAACTTGATTGGAGTAATAGTATGAAATTCAAGTGTGAGACTCTACGGAGATAATAAACATTATGAGATAGGAAAAAGTTCCAAACGAAAAAGTGATTACTAACACTTCTAGAATTTAGATGATATACTTAACCTTATGCCACTCTAGGTATTCCTAACCTTGAGCATACTCACAAGCAATAGTTTTTTCCTAAACTATTCTCATGTCTATGCAAACCCATTACCTTCACTCATATAACCTTGGTTTTCCTTCCATATAATTTGGACTAAATTTTTCTGTTAGAATTTATAATGACAATATAACACAAAATCTTGTATTTTATCTTCTCTTAGTTTGCCACATGAATGCATAACCATTCCTCTTTGAGATTTAGATAGTCCAAACGTATCAATCTTCATAATTGGTGCTAAGTCATTATCGTCATGATTACACCAAAATAAGAGTTTAATACTCCTATATGTTAGCTTTTTCTCTATCTCTTCCATCTCTAAAGTGAAAATCATCATTTAATTCCAAATCTTTCTAATTCCAACACCTCAAATTTCCTCATCTAGTTGCATACCATTGTTGGAAATAGATATGATAACTTCTCATCTTAGAGTCTTTAGGTAAAACTCAATCTAGCTAAGATGACTAATTGATCTCCTTCTTGACTTGGATAGAATAGTGCCACCCTTAACTAGGCAATCATAAAAAGATAATATCAAACTTGACTAATCCTCTAGGATCACTTTGGACTTACTTCCAGTAGAGATAAATTCCTTAGTCATCTGTGAGTAAACTAGACTAACTACCACTAAATTAATTAGTATAAATTATACTTTTTCTATTACTTTACCTTGAAATAGACTATGGATGAATAATCCTACATCCATTCCTTAAGTACAAATGCCCCTATACATACATTCTAATAGAATTAATTATCATTGGAAGAACAAATCTCTCCATAATCATCTTAAACCTAAAAGAAAAAATATTCCCATGCGACATACTTATGTGCTAAGGAGACATTATCCTTCTAGTTCAATGAAAAATGCTATCCATGGATGATGATGTTGGAGTTCAAGGTCTACGGAAGCACGCGAACAACACAAGGAAAAAGAAGAAGCTTCGAGCACAACACAAAATAATGAATGTATTACCAAGAGAATGTACTAAGATTAGTAGCCCATTAGGGTAATAGGTGTATATACAAGAAGAGGAAAAAAACCTCTTAAAGAGCGAAACAAGCACCCCGACGGTCCTATTGTGTTCACACACATCACTACGTAAATATATGAACAAATCCCCCTTGGGAGTGATGCGGCGACCAAGGAGCTAGCACTCATGTATAAGAAAGTGCCAACCTATGTCGAATCAATCCACAAAAGGAAGTAAGACCAAAGCTTTGCAGAAATCTTCAAACTTCTCCCTTGGCACACCCTTTGTGAAAAGTTCTACATTGTTCTCTTGTGTGGGAACATATGCCAAACTGATCTCTCTAGCAGAGAACCTCTCCTTGACATAATGATAGTGCACCTCAATGTGCTTAGTATGAGCCTAGAACATAGGGTTCCTTGCAACTACCAATGCGCTCTGACTGTCAGTGAAGATGATGGTGGCAGAAGATTGACCAACACCCAAATCAGCCATAAGGCATCTAAGCCACACACACTCAATAGTTGTTGCAGAACCTACCCTATACTCAGCCTCAAAACTAGAAGTAGCCACACTAGACTGCTTCTTGCTCAACCAAGATATACATGAGCTACCAAGCATGAATCAAAAGCCACTAGTGGACACACGAGTGTCATAGAAACTAGCCCAGTCAGAGTTGGAAAAAGCATGTAAATTTGGCAATAGTGATCCCCCCTTGGGATAAAACAATCCAAGTATTTGGGTACCGATCAAGTAGTGAAAGATGCACTTAACCGCCTGCAAATGCATGACATCTAGGCAGTGCATAAACCTACTCATCTATGACAGAGAAAATTGAATATCTGGCCGAGTAATGCATAAGTAAATTAAGCATCCAATAGCCTACTGATAGAGAATAGCATCAAATGCATCTCGAGCATCCTGAAGACTCAATCGTGAACCTATCTCCATAGGAGTGGCAATGGGTATACAGTCTTCAAGGCCAAAACATTGCAATAATATGTTAATATATTTTCTTTGACACAAAACTATTCCACCATCAACTTGCATAAACTCAATGCCCAAGTAATGATGCAAAGACCCCAAATCCAACATCTCAAATGAGGCATGCAGATCAGCCTTAAAATCAATAATATGCTTCTCATGAGGACTACTAAGCAGCATGTCATCAACATACACAACAATGAACAGAAGCACATTGTTTGCACGCTTAACATATAAGGTGCTCTCAGTTGGACTATTCTCAAAACCATGTGCAATCAGGTAGGCATGTATCTTTTCATACCAAACACATGGTGCTTACTTCAAACCATGTAAAGCCTTTTTCAGCCTGCACACGTGGTTTTCATGCCCTTTTTGCACAAAGCCACGGGGCTAGAAAACATACACTTCTTCATGAAAATCACCATTCAAAAATGCAGTTTTAATGGCCAATTGATGTACATTCCAAGCAGGATGAGCTGCAAGTGCACACATCCTATGAACAATAGTCATTCGATAGGTAGGAGGAAAGGTCTCATCAAAATCAATGCCTCTTTCTTGAGCATAACCCTTTGCAACAAGCCTAGCCTTATCCCTGTCAACTATTCCATCAGGCTTATGCTTCAGCTTGTATACCCACTTAATGCCAATGGCCTTCTTGTCAGGAGGCAAGTCACATAAGGGATAGGTACCATCTTTCATAATAGCATCATATTCTGATTGCATAGAAGAAATCCAATTTTCATCATCATCAAATGAAACATGCTCATTCTCATTACACAAAAGAGGCAGCCATAGCATAGCAATCTGATGCAAAATGTGCATTATGAGAGCCTAAGCAAGTATGATATGATAGAGGTACATCTAATTTGCTATCTCATAAAGTATGCACCAGCCATTTAGGCATAGTTTTTGCCTTCCCTGTATTAGTTCTCTCATCAACAAGTGCATCATGTAAATCTGCATCGGAAATGGAATGATCTGCATCATCATATGAAACCTATAAAGGCTAAGAAATTGCCTCATTAGGACCAGCACTAGATCTTCTACATCTAAAAAGAGGCAGCAAAGTGTCATACATGTCTTTAGAGCTACAAATGTCTCCTTAGTACATGAAAGTAATGGATGAATAGCATCTTCCATAAAAACATCACGGCTAACCAAAATGTGTTTAGTCTATGGATGATACAGATGATAACTTTGCTTTCATAAATGTAGCCAGCAAAAATACATTTCATTGCTTTATCATCCAATTTCCTGTGTTGTTCAAGTACTAATGCATGTGCTAGACAAACAAAAACATGCAGGTGACCAATAGATGGCTTGCAACCATGCCAAGCCTCATATGGGTTGATAGACTGCAATGCTTTATTGGGATACTTGTTAAGTACATATGTTGCACACATAACAGCCTCAAGCCAGAAACTATGCGGTAAAGCTTCACTCTTGACCATACACCTCGCCATCTCCATGAGTGACTTGTTCTTCCATTCAGCAAATCCATTCTATTGAGTTGTATATGGCACTGTACACTGATGTTTTATCCCATGTTCAGCCAAAAATGCATTAAAATCAGAAGACATATATTCCCTCGATCAAAATGGAGGATGCCCATTTTACATGCTGATGGATTTTCAACAAAAAGTAGAAACTGTTTAAAGCACATAAACACTTCAGACTTTGCTCTCAATGGATACCCATGCATGCCTAGAAAAATAATCAATGAAAGTCACAAAGTAAACATAGTTTCCAAAAGAGGTTTTCTACATAGGACCACAAACATCACTGTGGACAAGCTACAATTTTTTAGTAGCTCGAATTGAACCATCTTTTGGGAATGAGCAATGCTGCATTTTGCCCAAAATATAGCCTTCACATACATGTTTACCAGGTGCCTCAAGTTTGGGCAGAGAGGACACCATTTAATATTTATGTAGGCATAGCAAACTAGCAAAATTGAGATGATGAAAGCATGCATGTCAAAGCTTCACATCTGACAAAGACTAAGAATCATGTAATACACATGCTTAATCATTCACAGATTTTTCATAGTTTATGAGCTTATACAACCCACGACATAAAATACTAGAAGCAATAATGAGATTGCCATTTGACAGATCATGAACTCTACATCTATCATCAACAAATTTCACAACCAAGACAATCTTGGCTAAAGCTAAAACTGATAACAGATTATTCTTGATCCCTGGCACAAATAAAGCATCCAATAATGTAAAAGAATTACCATCATTAGTAGTCAAAATGATCTTACTAACTCCCATAACAGGATAAGAGGAGTTGTTGGCGCATGTGACAGTATTCCCTGTAGGGGCAAGCTCGAGTGAAGTGAAGAAACCATGCTACGAGGTAATATGTTTGGTTCTGCCATTTACAAAGTACCAAACATCTGAGTCTACTACAGACATACATTGTTCATGAGAAGATGGGTCATAACTACAAACAGTGATAATTGCCCATTCTTCATTTTGCACAAGATTAGCATACTTTGTTTTGGGTGTAGAGGCCTCTGCAACAACCATTCCATCCTCTTTCTTCCTTGCCTCTTTTGCAACCAGTTTTGGATAACTCTTTATGACATGATCATTTCCTTTACAATATTTGCCAAAAAGATTTGCTTTTTTGTCTTCTTCTTGTCTTTGTCGTCTTTCTTTGATTGTGAAAAATTAGCATATTTCTACTTACTGGTAGATGAGCTCCATTTACCTTTGCCTTTGTGACTAGCCAAGAAATCTTGATTTGCAACATGCATAATGGACGTGTTCTGCCTAGAATTATCTTCTTCCAACAAAACAAAGACTAATTTCTCGAATATTAAGGCATTTGAATTGCCTTTCATCATCAATGGAAGAGTAGAAGCAAAACTCTGATATGAATCTAGAAGACCATTCAGAACAATCTGCACAAGTGAACTATCAAGCAAGATTTCATCACCAGAAATCAAATGCTCCTTCAAGTCTTTGATCTTTGTCAAAAAACTATCCATAGAATCTCCTTCATTCATGTGTTCACTCTCCAACTGTTTTCAAAGGTAAGCAACACGAGGCTCGTTCCTTGCCAAGTATAAAGTGCTAAGTGTATCCCAAGCATCCTTTGTTGTTCTACACGAGTGAATGTGAGGAATAATGACATGTTTGACAGACAAGGCTATCAATGAATGTGCCTGAGCATCTTTGCCATCCCAAAAAAGTTTCTCTACAGTAGGTGCAGTAGAAACCATTGGATGAACAGGAACGTGAAGAATATCACCACCTTCATTACCTTCAGTAACTGTGTTTGCAGGTGTAATAGGATGTTTTGCAAGACCCTATGCAATATTCCATAGTCCTTTTGCAGTCAATACAGGACGCATCATATAAGCCCATAATGGGTAATGAGTACCATCTAATGTATTCTCAATAGTCAACATATGGAATACATCACTGCTTTCAGCCATGGCCACTGACTAAGATACCCTGATGCAGAAAAATGACTATATCTCAAAAAGTTGAGCAGAATTACCATGTCAAGTTTTGCTAAAATTGTAGCAAACTTCAAGGCACTTATATTAGCGAGTAAAACCTGTATACATGTTTGGCACAAACAAATGAAATTGCCTACACAGATGTTATGATAGTGCATTCGAAGGCTAAAATGAGCACATCAAGAGTCACCTCATTGAACCAATGTTATACTTGCGGAGGGACCACATGGTTAATGTTTTCCCAATGCAAAACCAAAACGTGAGAGGAAGGAATTTCCCATATTGCACTATCGAGAGAAAGTACACGAACCATACAGCTCAAGATTGTCCCTACAATAGGCAGGTTGTGGGACAAACTTATCAGCATCCTTACCAACAAGGTAGGTACCATAACCAATACCAACAACCCTATTATAGGCCAGCATAGCAATAACAACCTCAATACCAACAGCAATATCAGGCACCAAATAGGCCACAACTGTTCCTAGGAAACCAACCGCCAACTCTTGCCAACATGATTTCAGTTAAGTATGTAGTGGCAGAGGAGAACCCGAATAGAGCATTGGTACCAATGACCCCATTAGTCTCAAAAAATGACCCTCATGCTCAGAGCTCTGACTACACCCATGAAGATAGTCCACGAGCTTATTACATTGAGTCATCGGAGAATAGTGAGATTTACTCGTATCAATATAAGGCACCACCTATGGAACAAAATTGGAAGCCAGAATACTCCAATGTTATGTATACAAATACAAACCACAAGTCCCAGTTGAGACAAGTAAGACCACAAACCCCTAGAGGACCATCTTTTAGATGCCAGGGTGACCATTTCATTCGTGAATGCCCCCACTCACCAACTCTGGGACAAGGACAAAACATCAGAATACAAGGTTTTTATCTTGAGTGCGGCAAACAACATCTTCCGAGAGACTGTCCTAGAAACTCCTCTAGTCCACCCAAGGTTACACCCATTAATGTGGTAGGATTAGTGGTGGATTCAAGTGCTAGTGGCAGTAATGTGGCTCATATACAAGTAGTCACTAGAGCACAAGCCTTAAAACAGGATAAACTGGCTGAACAATCAGAGTCAAGTAAATCCATAGAGCCTAGTAAAAGGAAAACAAGAACATGGAAGGATACAAAGGAGAAGGCCAATTGCAAGTGGAATAAAAAGTTATCGAAACTAGAAGAAAGCCTGAAAGAAGCAAAATAAAAATAGAAGACATTGCATCTCAAGTCCCTCGCATGCTCAAACTCCATCCACACTACCTCATCCCACCCCACCACCATTGTAAATAGACCACAACCAGGGTCTGTTCTTGCAAATCCAACCCCAAAAGGCTTGGACATGATGTTCAAGGCCTATCAGGCTCGACTTCAAGAAGGGCCAGCAGTTGCAAACCTAGATAAGAGTTACCCTAGAGCAGATTTAGAGATTGAACGAACAAAAATTTGCATGAAAATGGTAGAACTAGCTCAGGCTATGCTCGAGACTAGTCAATCATTCAATCAGACAAACTCTGTCAAACCGGATTTGCACTTCCCAGGATTATTAGAAAGATTAGAGCAGTTGCTAACCAAGCCATAGGTTTCTTTACCTCCACAGGCTCAACCAATTGTTGAAAGAGAAAGCTCACCACCAACGAAAGTCTATGTTCCCGATTCCATAGATGATGGAGCACCTCTTTCAATCAACAGTACTCTCAAGAATTCTTGCAGGAAATACAAGAAGAGAAATGGGCCAAGGAGAAGGGTAATCCCCCTCCTATTCCTGAGATTGATGACCTTCATGGTTAGTTTCCCCAATACATTCCATCTATTGATGAAAGATTAGATTTTGAATCTAATTCTTTAGAAGAGTTGTCACAATTCACAAGCCCATGGGAATCTGAATCTCTCCAAATTAAAGCTCCCACAATATTGGTAAGAAATGAAGACTCAGTGGTTCCAAGGAACACTGAAATTGTGAAGAATACAAAGGTGCAATGTCATCTCACCTTAGAAGAGTTGCTCAAAGTAAAACCTAAGCTATGGAATAATATGGCTGATCAAGTTCTAGAACTTGATTCCAAGATGCCAAAAGCAAGCCCTAAGCAAAAAGTCTCGGAGATACCGCTAGACAAAATAGGAGACATGAGTGAAGGTGAAGAAGGTAATACTTATCTTCCAATCACCTACCAGGGTTACACAACCAAAGTGATCATAGATTCAGGTGCAGGTGTTGCAATTGCAACCACCTCCTTATGGAGGCAATGGGGCAAACCCGCATCAAAGACCAACTAGAATGAAGCTTCAAATGGACGATGGCAATGTTGAAAGACCTCTAGGATTGTTAGAAGGGATAACTCTAACCACTTGTGGTGTAGAGTTTGAGCACACCTTTGCTATAAGTGACTTTGGCAAAAATGATGTCTATGAAATGATCCTAAGAAGACTCTTCCTATGGCAACTGCACATAGTACAAGATTGGGGAACCAACTCCTTGTACTTGCAACACTTAGGGGTCACCACCAAGGTCAATCTAAAGGATTATACATTTAGATATATACCACCTAATCATATCCACAAGGTGCAAGAAGATTCAATCTCTCTGCATTCTAAAAATTCACGTGATCCATCCTTGATGCATGAAGATACTCACTTGTGGATGTGCAAAGTCACAGAGGAAGAGGAAAAATGCTTAAAGGTGAGATAAGAAGGAACTTCACCAGGAGATAAACCAATTAGAGACCCAGCCTACACATCGATGATCTTTCCAGACGAGGAATTTGAGCCTCATGGTTGGCCACAAATCTTAGCCACCATGGACATTGTTGTCAATGAGGAACAATGGACACCTCATTGTGATGATGAGGGTTATGATATTTCAGTGTTCATGTGTCAGCCCGTTCTAGAAGAGTGTGACCCTAGTGAATTCATAGAAGAAGAAGAGAATGATGATGATCTAGATTCCATTGTGATGGATAGTTGCTTTAACTCGAAAACACTATTTAGAAGATGTAGGAGTGTTTAACCAAAAAGAAGAAGAACCTCTCACAAGCATTAAAATGTTAACTTCAAAGGAGGGAAGTTAAGGTAGTCAAAAGAAAAAGAAAAGAAAAGTAGTGAAACAAGAAGAGGAGGAATCATTGTTTGAAGTACTAGAGAATTTCAAGAGATACAAAGTTGAAGACCGAAAAATTTTGGTACGAATGTCTAAAAGAGAGGCCATTATAGGAGAAGCATATGATAATAAAGAAAATACCAAAAAAATTGTTGTAACCATTGAAGGGAACGAAGAGCGATGTACCTACATAGGAGAGGATCTAAGTGCAGAGTAAGAAATAGAGCTTGTAACTTTATTAAGGGAATATAGGGATGTGTTGGCATGGACCTATAGAGACCTAAAGGGAGTAGATCCAGCAATATGTTCTCATACGATCCCCATGACAAAAGATGCCAAACCCACCAAACAGAAGCCCTACACATATAATGACACTTATGCTGCAAAAATAAAAGAAGAAATTGATAGCTTGATTGAAGCTGGATTTATCTACGAGATTGAGCATAATAAATGGGTGTCCCCCATTGTAGTGGCGCCCAAAAAGAACGAAAAGTTATGAGTCTGTATTAACCTTAAAAAAGGTTAATGCTGCTATGATCAGAGATAGCGATCCGCTCCCAATCACTGAACATTTATTGCAGTGTGTTGCAAGCAAGGAATTTTATAGCTTTCTTGATGGATTTTCAGGTTACAACCAAGTAGCCATTGCCCCAGAAGATCAACATAAGACTGATTTTGCCACAGAGTGGGAAATCTTTGCATTTTGTGTGATGCCATTTGGGCTTACCAATGCACCTACAACATTCCAAAGGCTCATGTGTCATGTCTTCAAAGATTTCTTGCAAAAGAGCTTACAAGTATATGTGGATGATTTATGTGCACATTCCCACAAAAGAAGACTCCACATCCCTGAGCTTACACATGTCTTCAACAAGTGTAGAGAATATCGAGTTTTTCTGAACCCAAAAAAGTGTGGTACGTCAAGGTAAGATCTTAGGTCACATTGTTTCTAAGAACGGAATATCAATAGATGAGGACAAAGTAAGAGCCATAGCAGAGTTGCCAAGACCAAGGGATGTTAAAGAGATCCAAGCCTTTATGGTCCATTGTGGATATTACCGTAGGTTTATCCACATGTATGCAATCATAACTAAACCTCTTTATGCCCTGTTGACAAATTTTGAGTGGAACAATGAATGTAAAATTCCTTCAATGAGCTAAAGAGACATTTGTGCACAACACCAATACTATCTACTCCTTATTGGAATAAACCATTCCATGTCCATGTAGATGCATCCAATCATGCAATAGGAGGTGTGTTAGCACAACCCACAGGTGAAAGAAATTTAGATTTGCCCATAGCATATGCTAATAGACAACTAAATGTAGCTGAACGAAACTACATAACAACTGAAAGAGAAGATTTAGGCATGATATATGCCATGAACAAGTTTAGACACTATCTATTGGCCAACAAGTTCAAGTTTTTCATTGATCATCAAGCTTTATTATCATTGATCAATAAACCTTGCAATACAGAACGCTTAGTAAGATGGTTCCTCTTACTAATGGAATACGACTTTGAAGTTGTTGTTAGGAAATGTAGAACCCACCTAAGGGCAGATTACCTTTCTTGCATCACTTCAAGAGAGCCACCGCAAGGAGTTTCTGATGAACTACCTGACGCTTATCTATTCAATTTAGAAGTTGTTCCTAAATGGGCAAATAAGTTGGTACCTGTCCTAACCTTCGGACTTGCTAATAAGAATGTGAGAAAAAACAAAGAGGAAATTGTAAGATCACAAAACTATCAAATATTGGTACGAAGTATGTACAAACAAGATATGGAGGGTGTACTAGCTTGTTGTGTCAAGGATGATGAACATAGTAGTTGGTTGCAACAAGCTCATGAAGGATTGTTAGGAAATCACTATTCTAAACAACAAACATTATAGAATCTAAAACATTTAGGAGTATATTGGCTTAGTATGGATAGAGAAATACATGAGTGGGTTAAGAATTTTTCAATGTGCAAAGAGAGACCCCTAGTGGAGCATGCTACCCTTTATCATGTATCGTTAATTTCAGACTGGAGTGCTCCATTGGTAGAATTTATGAGATCGAGAGCACTACCCAACGAGCCTAGTCTAGCAAGAAAGCGAAGCATGGAACACGAGGCTCAGGACTATGCCTTAGTAAGAGACAATTGATACCAAAGAGGAAAAGATGGTTACTTAAGATTGTGCATCCATGAATCAGATTATTTGAAGTTCTTAGAAACTACACATAGTGGTGTTGTAGGTGGATATTTTGGTCCTGACCGAGTAATTAAGGCCATTCTATTCTCAGGACTTTGGTGGCCCACTCCTCATATGGATGCACATACCTATGTGAAGAAATGTGACACATGCCAACATGCACAATATCCGGTTAGAAAAGACGAGATGCCTTTGAGGCCAATGATGAGAGGACGTGCATTTTCAAAGTGGGGTATAGACTTTGTAGGTCCTATTAGCCCCCTAGCTAGAAACTCCCATGCAGAGTACATCATTGTAGCCACGGATTACCTTACCAAGTGGGTAGAAGTAAAAGCCACAACAAAGAATGATGCTCAGACAATGGCTAAGTTCTTATTTGAGAATGTGTTCACTAGATATGGGTTACCAATAAAGGTAGTAAGTGATAGAGGTACCCACTTCTTGAACGAAGTTATTGAAAACCTTCTCCAAGAATTCTTGGTGATACATAAGAAGTTTGCCCCCTATCATCCACAAGCTAACAGACAAGTCAAGAGCACAAATAAGATCCTATGTAATGTATTGACAAAACTAGTAACCAATAAATGCTCTAATTGGGAAAAACAACTTCATCATGTTGTTTGGGCTTATCAAGTCACCTATAAAATAGTACTCAATGCCACCCCATTTCAGATGGTCTTTGGACAGAATGTTGTGCTACCATTAGACTTCCCAATACCAGCTTTAAAAGTAGCACAACAGCATGAGTGGAATGGACATGAATTGTCCTCTAGGATCTTTGATCTAGAATGTTTAGGTGAGATGAGGCTACGAGCGGCTGCACGCATCTATGCTACGAAAAAAAAGACAAAAGGCATACTTTGATGCACACATAAAGGATAAAGGATTGAGAGAGGAAGACCTGATGTTGGTTTATACACTCAAACAGCATGCTCATAAATTGGAAAAAAGAGGATATGGACCCATGATCATTAGTAGAATTTCCACTAGTGGTGCGGTTCAATTTGGCCACTCTAGAGGGTGACATCTTGCCAAGCTATATTCAGGGGCTACTAGTGCTTTTCGCTTCCATACCCATACCATTGTTGCTGGTCTTCTGACTCTTGTTGAAGAGGTGAATTGGTCTGCTTTTGGTCTTGGTGTTGGGTTTTTGCCACTTGCCTCACCTTGGCTTCGTTGTTGAGACTTTTCTCATGTCGGAGAGCATAGGTTTTTGTGTATGTAAGAGCTTCTTGGGTACCCATATTTATTGTCCTTGTTGAGCTGTAACTAATTTCTTAGGCACCCAAACTTGTCGGATACCTTGTGGTTGAGCTTTTCCTAGTTTCTTCGTTCATCTTCTGGCCTGGTTGGCTTGCCTGGATGGGAATTGTGGGAGCAAGGCTGATGGTTGTCCACCTTTACGTATCCACATTTGCTTGATGCCCGAAATTGTTTTCTTGTTGAATGGTGTCTTTCTATTTGATATAGCAATTGTCTTGAAATGTTGTGCTTGCCTCTGTGGTGGAACTAATGTGGCTACATTAATCTTTGAAGAAGAAGAGAGATTTACTTGCCTTTGAGCCTGTCCTTCCATGATCGACTCCTTCTGCATCATAGAGCTTTTGACACATACAACATCTCCTTCTATAAGATTAGTCTTAGAAGCACTAAGAGAATGTGTGACATCTGGATTTGTGAGCATGCAGTTCTCTAAGTCTAATGTAATGCATTGTTCATGTACCCAAACTTGAAGAAGTTGACTTCTTACGTTTAAGTTGACTGCATGATCATAGATCCAGTCTTGACCCAAGACAAGTGGTTCCATAAGATCCTCATCTTGACACACTAACATTTTGACTCTCATTGTTACATTTTGAAGATAGATTGGAAGCTCTACCTCGCCCAAAGAAGGGGTTTCCACACCTCCTAATCCTATGAGATAGGCTTCTATTGGATTGATGTTCAATTGCAGATCTTGACTGCACTAGTTGCTACACCTAAGTCAATCAACACTCTTACAGTCCTTAGATTTTGTCCTTCTCCTACCTCTAGGGTCACAAAGGGACGTCAATCATTTATTCGAGGAGCAATTGCACCTGATGTTTGACTCATGGCCATATCTTGGGGCCTCGAGATTGACATCTAGGCCTAGTCGCCTTAACTTATTTTGTCTAATGTGCTCTCTAGCCTCTGCCTGTGTTTCTTCTCTGACCCTTAGCTCTTCTTCTTTTCACTTCTTAGCAGTGTTGAGTCTCATTAGAACCAATGAACCAACCACGTGGGATATAGAATTTAAGAAACCATCTAAAGATGAAGAAGCCCATGGGTGATCTATACATAGCCGAACATGGTTCTCAAATGGATCCCTATAAGGAGGAATGATTAGTTGTCATCTCGAGATCCAATGGACACCTGTAAGTATAGCTTGCATCAACGTCCCCAAGTAACATGAGAACCCTCGATGTGCGACAACCATGTGCCTTTGGCATAACCTTGTCTTTTGCACCATTCACATCAAGAATTTCCAAAGTATGTATTAATATAGGGCCACATTACACAGCCGTGCATAGACACATTCGATAATCCCAGGCACATGAGACACATTTGACGTATGCAAATTATTTGATTGATACTAACATCTTTTTCCTTGTTGGGTGGCATTGTTTTATAAAAGAGAGAGAGAGAGAGAGAGAGAGCTTGTTCCCAGGTTTGGCTCATGAAACATAAATGAGCCATGCTTCGTTGAAGGTGGAACTGTTGATTACTGGGCATTTATCAGCCTTGATAGAAGTGTGTCTCGGTTAGCAGATGATATTATTGTTGCCTTATCTAGTAAATGTCCAGAACTTGGCATGAACATGGCATCCACAACTATTGTTCCCCCTTACCATGGTAGGAGGAAGGAGCCTGAAGGTCTGCAACTTGAGCGATGCTTAACTACTATATGTACGAGAGCATCCATGGAGATATCTGCAATGGATAGTTCTGGTACCCTACACATCCTTCTATGTATACTCAGTGAGAAGACTCTTGCTTATGGTGAGCTAAAGAGAATAGGTGAAACTAAGCTTGGTATAGCTACCCAATGTTGTTTGTCAAAGAATATAAAGAAACTCAATTCTCAATATGTGATAAATGTTGCTTTGAAGGGAGAGGACAAGACCAGGCGCTCGAAGAATCTCATTAGTGGACACTCAACAAGGGCATTCAACAACGAGAGACCAGCCCATGGTCCATCACAATGACGGGTGTACCACATGAAGAGATAAACATCAATTGACCATTCACCATGGTAAGAATCCTCACTTTGGCAACACAATAATCATGATAGATTAGGAAACCTCTTTGTCAGCATACCCTTGAGCACTTAGCTCAAGAGCTCCACTTTTCGCACCACATTTCTTCTAATGCATTTTTCAAGTACGCATGCATAGGGCCACATTAAAAGCTCGTGCACAAGGTAGATACTTTCTTCAACCCATGCTCTAACACACTAACCCATCACTCATTATGGGTTATGACTACTTGGCATGACTATTATGAACATCATCTTTGAAAGATCTAGAGCACATTAGGTTTCAACTACAATAGCAAGGAGGCAATCCACCACGACAGTTGCTCTAACTCAACCTTCACAACCTCTTTTGAGCAACTAGCAGTTTTTGGAAGCTCACAATGACACATTCACTCTCGACACCAAGGAAGAAGCACCTACAAAGGGACTATGACTTACAACAGCTAGCAGAAACAAAATGAAGAAAAGGACAATCGACCTTGCTACATGCGGAGGACAGACCACTCTTGTTGATACATGATGGACATTACCTCTCAAGGTACTACATGGAACAACCACTCCAACAAAGACCTGTCAGGGACGACTGACTCGAGAGGGGGGGGGGAGAGTGTTAGCACTCAAGGTAAGGAATGATGCGCATGAACATATCAAAGAAGTGGACACACAAGACGAAGGAGCAAGTATGGAGCTCCAAGAAGCACATGTCAAATTTTCAGAAGAATTTCCTATAAAAATAGTGATTTTCATCACCAAAAGCCATTGTAAATACCATTTCATATTTTTATAACTCCATTTTTTTCAAGCCGAGGACTCCTCGAATCTTGAGGAGTATTAGAAGTATCATCCTACCAATTTTCATAATTTTTAGACTCCGTTTGAGCCCTCAAATAAGTCCTAGAACCTAATTTTTAAGTAGGCCAGACACTAGGTCTAGATAGGGCCAAAACTAGTCAAAAAACTATAAAAAGAGCTAGAGAGCTCATTTTGGGGGTTAGCTTGTTAGAGAATTGGCTTAGAGATTGAAGCTTTGTAAGAGAATTCTTTGTAATAGAAGCTTTCCATTGTTCCTCTCTTTGCTCTTACCGTGTGGTGTGTGTGTATGTGTGTACATGCTTGTGTGCTTTCACTCACGCACTTGTGCCTTCACTCGCTCATGGTCTTCATACCAGTCGTCACGTCTCCGTGGATTGACAAGTAAAGGAGGTGGTGCTTACGCTTGAGCTACAGCTTTAGTAGCAATGATGAAGGATTTTTACTTCTAAGCACAAGCAAGATGAAATGAATCCTTCAAAAGGTGTTACTTCATTGTGATAATGACTATTGTAGGTCTCTCTAAGGTGAGTTAAACACCACTCTACAAATATTCAACACAAACTAAATTTTAAATACTTTACCTCCA